>CM052704.1:35587867-35605979 GCA_028551405.1 Uromys caudimaculatus
TTTTTTGGTTTTTCGAGACAGGGTTTCTCTGTGTAGCCCTGGCTGTCCTGGAACTCACCCCGTAGACCAGGCTGGCCTCGAACTCAGAAATCCGCCTACCTCTGCCTCCCAAGTGCTGGGATTAAAGACGTGTGCCACCACAGCCCAGCTGGTCTTCCTTCTTCTTAGACTTCATGGGGTCTGTGAATTAAATCTTGTGTATTCTGAACTTTTGGGCTAATATCCACTTATCAGTGCGTACATACTGTTTGCTCTTTTGTGACTGGGTTACCTCATTCAGGATGATTATTTTTAAGTCCCATCCATTTGCCTGCGAATTTCATGAAGTCATTGTTTTTTAATAGCTAAGTAGTAGTCCATTTGTGTAAATGTACCACATTTTCTGTATCCATTCCTCTGTTGAGGTACATTTGGGTTGTTTCCAGCTTCTGGCTATTATAAATATGGCAGCTATGAACATTTTTAAAGCTATCTTTAGGAGCTATTAGCTCATTTTGACCTCTAAGATAAGGCTTCACTCTGTGAACTTGCTATGTGAACCAGACTGGCCTTGAAGTTAAGTCAATCCTCCTGTCTCAAAGCTGTGGTTCTCTCCGCCTCAGCCTCCTTAGTGCTGAAATTACAGACATGGGCCACCCTGCTGTGATTTCTGGAAGCCTTGGGAATTTCTTTTTGTTCCTTACGTCCTCAAATCCCACATCTTGCAGGGATACGGATTTTATTTTTTCTGAGGTGTGATGTCGTATGCCCCATCAGCTCACATCCGTCTCCACTCCCGGTGTCCACCTCTCTGGCTGTTTGGGGTGAGATCATTCATGTTATTAAAGCTGCGAGATGGTGCTTAGCGCCCAGCCCTATGCTCCGCTATGATTTGCATTGTTAATGTCCCCTGAAAAGCCCTTCTCGTGTCTGAGGGTTGTCCTTATCTTATGGCACTGGGAGGAAATGGTAGGTTACTTGAGAGGTGGAGTCTACTGGAAGGGCTTCAGTAATGGGAGCCCGGTCATTTCCTCTCCTCTCTTTGGCCCTCCAGCCATAAGACTGACAGTTTGGGTCTATCATATACTCCTACCGTGACGTATGTCACAGGGCTAGAGTGATAGGATAATCAATATGGACAAACCCCCCTGAATAAACCTACACTAAATCTTTCCTCTTTGTAAGCAGAGCTTAGGTATTTGGTATAATACGGACAAAGACACTCCTTAACAACTTCTTTTTTTGCCTGGAGTCATAGGTGATTGGTTTTGTTTGCTTAGTTTGCCATGTCAGTCAATAATGTATCAAGGGCGAATGGAACAAACTCCCTCTGAATTAGCTGCATACTCTCGTATAGCTTTCTGTTGAAATTTCTTTTCTTTTCTTTTCTTTTCTTTTCTTTTCTTTTCTTTTTCGAGACAGGGTTTCTCTGTGTAGCCCTGGCTGTCCTGGAACTCACTCTGTAGACCAGGCTGGCCTCGAACTCAGAAATCCACCTGCCTCTGCCTCCCAAGTGCTGGGATTAAAGGTGTGCGCCACCACTGCCCGACCTGTTGAGATTTCTCTCCAGAACTGTCTGTTCTCTTGTCCCAGTCAGACCTGCTTTTCTTGGGAATTGCTCCTTAGCTGGAATGACAGTATTGTTACCACGTCCAAGTCCCAGAATCCTCTGGGCTTCCCAGAACTCCGTTTTTCACTTGGCTCGCTTTGGTTTGCTGAAGCAGGTGCTGCTGGGACATGACAAAACCTATCAGAAAATGTTTTGGGCCTTAAAAATGTTTTATTGTGTCTTTCTCCTAACCTCACACTTACATGGCAATAAATTCAAAATAAATTATTTTCCCTTGTCGTCTGAGGGGAATTGCTGGTTCCCTGTGACTCATGCTTTGAGACGCTGTTCTGACTGTTATGTCTTCTCAGGTTATGGATGTTACTTTGTTCATGAGCTGAGGACTCGTCCACCTGGGGGCATTGCTCTGCAAACATGGTGGCTGTTTTATTTGTGTATTTCCGACTCTTTGCTCGAGACTTTTGAGTGGTCTGGTTAACTTTGCAGAACTGAATTTTCCTGTCTGCTGCTTGTGGGGGTGGGGATGGGGTGGGGCCATGAGCCTGACTGGCAGAATCCATGCAGTCAAGGCCCCTGCTATTGCTCAGCCCCACCCCTTCTACACAGCCCCCTCTCCACATGTCACCTCTCTCTGTTCTTGCTGATTCCCAAAGATCCTGGTTCAGTTTCTCCCTGGATTATACTCCCATTTTCTGCCATAGCAAAAGAAGACCGTTTTCTACCATGTGGGCCAAAGGAGGGCTCGTTGGTCTAACTGCTGTTCTCAGTAAAGTGAAAGTCACTTTCCAGCTTTTATAGTTAGCTGTTCCACCAACTTTAGAGACATTTGTATATTTACATTAGGAAATTTAGGCCTCAAATTAATCCGTTTGTGCTGTTGCTAATTTATATTTCTATAATCCTTCCCTATTGCTAATTTAATTACAAGTTCACTATAAATTATAAATAAACAAATTAATCCTTCCCTAGTGCTAATTTATATTTCTACTTTTGTTAGTCCAGAAAATTTAAAGCTTCTAAATCTTTGATGCCATCTCATATCTACTCTTCGCTCCTGTTTCTCTTGTCCTTTATCCTTTAAAAAACTTTTAGATGACATTATAATAATAATTCACAAGCAAACAGGTATAAGTGTGTGCGTGTTCGGTTTGCTGTGTTTTCTTAAATGGTTTTTGTTTGTTTTTGCTCTGCTGTGAACTTCTCAGAACCTAATTGATGCCTAATTTCTTTGTAAAAAAAAAAAAATCTGAGAATGAATTTTTTTTTTCTCAGTGCTATAACAAAATATTTGAAGCATGGTACTTTAATAGAACAAAGAGGGTTTAGGGTTTATTTAGCTCACAGTTTGAAAGATGGAAAGTCCAAAGAACACAGGGCTGATTCTGATGAATCAACCTTCCTTAGTATAATAGATGAGGTCACTGTGTATGACTGTGTGGTAGAGAGAAAGAGAGAGAGAGAGAGAGAGAGAGAGAGAGAGAGAGAGAGAGAGAGAGAGAGAGAGAATGAATATCACAGGGCCAAAACAGAAGCTAGAAAGAAACTCCAAAGTCAGGCTACTCTTTTACAAGAATATCTCACTCTTGTGTGGGGTTAAGTAAAATTTACAAGTTAATTCCTTTTTCCTGGCTGCATCTCAAATAGACCCCAACCCCTAAATAATCTACCATCTCAACATCACCGCGTTAGGGCTTCTCTAACTTATGAGCCATTGGGACAAGGGCTATCTCCAACTCAAGCTCCTGGGGGGAGGTCCTTTTGTTTGTTAACCCTGCTGTTACTACAAGGAGTCTCTAGATTTCCTTAGTTTACAGCCTGTTTCCTGTCACACTTCCTTGAACCGGCGTGGCTCCGAGTGGCATGCCTTTTCCTTCCTGTGCTGTTCTTGTGGTGGATATAAGTCTGGGGAAGGCGGAAACATCTGAGCCGACGGCGCTTCTGTTTAGCTGTTACTATTGTGCCGTTAACTGAAGCACTCCACACACCAAGTATGCAGGCTGTGGGACGGGCAAATGTTTGTTTCTCCTGGGACAACATGCCTCACCAGACAGCTGTCAGGGACACATGCTGCATGTGTAGGGAAAGAAGTAAAGGACAGCTGAGATCCGCTCTACTGCCATGAAGCCCCATTTTAAAATCAAAGTTGCTAGCCCCTCATAGCATTCACATGGTTAAGAAAATTATTTCTGCCGGGCCGTGGTGGCGCATGCCTTTAATCCCAGCACTTGGGAGGCAGAGGCAGGTGGATTTCTGAGTTCGAGGCCAGCCTGGTCTACAGAGTGAGTTCCAGGACAGCCAGGCCTACACAGAGAAACCCTGTCTTGAAAAGCCAAAAAAAAAAAAAAAAAAAAGAAAATTATTTCTATATGTGTCAGGCCTATGATTGATGAGGAAATGGGGTTATACAAAGGAGAAATCTTCAGCGTCTTCTAGCCTGACTCCACAAGTCACTGGGACATGCTACCTGGACTCTCAAAAGACCTGAGAATGTAAACCCACATGCTTCCTGGTATAGGAACAAATGGATCCTTCCACCGTGAATAGTTTGGAACAGAAACGATCTGTATACAAGTGCTGTTTCCCTTTGCAAAGTATTTCAAAGTAATTTTTATTATTGCGCAAGAAAGAAATTATAGCCAAGCACACCTTTAATTCCAGCACTTGGGAGGAAGAGGAAGGCAGATCTCTGTATGAGGCCAGCCTGGTCCACAGAGCAAATTCCAGGACAGCCAATGCCACGCAGTGAACCTTGTCTTGAAAACCCAAATATCAAATATATGTGAAAATCTCCACACTTTCTAACACGAAGTAGATTTGTTCTCAGAACTTTTCTGTGAGAGAGTTAATGATTAAAGAGAAAGCAATAAGTACTTTCATGAAAAACAGAAAATAAAAATAGGCTTTCTAAAAAAGAATTAGGGATGTTTCACAGACTTTTAGAAACAAAGGTAGGGCTGGAGAGATGGCTCAGTAGTGAAGACCACTGGCTGCTCTTGCAGAGGATTCAGATTGAGCTCCCTGCACCCTTTTGGAAGCTCATTATCATTTGTAACTCCAACTCTAGGGGGTGCCATGCTCTCTTCTGCCCTCTGTGGGCACTGCACACGCGTGGCACACATACAAACATGCAGGCAAAATCTCATACATGTGAAACAAATATTGAAGACTTGATTTTCTAAAAAAAAAGAAGACAGAAAAGTTTTTTTTTAAGGGCAAGGCATCTAATATTCTGAAATAGGTATTTGCTAGCTAACCTGGCAGATTTGGAGGCTATACTGAGCTGAGTATATTAGACAGATCTGTGGTGTCTCCTCCATCCTGTTGTGGGTTGTTTGGTTCATTCTTCAAAGTACCATTTTCATCAGATTGAAAAAAAATCATCTTTTTTACATCTCTGGGAAGAACACAGACTCTGTGGGAATCATGGTCTGTTGTCTGTCTATTATCAGAGGACCTCAAATATTTTTCTGTGTGATCAGAATGATAACAACGTAGATACGTGACTAGTGGCCGTACTGATATAATCCACAGCAAGAGCATTGGCAGCAAATAGGAGCGACAATCTCATCCATAAGCCTAGAAACAGCTGCTGGTTTACAAGGACCCTAAAAACATAATACTTCATTTCTTTCTACTTCCACAATATTAAGTCTTCCAGACGCTAAAACCCTGTTCCCACAGATACTTAAGGCCAGTCATAGAGGATCCTGAATGAAAATTACATCCACCCTCTTCAAGGGCACTTGTCTGTCTGTGCAACTTTTGATGCTCTTAGAGAAAGCGTCATGCCACTTTAACACCAAGTCTATACTGGAGAAAACCTAAGTGTTCACTGAGTGATGAATGACTAAGGAAAAGCTGGCGCACATGGAGGAGAAAGCACATGAATGGAGGAGAAAGCAGTCAGAAGCATTGCATCCTGTCGTCCATGGCAACAACAGGGATGGAGCTGGAAATCACTGTTTAGAGAAATAAGTGAGGTCCAGCTTGGTGCCACCACTCATGTAGAATCTAAATATAAATCTGCTCCTCATGCCTGTGTGACAAGTGCTTTATTCATTGAGCCATCGCCTAAAATTGTTAGAATTTAAAGTTCATAGAATATGCCATGAAGGCAGGCAACTGTGGTTTGCAGTTTCTTTAGAAAGGTTTGATTAAAAAAGAACTCCAGGGCCAAGTCAGAATAAGGATATGAAGTTTGTTTTTTGTTTGTTTGTTTGTTTGTTTTTCTGAGACAGGGTTTCTCTGTATAGTCCTGGCTGTCCTGGAACTCACTCTGTAGACCAGGCTAGCCTCGAACTCAGAACTCCACCTGCCTCTGCCTCCCAAGTGCTGGGATTAAAGGCGTGCACCACCACTGCCCGGCAGTGGATATGAAGTTTTAAACTTCATGCATGGGTAAAGTGGGGTAGAGGAAGACTCTAATGCTCTGTGTGGCTTCTCTGTTGCAGGGGACCAGAGTCCAGGCCTTGTGGTTGTGGAGCAAACACTTTTCTAAGCCATGATAATTTTGCCCCCTCAACAGTGAGGGTTGTTCAGCCCTCACAACTCCACCCAAACTCTCTTCTTTTGTAATAAGAAGCCTCATGGGATCAGAAAATGGGGAAGTGTGTTCTTCTGAAGTAGAGTAGGGACGAACTGGAGAGTGTTCTGCTCCAGGTCCAAGTAATCATATCCATCCCAGTGATTAGTATATGTTAACGTCTGGAGGCCATTTACTCAGAGTTAATTATTTATAACGATCTGAAAGGAGATACAGACTGAAGCAAGAATAAAAACAAATCATTCCAGAACAGACTGCTCTGCACAGGTGCCAGGCGGGGCCTGTCAGTGGGCAGTCCTTTCCTTAGAAACTTTTGGCAACTTCCTAGCTGCATGGGCTTGGTGAACTCACAAGTCCTCATTTAGACTGTGGCCTTTTATTAATGTGGACCAATCTACTATCTTTAGGGGTTAATTATGGAGCTTTGATACCTGATCCAAATGTGGTAATGAAATAAATTCCGAAAACCCACCACAGTGTGTCAGACCAGGTATCCATATGTGAGCTGGGTCATGCATATGTGGGTTGGAGCCAGGCAAGCCAGCTGCTTCTGTGAAGAGATCTGTATCATTGTTATTGCTGTAGCAGTAAATTACTACAGTTGAGTTTTAAACAATACCAGCTTACTATACTCGTTCCTATAAGAAGTCACAGAGTAGTCAGGCTCAATTGTAGCCAGTCTTTGCTACTTTGTGGGTTCTTCTTTTTTTCATCCTTCATCTGTAGAGGGGTCTTCATCTCCCTGGATTTACCCTCATCACTAGATGGGGGGGGGGGGGATTGATTTTCCTGGATCAAGTTTCTTTCTTTTTGTTTCTTCTTTGAGCACGACTACTAACAAGCCAGACCAACCTCCTGCATGACCAACCACCACCACCAACTTCCTCTCGGGGCCCTAAGCACTTATGCACCCTCTGAAAAGTTCCCAGCATTCCAAACATCACCCAATTGCAGAAATTATCTGCAGCTGCCAAAACCATGCTTCTGCCGGAAGACGAGGCAAATTATGGTCAGCTACTGCTGACAGTCCAAAGCAGCCCCACATCCCTATGCCTGGGATAAAATGACTGAAACTGTCACTACACTCAACCAGGTTTTCATACAGAATCTCATGGTGCTGTGACAGCCCAGTTCAGCAAGGCTCAGACCCTGCTTTCTTGATGGCTGGTCCTACCTGGATCTCAAGGCTCATGTTTCTCCCCTGTCAAAGTCAGCAGTGCTGGTTTAGGCAATATTCTATTGCTGTGAAGAGACACCATGACGATGGCAACTCTTATAAAGGCCAACGTTTAATTGGGACTGGCTAACAGGTCCAGAGGTTCAGTCCATTACTGTCATGGTGAGAAGCATGACAGGTACTCATGCTAGCAGACATACTGCTAGACAAGTAGTCCAGAGTTCTACATCTGGATCAGCAGGCAGCAGGAAGAGAGAGAGAGAGAGGAAGCCTGGCTTGAACTTCTGAAACCTCCAAGCCCACCCCCAGTGACACACCTATTACAAGGCCACACCTCCTAATCCCTATCAAGTACTGCTAATCCCTTATGACCAAGCATCTACATATATGAGCTTTTGGCCATTCCTGTTCAAACCACTGCAGCGGTTAACACTACATGTGTGGTGTGGGTGTGTGTGTGCGCGCACGCGCGCGCCACTGTTACACCTTTACTTAGGGCTATCTTGCCATGCTTCTTGTGTGTGGTTCAAAGGTATCACAGCCAGGTAGAACTATCTATCGGTTACTTCACTTCCATGGCAGTTTGTCCAGTACCATGAAATCTGGTCCCCAGGGAAGAAGCTTTCAGGTCAGACCCCGCTTGGATCCTCTGAGTCAAGTCCTATGTCAGACATGTATGGTGTCTTTGGCAATAAGGATTAGCTTCACCCTCTGGGAGGCAAACAAGATTAGCAGCAATAACTTACGTTGTTTTGAGAGTCTTATGGACTCCCCTGACCAAAACATGCTTGATATTGGGATACTTGTTAGATTGTATGACTTTTGTTTTTAAAAGGCAGAACAGATTTTTCAATAAGGGGCAGCTGGCCTATACCTGTGGGACAGAGGTACAGTGTGGGTGCAGGAATGAGAACCCCAGAGCAGTGATACACAGTGGAAAGAAATCTGAATTTTCACTAGAATATATTATTTTGTTCTATTTAAAGCCATGGGGCAAGAGCAAGAGGTGCATATTACCTATTCTAATGTAATAACATATTCACAATCATTGTGTTAGCTGGCTACTTCACAAAAATCAAATAATAAAATAAATTCATATAGATAAAAGCCAGGGCTACTATTTCATTTTCTCTCAATAGCATTATTGAATAGCTAAAGACTTGCTTGGTCTAAAGACTTCATATGTATGTGTGAAATGAAAAACTTAAAATGATTAAGCAGTTTCAAAAGAACACTAAACACAATTAAGTGTTGAGAGATGGCAGTGAGAATACCAAGGAAATTATTTCCCATCTTCAAGCCACTTGAAACTTAGTAGAGTAAGTTAACCCAAGATAGCCAGAAAGAAAAAATTAATAAAGTATCACAGATCAAAATAATGTACTTTGGCTCCCCTCCTGTGAGCTATTATAGAGAGATCTTTCAGCAGTAAAGAGATAATTAAGGTTTTGACCCTCTCTGATGCTAATAACTCCCACACAAGAAGGAAGCTCTTCTTGTTCTGGAAGCTCTCAGCCACCCACAGTGGCCATGGACTCAGAGCACGGTGGGAGCGTTCTGTTCCCGCCCAGCACACAACATGGGTGCACAGAGGTCAAAAGGCCAGCCCTCAGCCGTTCAGTCAGAAGGATGGTTGTGCTGCAGCTTGACTGGCTTTAGAATCACATGGAGACACATCTCTGGAAGCGTTTGTGAGGATGTTTCCAGAGGTGTTTAACTGCAGAGGGAAGGCGCTCCCTGAGCAGGAGCAGCTCCCTGTTCTAATGGCTTGTAGTCCTGGTGTGAATAAAAGGAAAAGTCAAACTTGGCCCCAGCAGTCATCTTAGCTTCCTGACTACGGATATAGTGCAATCAGTGACCTCACACTCCCTGCCCCGTGCCTTCCTTCCCTTCTATGCTGGGAAGCCTCCAGCCATGAGACAAAATAAACCTTTCCTCATTAAGTTGCATTTGTCATAGCAAACACACACACACACACACACACACACACACACACACTATTTCCACATATATGATATATATAAACATACACTTATATATAAACACACATATATAAACATATATATAAACACACACACATATATATATGTTTCAGGGATCATTAAGGACTTACCTGGATGGGGGCATACATAGGATAGGTCTACACAAAGACTATAAAACACTTCATGGAAAGGGGAATTGTCATAAGGAACATCTCCAAAACTTCCAAAGCCAAGGGAAAGCAACCCCTGACAAAAACATTCTGGCAGAAGGAGCCCAGCAGGAGAAAGATCCCCACCATTTTAGCTGATTTTTATGTGTAATAAGTCTTAAGATTTGTGGCTCAGCAGATCAAAGGAATCTCTGAAATAATGTTCCCTGGTGCACATTTTTTGCTACATTCTACATTGATTTATACCTACTCTGCTGACTCTTGAAATTTAATAAAACCTTCAGCTTTGGCTTAAAATTTGAATTATAAAGAAATATGGTCAATAGTTTATTTAAGACTTGAAGTTCTTTTCTAAAAAAAAAAAAAAAAAAAATTTCAAAAACAGACTCTCCTCAGATGCATAAATCAGGGTCAGCAAGCTGAGCTGTGAGTCATAGCTACCTCTCTGCATTATTCTGTAAACAAAAGTGGTTTCTGTTTGTTTTAATATGGCTTCTGTCATCTTCCTCCATATTGTCTATAGCGGCATTAGCACTTATGCCTGTTAGGTGCTGTAACTGCTATAGGGACAAAACAGCCCAAAATATAAAATATTTACTTCTATCTGTGTGAGAAAAAGAAATTTCTGAAATCAGAAAGTACCGGTGAATGTTGCAACAGGAAAGAGCATTTGACTAAGTGAAAGAAGCCATTCTCAAAGGACCAGATATCACAATTCCCTTTATATACGTATGGTGTGAGCAAATCTATGGAGACAGGATATTAATGATGGCTTCAAGACTGGGGCTTGAAAAAAATATGACATGGTGGACTTTGTTGTTGGTGGTTTGTTGGTTTATTTTTCATGAAATGGTATCAAGCTTGAATATTGGCAAAAAAATTGGAAACTTCTGTGAATACACCCCAACAACTGACTTGAATCTTTTAATTGGGTGAATTTGACAGAAGTATATCTTAAGTTTTATCTTGAGACAAAGTGCGAGGAGTTGCTAATTTATAATTGGGATTCATGGAGTCGGAGTCCCAAAATGTAGAGCAACTTTATTTTATTTGTTATGTGACTGTATCAGAAGTGATTAAGGGTACCACTGTCGGGCCAGGTGAGTTCTGAATGTGACGCTGACTACATGGGCCACTCTGTATTCACCTATGACTTGACATGGTGGCAATAAAAACTGGATTATCTATAACTGCCAACTGGAGGACATCCATGTGACATAACAATGTGGCAGCTCCAGGGCAGGGAACTCATGATACAGAGTTTCAAGGGACAAAGCCAGGGCAGCAGCAGGCTCTCTTATACCCCCTCCTTGTACCTTATATCATTCCCACTCTGTGGGAGGAGATGCGGAGATTCGCAATGGCAACCCATCTCCTGTGCTCTGTGCCATGTCCATAACACAGCTCCTCATAAGTCAAGGCATCAAGAACTGAATTTAGTCAGGAATTGTCAAATTATTTCTAGTTGAGTGTGACAGTAGTAAGGTTTTCAAAACCTACTGAAAACAAGTAGCATTAAACGTGTGATTTATGAGATTAGGTTGTGTGCTATCTTGACTGAAGTCAACTTTCCTTTGTCATTTCAAAGGAGAAAAAATGAATGGCCTATAAAACTGTAAGAGTTGATCTGTCAGAAATAATTCCAATTACATAATGTTTTTACAAAGTGGTTTAATTTGTTTTAATCATATTTATAATATGAAATTATAAGATGACGATAATATTGGCTTCTAAAGTTTTAGCCTAGAAAATAGCATTTTAATTATTATAGAAATGTCTACAAGCAATTTCATAATTTATTACTTCTGTATTTAATTTTGACATGTTTCTCATAATTCACCATTGTATGTAATACTGTGATAGATATCCCACAGTACATACATATTTCTGCCAACATAAATTCCTAGAAATAAGTTTACTAGATACAACTTTATGCACAATTTAAAAAAATAGATAAGCTTACCAACCTTATTCATAACTTCAACTCTTCCCATTGATACTCTGAACTCACAAAGACAACTGAGAGTTTACCAACCTTTGGCTAGAGAGTATCAATCGGTAAAAAGTTATCAATTTGTCAACAGGAATGTAATTACATTACCATTAGAATGCATTAAGCAAAAAAATTTAAGTATTTTATGTTTAACAGATTATATTCTAACATCAGACAACAGATGAAAAAAAAAACTTTCACAATAAGCTGAGATCTAGTTCAAAGATCACTGACAGGTTTTTTGTTGTTGCTCTGGGTTTTTTTGTTTGTTTTGTTTTTGCTAAATCTAATGGATAGTTTTCACCTGAACTCAATAAAGCTACTCTTTGAAGAGAAGGAGGAGGAGGAGGAGGAGGAGGAGGAGGAGGAGGAGGAGGAGGAGGAGGAGGAGGAGGAGGAGGAGAAGGAGAAGAAGGAGAAGAAGGAGAAGAAGGAGAAGAAGAGAATCTAACCAAAGAATTAATGCATTTAAAGTTGCATGGAAATTAGTTCCGTTAATTTCTCTTTGCATTTTACCATGCATGTTCATTCTTACAGCCTTTGAAGCTGGAGTTTCCAATACTCCCATTTTTATTTTGCCAACATATCAGATGACCCAAGCCATCATTCTTAAAAACTGCAGCAGCAGCAGCAGCAGCAGCAGCAGCAGCAGCAGCAGCAAAAAACCAACCTCTTATTTTATGCATAGAAGTGCTTTCCCTATATGGATGCATGGTTGGTGCCCTTAGAGGTCAGAAGAGGGCATTGGATCCCCTGGAACTGGAGTTATAGATGGTTGTGAGGCACCCTCTGGATTCTGGGAACTGAACCCATCAAGTGCTCTTAACTGCTGAGCCATCTCTCTCCCCAGCCCAGCAAGTCGTCATTCTTAACGCCTTTATAGAGCAGCCAAAAGAAATTTGCTGTTTTCTTTCATGGGAAATAGTTCCTCTAAACACAGAAAGGATTTTAGCTGTATATGGGGGTAGTTGGAGCAATCTGAAATAGGAACTGACAGCTATATCCTGTCTTCTATTTTCTCTTCAAATAGAAATATAATTGGCATTTACAGCTTTTTGACGATTTTATTATGGTGTGTTTGCACTTGTGTCTGTGAGTGTCCTTGGAGGCTAAAAGATTATGTCAGATGAATGGGAGGTGCAGTTACAGGCAGTCGTGAACTGTCCACCTACATCCTCCGCGAGAGCAGCAAGTGCTTCTAACCACTGGGCCATCTCTCCAGCCCGAGTGTTTACTTCTTTAAGTTATATTTACTCCAGATGTGTGGGAAAGCCCACACTGTGGAGGAATTTTTAATAGTGTGTTCTTTGCCAGATCCAAGTGGGTGGTTGTACCAAGAAATGTAATGAAATGTAGAGCAAACTTTTATTGGTCCTCCTGTGCCAAACAGATGTGAGAAGATGTGAAATAAACGTAAGTTCTCCTAGCAGGACTGAGGCAGGAGGTCCCAGAACAAACGCTTGTCTCACTAAGTCATGTGCAGACAGTTCAGAACCAGACTCAAGAGGGAGTTTTTGAAGGTTAGAAATGAGAAAGACCTTGACTATCCAGAGGAGAGCAAAACTGGGACCTAGTTCAGAAAATTCTTTTTGTGCAAAATTATAGAAAATTGTGTTTTCTAAAACGTATGTTTTTCTTTTTAAAACATCAGAAGAGAGAACTTTTGAATAGTATTAATTGTCTGTAAGTTACTTCGATAGACAAGGCTGGGTTGCAAGGAGGGAGAATGACCAGGAGAATCCTTGTTAGAGATGGTACAGGAATGGAATCAGACGTATTTATCTTAGTCGTGAGTGCTTGCACCAACCAGCTCCTCTGGGGGTGTGTTAAGATAAATACCATTGTCTTCATTTCTAAAACTATTCAGACTAATAATCAATATAGTAATTTTCAATTTAATATATATGTAAACATAATATATTTTATATATTCTTTATAATAATGATCTGTTTGGAAATTTGACATTCCATAGCACATTTTCATTCATTTTATTTTTTAATTTAGTTTTAAATTATGTTTATATATGGGAGGGTGGTAGTGCACGTGGCTGCAATGTGCGTGGAAGCCTGAAGAGGGGGCTGGAACTCCGGGAGCGGGACTTACATGTGATTGTGAGCTGCCAGATGTGGGTGATGGGAACTGAACTTGGGTCCTCTGCAAGTGTAGCAAGTGCTCCTAACCTCTGAGATGTCTTTCCAGTCCGAGTTTTAAAATATAAACTACAGCAGTTGTTAAGAAATGTTCACTAAAGGTTGAAGAAATTGCTCAGTGGTTAAGACCCTGCCTTGCTTTTGCAAGGACCTGAGTTTGGTTCCCAGAACCTGAAATTCCACCCATAACTCTGTCCAGGGGAATCCAACACCTTCTTTTGATCTCAATGGATACTTTCATTCATGTGCACAGATGTACGTGCAGACATGTTTAAAACAAAAACAAAAACAAAAAGCTCAAACAAACCCCCAAACAACCAAACAACAAAAAACACCTTTAAAAAAGAATCTGTCACTTAAAATACAATAAAGTAGAAGAGGTAAACCAAAACTTGTTTTAAAAATACAAATGGAATCACTGAATCAGACAACTTTCCGTTCTGAGGTTGTTAATCTTAGTGGAAAAAAATTCAAATCTGGCAAAACATATGTTCTGAGGCTGAACTCAGAGCTTCTTAGAAGGGGTTCATTATGCAAGAATCCTATTCATAGCCCTTGTGTAGGGAAGGTCCCACCGCACACATGACACACATAAATTGCTTCATTTGTCTTCACAAGCAAATGAGTGAAATATCCCCTCTTCTGTTCTCTGGATAAAGAAACTAAAAGGCTAAAAAGATAAGGCTTTCCCCCCTCTTTCCTTTAAATTCTTGACCATTCCAGAGCTGAGCCAGGAGACTTGAGTTCACCTCCCATGACTCCTTCCTGGCACCGTCCGTAGAGTCTCCAGCTTGTCTATTCTGCGCATGCTCATCTGTCTCTCGTATCGTGTTTGCTTGCCAGAGAGCCTTTAAGCAGAAAGACTTCTGTAAACACTCAGTCTGCGCTGATCTCACCTGTCTCAATATCCAAAACCACCTCAGGAGTGAGAAGTAGATCTAGTGTGCTGTTCCGCTTTCCCATCTCTGATGCTATGAGCAGGGTCTATGCTATTCGCCCGCCTTCTGTAGCAGGCAAACACAGCCTTGTTACCACTTAGACAGCATGTAAATCACTGTTTTAAAGCCTGGAGACTGCCCTCCTTGGCCTGAAAGGCCCTGACTGCTTTCCTTCTTGAGTCTTGGTTATTTTTATGTCTCAGCTCCCATGACACCTCCGTTGTAAAGGTATTCTGATCCACCAGGCAAACCTTTATGGTTTCTCGCGACATTTGTCAATGGCATACAGATTATGTGCTGGCTCTGCCGCCTCGCATCCGGGAAGCAGAAGCAGTCAGTAATCAGTACAATACTAGCCTCGGCTTCAAACACTTTCATGCCCCTATATGATTGTTGATGAGATAATTATTAAAACCACCATTAAATTATAAACTGCGGGGGGGGGGGGAGGACACGTCTCGGTGGATATTGGTGGGGTGAATACAGACTTTGGAAAATAAAACAACTCCAGATCCTAAGCGAGAACATTCCCAGTGGAGTCCATTCATCACCAGAGGAACAAACGAATCACACAAAACCCTTTCTTGAAAATCACCCAAACATTTTCAGAGAAACTTTATAGACTTGGGTTTTTTGTTGTTGTTGTTCACAAACAAACCATTGCATTCACAACGCACTGTGAATGCGTGGCCCAGCCCTGTTGCAGGAAGCTGGGATAAACAGAGAAAGCTGGCTGGTGTGTCTCTGTAGGAGGAAAATACGATATAAATATTCTTGAAATGCTAAGGGGAACCCTGTGCCACATGAAGATTTCATCTAATTTTTAAAATATATGAATTTTGGCTTTCTGTAGCACATTTTACATTCGGGATAATGAAAAGTAATGAGCTAACTGTAGATTCTTATATGAGTATGAATCCGACGATCATCATTCATCTTGAACATTAGGGTCTATTTTAATTACATCTTAGTAAATTTACTCTAACGACAGCTTAGTGGGTTTGGTAGTGCTAAAAAGCATTCCGGGTCTTTCATCTGCAATAGAAATACTGCATATGTGGCATGGACTTCCGCAGAAGCAAACATAGGAGGGAAAGCTCCAACTACAGAATCAGGATGTTGTGTTTTTAGAAGAGCCAAGGATATGTTTTATAGAGCGTGGTGTGGTGAGGTGGGAGGGGTGCCTCTGAGGGCCCATGCTGAGGCGTCCTTCCCCCTGAGGGACCAGCCATAGGATGGGTATAGTGTAGAATAGAGTTTATCTAGCACATGGGAAGGGAGTGGGGCGGGGGGTGGGGGGAGGGAGAAGAGAAGAGAAGGAAAAAGGCTGGCCAGGAACACATGGGGGACGGGGAAAGGGAGAGAGGGAGAAAGGGGCCAGAGAGAGGAGAGAGAGAGAGAGAGAGAGAGAGAGAGAGAGAGAGAGAGAGAGAGAGAGAGAGAACACGCGGGCCAGAGAGAGGGGGAGGGGCCAAGCAGTCCCTTTTATAGCAAGCCAGGCCCACCTGGCTGTTGCTAGGTAACTGTTGGGCAAAGTGGAGAAGGAATGCCAGCATTCCTCAATTTCGGATTAATTTTTAAAAAGGAGAAACTAGAAAGAGGTGGTGAAGCAGGAATGGGGTTTTCATGAGCTTTAGCTACTTCCTGCTGACTTTGGGTGATGTGTCTCTGGGAAACCTAAAGAAATGGGGATGAGGATGCTGGTCCAGTCTTCGGAGAGTTGGCTGTTTCCTTGCTGTTCAGGGTCTGTGGAACCATCTGTAGGCAGAAGGAGCAGGTCCAGCAGAGGTGTCTGTGTCTGTGGAAGTAGACTGGTGCATCTGTGGGTAGCTTCTCAGGAGCTGTCCTGGATGCAGATGTTGAGTAAATGCCTGGACTTGGCAAGATACGGAAACACATACACACACACACACACACACACACACACACACACACACACACACACGTGTATATATATATATATATTGGAGGTAGAAAATAAAATTAAGTAGGTTTTGGAGAAAACCTTTTTCTTAGGTGTACCTTTGAAACTCTTAGGTCTTGATGGTTGGGTAAGGAGTCCCAGTCCCAGGAACAGGAGAGGAGTCCCACCCTCTGGAACTTATAAGTTTACAAAAGAGATAAATTTGTTAACAACATGAACAGTCTTTAAGGTAAGCTTAGGAAGACAAAGACATTTTGTGGAGTTTACATTTAAAAGACAAAGGAAATTTGAAAAATTGACAACCTTGTGAATATGATAGTTGATCAGATAGTTTAGTATGAGAAACACCTTAAGTCTGCAGTTAAAAGGCAACCAAAGGGAACTTATATTTGTAACTATGATAGCCGATAGTGTAGATTTAACATGAGAAACACTTTAAGTCTATAGTTAGGAGACAATCAGACGTTCAAATTATAAGTTTCATTTGATTGTGCTTTTTCATTAGTGATAAAGATTCATATTCAAATGCTGGAAACAGTGGTCTAGAAGGTACGATTCTGTGGGGACTGAAGCTGGTTCCTATTGTCTTTCAAGAGCCAATGAACTGCAAGTCTTCGTAAGGGCCATGGTGGTCATGTCTACAGTAGTGTAGCTCATGGCTCACCAGCTCCTTGCTGGCTAAGATACTCATGCTTCCTAAAACAATGTTTAGGATAAATTGTTGTGGTGGAAATTCCCTGTTGAGCCTCAGTGCACTTAGGAACGTGTAGACACTCAGTTGCTAGGTTGCCGGACTCAGCAGCTTCCCTTAGCGGAGGAAAAAAATTAAAGACTTAAGGAAATGATTGAACAGACATTTGAAAAACAAGGAAAATGAAAACATTCCAGTGGAATGGGGTGAAGATAAACACAAGTGCACAGACCTGCCTGGAGAAATGTCTTACATTAAATCAACTCAACTGTACTTTAAAAACAATTTCAGCTTAATGCAAATCTAAATATGGAAATCTCCCACACCATATACCCCCCATTTTATTTATGGTAATGGGTACACTTACACACAGAGAGAGAGAGAGAGAGAGAGAGAGAGAGAGAGAGAGAGAGAAAGAAAGAGAGAACAAATAAAACCCTGAACCTAGAACTATACTGAGACCACCATACTTAATAATTTTCCAGTTACCAAAGGCATGGGGACTGTTGAATGTTGGGTCCCCTGAGTTAGAGAGATGCTCACACTCCATTCTGGGGCATAATGTTTCAGGTGGGAAAACCACTACTTTAAGGGGGAAGGGAAACTTACAAGTTCACCCACTTATATGAGTATAAAAAAAAAAATCTTTAAAAAAAAGTGTAGAACATAGTATGGAGAGATGGCTCAGTGGTTAAGAGCATTGACTGCTCCTCCAGAGGACCCGGTTCAATTCCCAGCAACTACCTGGTGTCCCGACCCGCAGGACCTAGTTATTCACGGTTTCGAGGAGAATCCCAACCTTTAATAGAAATGGGCGAGAGGGAGAAAGAAGCGAGACCAAGCAGATTCTTGTCAAGGTCTGTTTTAATCTTAGAAAGCTACCGTTTATAAAGAGTGAAGGAAAGAGGGTAGGGGAAGGGGTAATTCAATAACCGGCTTGAGCAATGGGTGACGTCTGCGGATGGAATCTTGTATGGTTGGTCTTATCTTGCACG
>CM052704.1:35613089-35651984 GCA_028551405.1 Uromys caudimaculatus
ATCCTCATGAGAAATGATTTTAAATCTGAGTCTTGCTTTTCTGCTGTGTTGGGGTATCCAGGGCTTGCTGTGGTGAGAGAGCTGGGTTCTGATGGTGCAGAGTACTCCTGGTTTCTGTTCTTTATGTTTTTGCCCTTGCCTTTTGCCATCTTGTTGACTCTGTTGTTAGCTGATCTTACTCTGTCTGGTTGTGGCTTGCCCCTCCTGCAGATCTCTGTGTCAGTACTCCTTGAAGACCAGCTCTCTCTGAGAGGTGTTTGGGTTTGGAGAGCTGTGGCACCCGGTCTGATCTTGGTCCCTGTGTCTTTGGGTTCGGGGCAGTTCCTGGTGAGCTGTGGGGCGTGTCTTTGGCCCTCTCCTGGCTTTTCTGAGCTCCTGAGAGGGATCTTTGTCCTGGTGCTAATTAGCTGTGGAGCCCTGTGGCCCAAGCTGAGGTTCCCGGCCTGCCGCCGGAAGTTGCTCGCTTCAGTGCTTTTTAGAAGGGTGAACAAAATACTCACAGGAGGAAATATGGAGACAACGTGTGGAGCAGAGACTGAAGGAAAGGCCATCCAGAGACTGCCCCACCTGGGGATCCACCCCAAATACAGTCACCAAACCCAGATGCTATTGTGGGCTATTGTGGATGTCGGGAAGTGCTTGCTGATGAAAGCCTGATATGGCTGTCTCCTGAGAGGATCTGTCAGAGCCTGACAAATACAGAGGTGGATGCTCGCAGCCTCTGACTGAGCACTAGGGTCCTGGATGGAGGAGTTGGAGATGGGACTGAAGGAGCTGAGGGGGTTTGCAGCCCCATCGAGGGAGCAACAGTGTCAACTGGCCAGGCCCCCCGGAGCTCCGGGGGACTGGACCACCAACCAAAGAATACACATGGAGGGACCAATGGTGTTGGCCACATATGTGGCAGAGGAGGGCCTTGATGGCCATCAGTGGGAAGAGAGGCCCTTGGGCCTGAGGGTGTTCAATGCTCCAGTGTAGGGGAATGCCAGGGAGGGAGGGCTGGAGTGGGCAGGTGGGGGAGCACCCTGATAGAGGCAGGGGGAGGGGGTATAGTAGAGGGGGTTTCCAAAGGGGAAAACATTTGAAATGTAAATAAAGAAAATATTCAATCCAAAAAAATAAAATAAAAGAGAGATGATTTAAGGGAAGGGATGAAGGTTGAATATGAACAAAATACATGGCATGAAATTTTCCAATAATTACTAAAAAAAACAAAACAAAAACAAAAAACAAAAAAATCATGGAAATTAGGCCTAAGAAGGGGATTGGCCACAAGGAAGAGTGGAGTGGAGAAACATGTTTATGCCTCTAGTAAAAACTGATTTTTAAAATTATGTTCCTGAGCATCTCATAGGCAGGACACAATTTTGGTTGAGAGTTTTGCGGGTGCGTTGGTGTTCTTATCCTTCACTGGATGTCCTGCCTGGCTTCAGGAGGTGGCTGTTTTAGGCTCCATATCCCCCACTGCTGGGAGTCTCAGCTAGAGTCACACTGGAGCATCCCAGATCTCTGGCCTTCTGCTGATTTTCATTCTCTCTCCCTGCTCTTCCCACCCACTCCCCTACCCACCCCCTCTCACCTAGTTCCCTCCCTCCACCTACCTCCAATGTCTACTTTATTTCCCCTTCTGAGTGAGATTCAAGTATTCTCCCTTTTGCTCTCCTTGTTATTTGGCATCTTTGAGTCAGAGACTGAGGGAATGGCTAAGCAATGACTAGCCCAAGTTGAGACCCATCCCATGGACAAGAACAAATCCCTGGCATTATTAATGATACTCTGTTATGCGTGCAGACAAGAGCCTAGCTAGCATAACGGTCCTCTGAGAGGCTCCACCCAGCAGTCAATGGAAACCGGGGCAGGGAACCACAGCCAAACATTAGTAGAAGCTCAGGGAGACTCATGGAAGAGTTGAGGAAGGACTGAGAGACCTGAAGGGGATAAAGAGTCCACAAGAAAACCAACACCTGGATCCTTAGGGGCTCCCAGAGACTGAACCACCAACTGAAGAGCAAGCATGGGCTGGACCTAAGCCCCCTGCATATATTTAGTAGACATGCAGCTTGGTCTTCATGCAGGTCCCCAACAACTAGAGGGGAGGAGGGAGGAAGGACTGTCCCTGACTCTGTTGCCTGCTTGTGGATCCTGTTTCCCTAACTAGGCTGGCTTGTCGGGCCTCAGTAGGAAAGGATCTGCCTAGTCCTGCAGTGACTTAATGTGCCAGGGTAGGGTAATACCCAGGGGTGCCTCCCCTGTCTCAGAGGAGAAGGGGATGGGGGGAGGGCCTGTAGGGAGACAGAGGAATGGTGCTGTGAACAGAATTAAAGTGAATAAATAAATTAATGAAGCCAGGCAGTGGTGGCGCATGCCTTTAATCCCAGCACTTGGGAGGCAGAGGCAGGCGGATTTCTGAGTTCGAGGCCAGCCTGGTCTACAGAGTGAGTTCCAGGACAGCCAGGGCTATACAGAGAAACCCTGTCTCGAAGGAAAAAAAAAAAGAAACTTAAAAAAAAATTAATTAATTAATGAAAAAACGTATGTTCTTTTTAGCTTAATAAATACAATTTCAATTTAAAAGTTAGAAACATCACCATTAACTTGGTGTGCATTTCTTTTTTCTGCAGACCAAATGTACTGTGGTTCCGTTCTGAAAGAATCTGCTCTGAGAGGGGAGCAAACAAAGAAAAATCGTACAAAGGATTCAACGCCCAGCTGTGGTACTCCTTGCTTTTCCATCCCCGCTGCCTCTGGTGCAAGCAGTGTCTAAGCAGACTGTACACTGCTCCGCTTGGGTTCTGGACAGGTCCCTGGCATTCTGAGGGTTTGGGGGGTGTGTGTGTGTATATATGTGTGTCTGTGTGTGTGTGTGTGTGTGTGTGTGGCAATGGGAAGAGATCTCTGCAAATTTGACCTTGTAGCTCACATTGCCACTTGTCTTTAATGCTAAGACTCCACAGACCCAAGCAGCCTCACTCATCTAGAATGTTGCCCGCCCACATTCCTTGACTCAGGGACTTGTTTGGTCTTTGGAGTTTTTCATTGCTACAAGGTTTCTATACTTTCTGAGAATGAAAGACCTCCGAGCTGGGGAGACCTTCACTCAAGTCTCGGGAAGGCACGACCCCCCCAAGAACTCACGAAAGACCGTCCTTGCTGCAATCACACGAGGTTTATTGGGGGGGGAGGGATGACCAGTCCACTGGGGCTGAGCTCGTAACCTACACAGAGGCAGAGGAGTTCGACCCTGAGCAGCTGAAGTCAGGGGTATTTAAAGAAAAAGCCATGAAGCAAGGAAATTCTATGTGTCATGGGAAGGTATAGAATGTCCTAAGTTCATCACTCCTGCGGTTAGTTGTTTCCTGAGACAAAAGGAGGAGATTAGCCCTTCATTCCTGAAGTCAGCTATTCCCTGAGACAAAAGGTGTAGATTAGCTATTTCCTGGGACAAAGATATGGATTGTTGTGATATCAACCCTGCTGTTAACTATTTTCCCGGGACACAAGGATGTATGTTAGCCATTAGGCAGTGGAATATGGCTATGTTATCTCTGGCTTTAGTTTGCTAAAGGGGGTCTAACTTCCCTATAATGGGCTCGGGTCTTTCAAGGACATCCCACATTTCAGTGAGTAATATAGGATTATTGAGATATATTGGGGTTCTCTAGAGTCTAGAACTTATGAAATGTCTCTATATTTTAAGGGAATTTATTGGAATGAATTACAGTCTGCAGTCCAGCTAACCCAACAATGGGTAGCTGTGAATGGAAATTCCAAGAATCTGGTAGCTTTTTTTTTTTTTTTTGGTTTTTCGAGACAGGGTTTCTCTGTGTAGCCCTGGCTGTCCTGGAACTCACTCTGTAGACCAGACTGGCCTCGAACTTAGAAATCCGCCTGTCTCTGTCTTCCAAGTGCTGGGATTAAAGGCATGCTCCACCACTGCCCAGCAAGAATCTAGTAGTTAATAAGTCCCATGAGGCTTAGTGTTTCAGCTGGTCTTCTGTATAAGTTATAATCCTGAAGAAGCAGGTTTCAACAAATGCTCTGGCAAGTCTCTGTAAGGATGCAAAGAAGAGGGAAGCCTTCCTTCTTCCTTTGTCCTTAGGTAGGCCTCCAGCAGAAGGTGTGGCCCAGAATAAAGGTGTGTACCACCTTGCCTGGACCTAAGCTGTTCTTTCCTTGGAACTTGCTCTGGGCCAGGCTGGCCTTGAACTCAGAGGTCTGCCTACCTCTTGTCTCCTGGGATTAAAGGTGTGTACAACCTTGCCTAGGCCACTGTCCTCAAGATCTGGATCAAAAGCCTGTGTCTTCCAGCCTCAAGATCAGAATCACAGGTGTGCCCTCCATTTCTGGATTATAGTTCATTCCAGATGTAGTCAAGCTGACAACTGGGAATAACCATAAGAGGGTAATAAATCTTATGTCCCAAGTACCTTTGATTGATGCTACTCTCTATTTAATATATAATATGTCTATAAAAATAGCAACATGAACTATGTGGAAGCTTGCTCACATAGCCACCTCAAAAACTTTACCCTCAGTGTGGATGTAAAATATTTAAACCCACTGTTGCTAAGTCTGACCTTCTTAATTTATACATGTGTATATACAAATACACACACAGACACACACACACACACACACACAAACAGTGTTTCGGTCTGACACCCACGTCCAGAATAGCTGTCGCCATTTTGTTCCATGCCTGCCAGCTATTTTGTATTGTTTGCTGTAACATGCCTGCCAGCCATTGACACAGAGAAGTGACTTGGCTTAGAGCAAGGACATCCTGACCACATACCCTGTTTTGTTTGTATGAGGTTTGCTAATCTTAAGAAGGTCCATGAAACTTTGCCTAAGACCCATCAAATCAAAGATCAATATGAATGAACTATTATGTCTAAAGTATCCTGGGTCAGAGCTGACCACCAGGACACCCTCCTTGCACCTACATATGAGTTCACTGTGGTTTTTGTGACTGACACTGTGGCTACTAATAACCCAAAAAAGTTATGATTATAATACTCATTCTCTGTTAGCTCAGTGTTCTCAAATTCCCATTCACCATCCATCCACACCCCCTTACCTTACTCAGGACCAATCAGCTTAAAGGTTAGCTGATAATACTTTGCCTGGTAAGCCAACTGCTCTGCCCTTCCTTGCCCCTTAAACTTCTGAATCTGGCCTGGCAGTGGTGGCACACGCCTTTAATCCCAGCACTCGGGAGGCAGAGGCAGGCAGATTTCTGAGTTGGAGGCCAGCCTGGTCTACAGAGTGAGTTCCAGGACAGCCAGGGCTACACAGAGAAATCCTGTCTCGAAAAAAACAAACAAACAAACAAACAAACAAAAAACAACTTCCGAATCTGTTTTGGTTTTTTGTTTTTGTTTTTCTTTTCTTTTTTTTTTTTTCCTATAAAAAGTCTATCTTGAGAGCAGACTAGTAGCTCAATTAGATTTCTGAGTCATTTTTGCGGTCCTGAATGTTCAGTATTGAGGTGTGTGTTTAATAAACTATTCTTGCTTAACTGAGATCAGTGTTTGTATGGTTTGAGTGGTGACTCCTGAACCCGTGTGTGTGTGTGTGTGTGTGTGTGTGTGTGTGTGTGTGTGTGTGTGTGTGTTCTGCCCCTGACTTTACCCGTCCACCACACTGAGTGACCTAAAAGAGCCTTTTGAATCCCTTTCCGTCATTCAGCACATATTTCCCCACTTGCAGCGTCACACCACACATGGTTCTATAGCACTATTTCTATTTATCTATCCGAGTCCTTGCTTAAAGTGGTGAGCCACATGAGGACCAAGATAACAAATGGGCAGATTTAGCAAACCTTGGCTAACCAGCTTTAAAGGAAAGCAATTACAATGTCTTCCAGCCCGTGACCCTCCAGCCTGTCCATCCAGTGGATCTATGTCAAACAGCTTGCTGAGTTCTAGAATCATTTATCTATCACTTTCATTTGGCATTTCAAATTAACACATTCTAGCTTGGCAATCACCATTTATTTCTCCTGAAGATGGCCTCACAAGCCATTTTTTCTAAGACATTAATTTCAGAATTTTCCCCAACGCTAGTGTCAAGAGGGAAATAATGGTACGTTCCTCCTTTGAAAAATCAAAACCATGTGTGGTCATGTGCTTCAGCATTGAGAAGTCAGCTCGGGAACTTTGAGATATTCCACCAGGGTCCCCTCCCCCCTCCAAACTCGTGGAAGAAACAGGTTAGAAAGCACCTAGGCTGGAAGGGAGGGGCTGATTA
The DNA here is from genome assembly GCA_028551405.1 of Uromys caudimaculatus. Taxonomy (NCBI): domain Eukaryota; kingdom Metazoa; phylum Chordata; class Mammalia; order Rodentia; family Muridae; genus Uromys; species Uromys caudimaculatus. The sequence goes on from CM052704.1 coordinate 35,619,342, forward strand.
AGCCCCTGCTACCTCATTCCCTAAAGACTAATCAGTTTAAAAGTCACACTGTTTTGCCAATCACATTGTACCTAATGGCGGCTGCTCTAAAATCCTATATAAGGTCCCTGAATGGTCTCCACGGGGTCGCCCTCCCATCTTGGTATGTAGAGCAACCTCAGCATGCTGATGAATCAATAAATTTCTCTTGCATTTTGCATCAATCCCTGACTCCATGTGTCCATTCGGAGGGTCTTTGGTAAGTTAAGGCTTCCCAGAGTCTTACAGCATGTCCTCATCACTCTTCAAAAACCACTGACGACATGGATCTTTTAAAAAACTAATCTCATTATTATGTGTCACTATTCTTCCAGACCACACATTTTTTGTGCATCTTAGTCTTCAATTCTACCTCATTTCCTTCTGAAGACTGTGAGCCTGCTGCCCACAAATCAAATCAAAAGAAGGAGCTAAGTACACTCATTATAAAAACACAGACACATGGGGGCAGAGCATTAAATCCAGCCATAGTGAGATGCTATCTTTAACCTCATAGATCTGTACTTATATTAGATATAAACCGCTTTAAAAAGACAAAGACAGCTGTGCTGACCAACAAAACAAAACAAAACCCAATTATTGCCTGCTTATAATCTGACAGTAAGATGTAAGAATAGGGAAATATTGACAACAGTACAAAATCTAATTGGAAAAAATGTAGTCTGTTAACATCAAAGATGGTAGTATTTATGGGGAAGTCCTTTCTAGCCATAAAAAAAATATTTTATGATAGTCAAATCACATGTAACTTCCAAATACACAAAACAAAAATTGAACACATTAAAATATAGCCAATATTACAATAAGGCATTTTTGACACAACTGTTTCTCACTAAAAAAGAGTCCCTGATGAAATTTTAGTAAGACTATACAAGACCCAATTACAAGGCCTGTCAAATGGATATTCAGGAAGCAATGGACCTATAATTTCCCAATAAGCATTCTTTTTAGACACATGCACACATTTACAAAAAGATGTGATTAGACAATAAAGTTAATCACACCAAAGTAAACAGTCTTAATAACAGAGTGTTCTGCATTCTTTGACTACACTGCAATTAAGACAGCTCAGAGCCGGGCAGTGGTGGCGCACGCCTTTATTCCCAGCACTTGGGAGGCAGAGGCAGGTGGATTTCTGAGTTCGAGGCCAGTCTGGTCTACAGAGTGAGTTCCAGGACAGCAGGGCTACACAGAGAACCCTGTCTCGAAAAAAAACCAAAAAAAAAACCAAAAAAAAAAAAAAAAGAAAAAAAGACAGCTCAGAATCCAGTGAGATAGAGCTGACTGAAATATTCCACTATGTTTGAAATTTGAAGACATTTAATTCTAATAACCCATGAGTCAAGGGAGATTGATTTTTATAAAAGACTTTTAAGTGGATTGTAAAGAAAAGGAACTTATCAGCTCTTTGGGGATGGAATTACTGCCATGCTTAATTTACAATCTAAATGCACAGGTTAAAACAAGTAAAGACTGACCATCAGTTCCCTGAGCATACACATAGAAGTAGAGAAGTAGAGAGGGGCTGGATAGGTGGCTCAACAGTTAAGAGCACTGGCTGCTCTTCTACAAGAGCCAGGTTCTATTCCCAACACCTCCATGGTAACTCACAATCATCTGTGACTCCAGTCCCAGGGAATCTGACTCCTTCTTCTGGCCTCTGAAAGAACTGCACACATATGTGCTGAGTCCTGCATGGCCCCTGTGGAAGGGACAGTGTGACAGTTTCCACCCCTGGTGCAGAGCTAGCAGGGTGTGGGCCTCCAGGAGTATTGATGGTTGCTAGATATACAAGGCTTGTCTGTATAATAAAGTATATATCTTCATGTTCCTCCTTTGAGGTTAATTACTCCATAATAATTAGAAACAGCACAAGCCCAGAAAGTGAGGGTGTGTCTGGTGTTCCTTAGCAAATGGTAAATGCTGTGACCTGCAGGACAGCCCTTAAGACTGTGGGAAAGAATTCTGAAAGCTTGAGGGGAAGAATATATAATTTCTCAACTATGCAAAATATAAGGATGCAATATGAATTGTATGAGGAGCTTCACAGACCTAAAAAGAGCAGAGGCATCTGTACTATGAGCCAGCTTGTCAGAAAGATATTAAGGAAGGAGATAAAGAAATTTAGAAAGTGGTAATCAAAGGGCAAGATCCTACCCAGCTAAACTTATTGCTTATGTTTACAAAGGTAGGCAGATTCCTGAGCTCAAAGTCAGCCTGGTAGAGCTGGTTTAGGCCCAGGAGTGGTGGGAATGGTGATCTCAGAGCTGGATCCCAACCAGCTAGCTTATTGTCTGTGTTTACAAAGGCAGACAGATCTCTGGATTCATTTGCTATGTTAAAAAATGCCTTTGCTATCTTCTTCTAAGAATTAAGGGGCTAAGGTCATAAGATGATGATGCATGGGATAATCAAAAGGGAACCTGGGGTAGACAATCAAACTGATATGCAAATGGATGACTGGGCTTTGGTGCAAGAGATGAGCTACCCAGAGAGCTTTTAGAAGTTTTTTCTAGCAAGAGAGCTGTATCAAGCAGACAGCTGTCTAGAGAGCCAGCTCAAGCAGAACACAGAACTGTCAACTTGTACCCACGATTGACTTTGAGTCGTTTCTTTCACCAATGCCAAGCCAGTGGGGAGAGAGTGACATGGTTCCTGCCCCTGGGTGCACGGAGTGTCTGTCGATGGCTGCTGTGGTTGTAGGGCTTGTTTGTGTAATAATACACACATTTTCTGGACCCACTAGCAGTGGAGGACTCTTTCCTTCGGAGGAATGTCCTCCCTGTTAATGTTAATGACTCCATGATAATTAGAAACAACACAAGTCCAGGAGTAGAGGGTGTGGCTATGTCTCAGCAAAATGGTAAACACTGGGACCTTCAGGACAGCCCTTAAGGCTATGGGAAAGAACTCTAAATACATGAGTTCAAGAATGTATAATTTCTCAACTATGCAAAAATATAAGGATGCAATATTAATTATATGAGGATCTTCACAAATCTAAAGGAACAAAATCAGCTTCACTGTGAGCCAGCTTGTCAGAAAATTAATAAGAAAGGAGATAAAGAGATTTAGAGAGTGGCGATCATAGGAGATCCTACCCAGTTTTTTGTTTATATTTACAAAGGCGGATAGATTCCTGAGTTCAGGATCAGTCTAGGACAGAGTAAGGTTAGGTTGAGGCCTGGTGGAAATGGTTAATTTCAGGGCAGGGTCACACCCAACTAGTTTATTGTTTGTGCTTAACAAAGGCAGACAGATCTCTGGATTTTTTTGCAATGTTAAGAAAAAATGTATGTTTGTTGTCTCCTAAGAATCAAAGGGCTGGGGTCTACAGACACTGATTCCTAAGATAATCAAAAGGGAAACCTGGAGTAAATGACTGGATTGATATGTAAAATAAAAGACTGGACCTGTGTTCTATGGGAGATGAGCCATCCAGGGAATTCACACACACACACACACACACACACACACACACACACACACACACACACACTCACCAAGAAAGCAGGGCATGGACAGAGAGATCTCTTGGAATAGCAAGCAAGCAGAATATAGACAGAGAAATCTTTAAAGAGAAAGCAGAACATAGAGAGAAGCAGACCAGAAAAGCTGCATCAACAGAACACAGGTTGTCAGCTTGGACCCACGATTTGACTTCAAATTGTTCTTTTTGCCACTCCCAGACACCCCTTCTCTCAGAACCCCTCTTCAAGCAGAGGCTGGTCCATGGCAGCTCTCAAACACCCTTTTTTAGGACCCCCTCCTCGAGCTGGGGCTGGTCCTCGGCACATGTGGTATATATACATACATCCAGGTCAACATTCATATACACAAAATAAAAATCTCAAAAAAATTTTAAAGTGAATAAAAGTTAAAGCTAAGCTGGGCAATGGTGGCGCATGCCTTTAATCCCAGCACTTGGGAGGCAGAGGCAGGCGGATTTCTGAGTTCGAGGCCAGTCTGGTCTACAGAGTGAGTTCCAGGACAGCCAGGGCTACACAGAGAAACCCTGTCTCGAAAGAAAAAAAAAAAAAAAAAAAAAAAGTTAAAGCTAAAAGAAGCAATAGGAAAGGATAGGAGAGATGTAACATAAAAAACAACAATATTTGTCATTTGACAAAAATAATGAGTGTGATTGATGGACTCCAGGTGAAACCTTTTTTAAAAAAATGTATCCCTAAGGGTTAAAATTAGCAAACATAGATCTCAGAAATGAACAAAATTATTACTGTAAAATTAATATAAGTCTATACCTGCTAAGAAACATGAATCTACAAATTTAGAATTTCCCTCAATGAAAATTCTAGTTATATGTGGCTTCCTAAATCTAAATATTTGAAATTTATATAAAGTTTTCCAGAGCGAAGAAAAGAATGGAATATACCCCAGGTTGTTTTATGAAGTCAATAAAATTTTGACGCTAAAACTTGAACAGAGTAATAAACAACAATGCTTAACTGTCCCCTTTAGCTGTATGACTTACTTTTCTGTGGCTGTTATAAAACACCATGGCCCAAAGCAACTTATAGAAGAAAGTACTTTGGGGTTGATGGTTTCAGAGAACTAGAGGCTCATAATGTCAAGGAAGGCATTGTGGCAGGAGAAAGCTGTGAGACCGTATCTTTGCCCCACACTCACAGGAAGCGAGACAGTGAACTAGAAGCGAGGTCAGACTATAAACCCTACAGACCTACTGCCGCTGACATACTGCGTCCAGCAAGGCTCCACATCCTAAAAGGTCTGTACGTCAGCCGTGCAGTAATGGCGCACGCCTTTAATCCCAGCACTTGGGAGGCAGAGGCAGGTGGATTTCTGAGTTCGAGGCCAGCCTGGTCTACAGAGTGAGTTCCAGGACAGCCAGGGCTATATAGAGAAACCCTATCTCGGGAAAAAAAAAAAAAAAAAAGAGGTCTGTAACCCCCCAAACAGCGCCACCTACAGCGCCACCTACCGGGGACCAAGTGTTCAAATACAGATTGTTCCTCATTTTAACCATCATGCCAATTTTTGATTGTTAATGAGGGTGACCTCATTAACAAATAAACAAAATTGAGACGCACATGTCTCTCTTTTGCCTGCACTATTTAGTCAAAATGTTTGCTACAGATTCCCAAGACTTCTTCCCAATTCTTTTGTCTGGCCCAGTAAATCCTTATTATTCCTTCCAGAAATCATGTCTATGGCACTTCATCTCCACTGCTGTGATGCCAAGCACTGCAGAGGTTCTGAGATTCTCTTCTACATGCAAGCTCACAAGCTAATCTAATCCTCATGGAAAAAGGAGGAGACTCCTGCGTCAAAGGCAAAGAACAATTTACTATACATCACATGACAAGGGCAGTAGCCAAAATACTGTCCGGTTTGCATTGATTGAGTTCCATTCATCACACGGTGATGCACAGAGCCAGAGGCACCTGGATACAGAGTCAGTCGCATTATAAAAGAGAGACATGGTGAGGTTAGGGGCCCTAGGCTTAGGTAGTGAGCAAACAGTCTGGACCATTGTCCTGGAAAGTAAGGTTTCCCGATAGTCAGCTTTCTATGGGTGTGGTAAAATAATGTCGGACATAAATCAGCCTAGAAGAAGAAAGCTTCTTTTGTGTTGTGTGCTCTGCTCTTTTGTCTTTTGATTACCAGGTCCCATTGCCCCTGAGCTTGTGGTGAGGCAGAATCGCACCTTGTGAGAACAGGGGAGCCGACCAAAGCTGCTCATGAACTCTGGGAACATCCAGGAAGCAGAGAAGAGAAGAGAGGCAGCAGCGGGGTCCCAGTATCCCTGAATGGGACATGCCCCAGGTGATCTAATCTCCCTTTTACAAGGGTATGAACCCAATTTTTCTCCACTAGTTCCTACTTCCTAAGGATGCTACCACCTCCCAGAGTGCCACAGACTAGTGGCCAAGCCTTCAGGATATAGGCTATGAGAAGATATTACAAGGACAAAATCATAACATGTTATTCTATTTTATCAGATGATAAATAAATCTACCTTTTGCTACGAGTGGAGATAGCATCTCTAGCTTCCATGGTGCTGCTATATCAATAACCTTGAAAATATAATTCAGAATAAAAGAAGCCAGTACCTCTGCTCATGAAATACACAGAAATCCAGAGACCTGGGATGGAGCATCTTCTAATAAACATTCCTTCAGTAGAAGTTAATATAGTGTGTGTCTCCAGATCCCTTTTTCTTGAATTCAACATCCTGAAAATAGAAATAAATGAAAAGCTAAGAGGTCAAATCTGAAACGACAGTAATGATTATTCCTGGATGATATTACGCAATTTTGTAGACGGTTACGGTTGAATGCCTGCAAAAAGGGATTTCCAGCCACATGTGTTTGGCTCTTTTTCTTGGAGCTGCAGATGATAAATTCTTACTACTGAGAGAAAATCAGCATTTGCCAAGACATGAATGCCAATAGAAACATTTCCAAATGCAAATATGCAAATTAGATGTTTAATTCAACTGACTTTTCAGACTACATTACAGGCACACGTCACCCGAAGACTGCTTGAGGGTTCTCTTTCTACTGTCATTCACTGGCCTTTTCTCTCCTCCCCCTCCTCTCCCTCTTCCTCCCTTCTGCCCTCTTCCTTTCCCTCTCCCTTTCTTTCTCACTGTTAAATCACACAGATTCAATTTCTTGTTTGAAATATTATTACCTTCCTATCAGAATCACCTGTATAGCATGAAAACGGAGCATTTTGAGTTCTATAATGTATAAAAATATTAATTCACAGGGCTCTCAAACATATGCAGGTGACAGAGATATGTATGTATTTAAAAGTAAGTTCCATGGCCCCTCTGGAGTCACAAGCAATTACTGTTTGTCTTGGAAGTCTAAATGGGTACCATCTGTCACAGACCATGTCAAGGCATGATGGCGGATACTGCTCTTTGAGTGCCCAGAACACTGAATGTGCAGCGTGATCAGCAAGAAGAGCAGTCTTGATGATTCCTCTTGTTTTCAAGTGCATGCTTGTACATGTATACGCAAGTGTGCATGCATATGAATATATGTGATACAGAGGCCATGGGACCGCCTCGGGTGCCATTCTTCAGGCCCCATCTATTTTTGAGACAGGGTCTCTCTTTGGCCTGAAGCTCAATGCTGACAGGCCAGCAAGCTCCAAGAATTCACTTGATTCCATATTCCAGCACTGGGACTCTAGTTACGTCACCATGCCCAGATTTTAAAAATGCATACCTCCGTTATTTAAGAACTTTACACATGTATGCCATGTATTATACCCATTCTCCATTCCCCCCACAACTGCTTCTAGACACCCACACTCCCTTTCCTACTTCATACTCTCATTAGACTTAAAAAAGAAACCCCACTGAATCTAATTGTGCTTTGTATATGTCCAGGGGTGTGGGATCATCCACTGGCACGTGGGCACTGTGGGTCTGAAGAAAATGGACTCTCCCTCCGACAGCCCCTGACTGCCTCAGCTACTGATGGGGCTTGATCTCGTGCAGGCTTTGTTGAGAAAACCCCAGGCGCTGTGAGTTCATGGGAATAAGAGCACAGCGCTCCCCGCCACTACCACCACCTTTAACTCATGGTCTTTCTGTGTCCTCCTACTGTGGTGTTCTCAGCCTTCCTCAGCACTGTGAACCCTTTAACTAACACCTCCTGTTGTGGTGACCTCCAACCATAAAGTTACTTTTGTTGCTACTTCATAACTTTAAATTGCTAGTTATGAATCATAATTTAAATATCTGATATGCAGGATATCTGCTGTGTGACCCCCGTGAAAGAGTCATTTGACCCTCTAAGGGGTCATGACCCACAGGTTGAGAACCATTGCACTACTGCAAGTTTCTGATACAATACACATGTCCCGTTCATGGCTTAGCATTCCATAGGCCCTTCTTCTCTGTACTCTGACCAGGTATACCCACAAGTTGTATAAGGATTCTGCGGACTCAAGCCCAGGTCTTTGCTTTTGCAGGGGAAGCAAGCACTCAACAACACAGCCATCTCTCTGGCCCAGTCATCACATTTTTTTTTCTTAGAAAAAAAAAAAGGAAAGTGTTTTCTATAAATGAATCACTGCCCAAGTGGATTAGAAACAAGCAGTTTTCAAGAATTCAATCGATAGAAGAAGGAAGACTAGAAACAACGCTAAGCATTCTGTATGCTATCAGCTTCTATCTGCTCACCTCAATCTTATAAGGAAATGTCATGTACATGTTTGAAAAGATGAATGAGTGGGAAATGGGCATAGGGAACAAGGTTAATTGACTTGTTAAAGGTACCAACACCTCATTTTCCTTTCAGCTGTCCTACCATGGAGTACCAGAAACTCCTCCAAATAGACCAAACCTGGCATCTACTTCTTCCCTGAGACCCACAGATGTAAGCCATGATCCTCTGTTTAACAATTCCATGGCCTTACCTCAGACCAGATGAATTCCTCCTCCGTGTTGACACACATCCACTCCCTCGGATGTTCTAAGGATGATGCTGATATACTGAGATCCTTTTGGCTCAGTTCATTCTTTCTTCAGGACCATTTGGATGTTCCGTAACACATGCTACTAAAAATAGATGGTCCAGTTATCAGACAGGCGACAACCCAAACACAAGCCTTTTCTCAAGCCCACCGGTCATTCCCTTCTTTTTCATGGTCTCTAAGCTTCAGATTTTAGCATCTTTTTGCTCTCTGTAGTTTTCAAAGTGAAACTGTTCTTGAGTAGTTGTTGCCACAGGGAAGCTAACTTTCCCTTCGGCGATCTCTATGTGTTCAGCCCTTCAATCTATTCTTGTATGAAGAACGTGAAATCTCTTTCTCTTCCAAGACAAGGAAAGAAATTGGGGCACTGGCTATGAAACTAATATTCTCATGGCTGACATTACTTCATTCTGGAATGTGCTATTTAGCAAAAAGTACTTTTTAGCAAAATTTCTCTTGTATAACATTAGCATACCCTGACATAAGGAGGTTCAAGTCTTTTGTGAACTTGAATATGAAGCTATCTTGATGGAGTTTTCCCAAAATTAAATATATATATTGTCTTAGTTAGGGTTACTATTGCTATGATGAAACACCATGACTAAAAGCAATTTGGAGAAAAAAGGATTTATTGGGCTTACACTTCCACATCACTGTTCATCACTGAAGGAAGTCAGGACAGGAACTCAAACAGGACAGGAACCTGGATGCAGGAGCTGATGCAGAGACCATGGAGGGTGCTACTTACTGGTTTGCTCATCATGGTTTACACAGCCTGCTTACTTATAGAAGCCTGAACCACTAGCCCAGGGATGGCCCCACCCAAAATGGGCTGCACTCTCCCCTGTCAATCACTGATTAAGCAAATACTCTACAGGCTTGCCTATAGCCACCGGATCTTACAGAGGCATTTTTCTCAGTTGGAGTTCCCTCTGCTCAGATGATTCCACCCTGAGTAAAAGTGGCATAAAATGAGCAGGCACATATATTTTCAGACATTTATAAATATTTGATGGGTTGTTTAGTTATATACCTCAAAATCATAACTGAAGTAATAGTAAGATGATTTCTAATGCAGAGTTACATAATTTGTATCACAGTGTTATTTAATTTAGAAATATTAGTTTTACGTTCTTACATCTCTTGAAAAATATTTAAAACTATTGTCATATAATTTAAAATCAATCTCTGTTATCAGTAGAGGTATTTTTAATTATCGGCACCTTCTTGGAGAGTGTATCACCTTACATAATATAGTTTGGGGCTGATAAGCCATTCACATTTAGTATTATCACTGAAAATTACATACCAAGTTATTTTTTGCACCTGTATGCAGTCATCCACTGCGTGCATCTACACGCTCCTCTTCTTCTGGAGATAAAGCTGTGACCTCAATAAAACTGTAGACGTTTCAGTGTTGTTATATTCTATCAGGGGACACTACTGAGAGTGTCAGGTGAATGCTTTAAAGTGTACTGGTTATAAATTCAGGAGTGGGGGATGGAGGTGAAGGTCAGTTAAATGTCTCTGCCACTTACAGTAACTTTTATTTTCTATATTCTCATGCGTTGACCTCTGGGTTCTGCCTGAGCCTGGAGGGACAGTATCTCCTAGGTTTATCCAGTTCCCTATGACACTTAATAATGGTCTTGAGGGTGTGCTTTTCCAGAATGCTGCCCCTCTCCACGGACTCTCCTATTTGAGGTCAATGTCTTTCTTGCTCCTTCACCCCAAATTCAGCTATTGATTACCGAGCTTTCCTGAAGTTGTTCAAACCAACCTTTTCTAACTCTGCCTTTGCTCCCTGGAAACCATAAGACAGGATTCTGCCACAACTCCCTGCTCACTTGCCCAGTGCCAACCTAAGCTTTTCTGTCTCACGTATGTCAGCTCCTTGCCTTGGTTCAGGCATTTTAACACACAGGGGTGAGGAGAAGCCTGTATGAGTGGGACACAGGACAGCTAGAGAAGAAATGCACCTCGCAGGGAGCTGCAGTGCTCCTGGGCTTGTCTGAGGACAACGGAGTGGGGGGTGGGGGGGAAGAGGGAAAGAGGGGGAGAGTAAGTGGGCGGAGCTGAATGAGCAGAGTAAAACACCAAGACCAATCAGGGTGTGCCCCGATCAGGGTGGTGTGTTCCTGGGTCTTCCGAGTCAGTGGAGAGAGCTGAGAGAAATCCCTAGATGCTGGAATACTTTTTTGTTGTTTTTCGTCAGGAAAGGAACTTGGAGTATAGAAATGGGTTTCTCCCAGTTTTCTTTGAGGAGTTACCTTGAACTGGGAGACAGATTGAAGAAATTTAGAGCCTGGAGGAGATTAGCTGTTTCTCCTAATCCCCCTGTTACTTGAAAGCAGTGTTTAGGGGTCTAGGGGAAGGAAGGAAAAAAGGCCTTGTTAAAGGATCCTCCGTTCTATATTTTCTTCTTAGAAAATGGGTGTGCTAGCTAGGGTTACTGTCGCTACCATAAAACACCATGACCAGCTTGGTGAGGAAAGGGTTTATTCCACACAGTAGTCCATCATTAAAGGAAATCAGGACAGGAACTCAAACGTGGCAGGCGGGAGCCCATGAAGAGCCATGGGAGTAGGGGGTGCAGCTTGCTGGCTTGCTCCTATGGCTTTGTTGCTTTCTTAAGAACCCAGGACTACCATCCCAGGGATGGCGCCACCCACAATGGACTGGGGTCGGGGTGGGAGACTCCCCTCCCCCATCAATCACTGATTAAGAAAATGCCCTGCAGGCCTTCCCATAGCCTGATCTTATGAAGGCATTTTCTCAGTTGAGGCTCTCTCCTCTCTAGTGACTCTAACGTAAGTCAAGTTGACATAAAAACTAGTCAGCACAATGAGTGAGCAGCATCAAAGGTGGCAACATTGAGAGTAGGCATAGAAGCAGCCTTTTTTCCTACTAAGTTGAGACTTCTGTGAATGAAGAGAGAAATTCTATTGCTCCATTGAGTCCCCATATGATAATGAGCTGCTAGCCTACAACTGCAGAAGAGGCGTTTCACCCTGTAGATCATCTTTGCTTCTCACACACTATTACCCCTTTCAACTGGATGAAGTTTCTGTCCCTTGTAGCTGTTCATACAGACCCATCATTGGTCAGGATTCACACCTGTCTGTTTAAATTAAATATTTATTATGCATGTGACAGGCACAATATTTAGTATTCCTAGGGTGGGCACAAACTAATTAGAGATGTTTGCATATCTTATCACTGAGCGGGGCCTGAGGGAGTCTTAGAAGTGTAACGTTGTTCACCTTAAAGAGTAATCACCAAGATACACACAGATAAACAATTGCAACAGCCTAGAGTAAGGTGGCAGTTTTCATAACACAGCTGACAACTTTTCTATAAATTTAGAGGAAAGAGAGATAAGAAGCTTTGGATTAACTAATCAAGAGCTTGGTTTTAATTTTAAATTTGACCTTAAAGTATTAGGTTAAGATAGAAGGATTGCCAGGAGGCTGCTCAAAGAGATAAAAATGAAATGTCTGGGCAATAATAAAAACCTCAACCTTATTAAAAGGGGGACAGTATTACAGATAATTACAACTGTCTGGGATCTTGAAAACAGGGGAAATGAGCATCTGATAACTGAAAGAAAGCAGTCTCATTGGCCATTTTAAACCGAGATGTGGTGTGAGTCACATTTAATGATGGGGCTGGGTGATTCAAGAATGGAACAACAAAATGGAAGACACGGTGTGCGAAACGACAGTTACCCGGGAGCACCATCACAGAGTGCCGAGTAGCGGAAACCAACATGAATTTTTGCCAGTCCTGGAGTTCAGAAGTCCCCAGCCAAGGTGCTCACATGTCTACCTCTTCTAGGAGTTCCTGGGGACAGTTTGTCCCACACTCTCACCTAGCTGTCAGATTTAGCTGGGCTTGTGGAGAATCGATCCAGTCTGCATTTGTGGTCCAATAACACTCGGCTTGCCTGTGTTATAGGACCACATGACGTGTTGTTTCACACATGTCACTATGTCCTTAATCATTGGATTGGGCCCACTATAAGTTCATGCTAACTTGATTGTGTCTACACAGAGCCCATTACCAAGCACGGCCCCCTTCATAAGTATCAAGAGTGAGAGATTGAATACACTGACCAGGAGGAAGGCAGACATCATGCGGGCTTGATAGTAACGGTAGCTTTAGACTAACCTGTGTCCCCCTCAAATCCAAGGATGGAAGCTCTCATCCCTGATACAGTGATGTACGGATATGGAGCCTTTTTTATGGTGAATGGGTTCAGATTAGGTCCTCATGATGAAATTCATAACCTTGTAAGATATGCACTAGGGGCTGGTGAGATGGTCTAGTGAACACGTACTACTCTTTCAGAGGACCTTTTGGTTCCCAGCACCCATGTGGTCACTCACAGCCACCTGTAACTGCAGTGCAAGAGGATTCAGTGTTCTCTTCTAGTCTCTGTGGGCACTGCTTGAATATGTCACATGTACATACATGTAGGCAACTACTCATACACATTTTTTAAAAAAGTCTTTTTAAAAGGTATGTTTCAGGTCTCCTCCTCCTCCTCCTCCTTCTCACTTCCATCTTTCTGATCCTCTCCATGTCCTGGTCCATTCTCTGCCATGCTAGGATACCAAAACGTTGAATGTCAAGAGGAGACTTACTGTAGACTGAGATCAGCTGGTTCCTTAAACTCAGACCTCCCAGCCTCTGGCAGCAGCTCTCAACCTGTGGGTTGTGACCTCTTCGGGTTTGCATGTCATATATCCTACATATCAGATATTCACATTGCCATCCATAACAGCAGCAAAATTATAGTTATGAAGTAGCAGTGAACTTACATTTATAGTTGGGGCTCTCTACAACATGAGGAACCGTATTAAAGGAGCACAGAACTAGGAAGGTTGAAAACCACTGCATCTAGAACCATGACAAAGAAAATTGGGTTTATGGCCTAGGATCTGAAATTCCGTCATGGCAATCTAAGCTGACTAACACAGCGGGCATGAGACAATGAACTTACTTAGGAGTTCTCTGTGCACAGTGCTAGGCTAGGAATTGGGCTGCCATGGACCAGGGCATAGCAGTTGCTTTGTTACTATATCTGGACATCTGGGCATGTACGTTCTATTTCCCACTTTAGTGTTCAAAGAACTCAGGCTTCTAACATTATTATAATAGGATATAATAGAAAAACCATATAAGACAATAATTTGGAAGGATAAAATAATATATGTAACATCAGGGCAAAATATTTGAAAATTGTAGAAGAAAGAAAAGAGTTCCTGAAAAAATATAAAGTAGTCAAATTAAAATATAAAACTTTATTAGACCAAATGCCACAGGGAGACTGGAAGGTGATTAATGAACTTCCACTAAACAGATTCTGGAACCAGATGGGCTCACAGCTGAATTTTACTTAAACGCTACAAGAAAGATGGTCCTATCATTTATTAGACTACTTTCAATACCAGGAAAAGGTGGAAAGCTCAATAGTTCTTCTCCTCAAACAGCTTAGATTGAATATAAAATGCTTAAAATGATCATATGTATAAAGGACTATAAACCATTGTCTCTATTAAGTATGGATGAAAAATGAAGTATCAGCTGATTAAACCGGTTGATAAACCAAAACACTGACCTAGTATGAGCAAAGCATGCACATCTAAGGTGGCAAGGATTATTTGTTAGCAAGAAAGACAATGTATCACATATGTAATGTAGACTTAACTTGTGAGTGTGTGTATGAGAGAGAGACAGAGAGACAAAGACAGAGAAACAGAGACTTGAAAGCACAAAGAGGGCTATATGTGAAAATGGAGAGAATCTGCCAGAGGGTCAGAGGAGATGGGGAAAGTCGGAGGCAAAGATGAGCCATGTGCATTAGGTACACATATACATATGTATCCTATACATATACATCACCTACATCTACATCTACACAAACAAAGCCCATTATTTTGTACAAAAACAACAATGTACAAATAAATGGAGCATGTCAATCCAATTCAGCTCATTAAAATGCAAGCAGAAAGCAGTCCATCCACAGACTGCACAGTGCTCAGCCCTAAGTGGGCGTGTATACCACACCCTTTCCTCCCAAGACTCAGGGATCGTTGCAGAAAGGCTGTAAGCACACAGGTAGTGGATGACCACAGCAAAGCAGTGTTTTATGGGCACGGGGGGATGTAGTCCATGTGAACTCACAGAGACTGTGTGGGAACCTACACAAGGTCTGGTCAAGCCAGGGAAGGTCCAAGCATGGACAAAGCTCCACCTCTAGCTGAGGAGCTATTGACGATTGATGGCTGCTGGAAGAAGGAGAGAGTAGATTTTCTTTAGGGATATTGCTGACCTCCCCAACCTGGGCCTTGTGGTATAAACAGGACAACCCAATGCCATAGCTGCAGTCTTTGGAGATCCGTGAAGCCAGAGTCAGACTGGGAGAGTTCCTCATGGACAGAAACTCTGAGGTAATAGACCAAGAAAGAGATGGGGCTTGTGTCTGCCTAGGAGAGGAGAAATGTTACTTACAAAGTGAGTAGAGCCGAAACTGACTGGGAAGGTGAGCACCCAGGGAGGACGGTGAGTTTGGTCAATGTGAAGCATCCCGGGACTGCAACGAGCCCCCCTTTTATGTCACTGTATAGTATCCTTTCAGCTGTCACAAACAACAAATTGCCATTGTCATTTTAAAAGAAATCAAACACAAAATGTCCTAAATGAATACAGTATCACTATGAGGGACTTTGTATGAGCCAGAGTTCTCCAGAGAACTGATAGAATGGATTTCTGTGTGAGTGGGATTTATTAGAATGGCTTGCAGGCTGTGGTCCAGCGAGTTCAGCAATGGCTGTCTACCCATGGAAGGTCCAAGAACCCAGTACTTGTTCAGTCCACAAGACTGGATGTGAACTGGTCTTCAGTACATGCCAGAATCCTGAGGACATAGGCTCTGATGCCAGTCTGGGAATGAAGTCAGCCTGGCAAAGAGCAACAGCTGCTTTTTTCTTTGTCCTTTCTGTAGACTGCCAAGGAATGGTATGGCCCAGATTTAGGTGGGTCTCCCGACCAAATGCCCTCACAGGTGGACTCAGCAACCTGAATCTTTACTTAATTCCAGATGTGGTGAAGTTGACAACTAAGGGTAGCCATCACAGAGCCCATTCCTCCTAGTATTTGGCATTTTCTTTCTGCGAAGGAAGTTGATATGATTTCTATTCTTTCTCTGCCCTTCATCCTACCAAAAGACAGAGTGCAAAGTGAGCCTAACAGATCATCTTATAGGTAGGTATGGAAAGACTCACTCTCCGAGCATGGCCAACTCAGTCCCCTGGCCTCGGAACACCACCATCAGGGAGGCCTTCTACCCCACTCCACAGGGGCTAGGAGGGGATTTCTCCCTGTAGGACTGTGAGGTAGAGATTAAGACTGGTAGTGTAGAGTGCTGGCTGGGTGAGGCGCTGTGCTTGTTTCTGGGAAGCAACTGGCAAGCCCACTTGATGGGGCTGAGAGCCACCTTCCACCTTGTATGCCTGCCTGGTCTATCCTCCATTTTCTCTCTCAGTTTACTCAGAATTGGGGTAAGAAGGAAGGAGGCCATTGTTGGTGTAGCTACCTTTTTAAAAACAGCAGTTTTCATTTAGATGGAAAAGACTGATTTCAAAAACAAAAGCACCCTGAACACGTTATCAAAGTGCACTGAGGACAAACGTAAAATTTTCAGAATGGTGTGTGCTTACAGTTCTGTATCTGGGTATCCCACACTTCAGCAAACAAGTAGACTGTATTAGAATAATAAAAAGCCCAGGTTTTCACTCTGGAAAGTCACAAACGTGGACTCATATGAGTAGTTGTATAACCATGAATAAAGTAAAACACACACACAAATGCACATATACACATATACATATATATACATACATATATATATATATATATACATACATATATATATATATATATATATATATATATATATATACACATACATGAACATTTTGGCACAGTCTTTGAAGGACTGTCTGCCCTTCACATCCTACTTTGAAAACATGAAGAAACATGAAAGAAGATGAAACAGCAAAGGTCATCCATGAAAATATGAAGCAAAGACTCATCTGACGTCATCATTTCTGAGGTTCTGAAACAAGTTCATGCCTTCCAGTAGAACAAATCCCAGGAGCAGCTGCCTAAGTTGCTCTTGCTGAGGACCAAGGTTCAGTTCCCAGCACCCACATAAGGCAGCGCCCAACCATCTGTAACTCCAGTTCCAGGGGATCTGACATCTAAAAACTGGGCTTCTTAGCTTCCCTCAAGCTTAGCCAGGAGATAACAGTAGAGAAGACTGGTTTTAACCTGACAAGAACCTTGAACTTTAAACCTCTTTTTTTTTTTCTTCCATTAATTTTATTTATTCATTTGCTGTCCCTCTTCCCAGTCACCCCCACTTACACAATTCCTCCCCCATACTCCCTCCCCTTCTCCTCTGAGAGGGTGGGTCCCCCCACTCTGGTATTGCCCCTCCCTGGCACAATCAAGTCACTGCAGGGCTAGGACCATCCTTTCCCACTGAGGCCAGACAAGACAGCCCAGTTAAGGACAGATTCTACAAACAGGCAATAGATTTAGGGGTAGCCCCTGCTCCAGTTGCTGGGGAACCCACATGAAGACTGAGCTGCACCTCTGCTACATATGTTCAGGGAGCCTCTGTCCAGCCCATGTATGCTTTTTGGTTAATGGTTCAGTCTCTGAGAGCCCCCAAGGGTCCAGATTGAACTTTAAAATTCTAAGTCCTCAGGCAAGGTGATTTAATGCCAGACTGTGACGACTTTGAACTCCAACCTGCCAAAGGATTTAACGGTAAATTGTCCTTGGAAATGTGAAATTATAAAAAGCAGGTTATATTAAAATCCAGGACATTATAACAATTACGGGCCAAATTGAATCCCACTTCTTCAAGTCATACATTAACACTGAGTTCCTAATACCTCAGAATAGCATATTATGTTGAGAAATGGTAATTGAGTTAATGAGGTCATTAGATTGGGTCCTAACCCAACAGGACTCGTATCTTCATAAGAAAAGATTAGGAAAGAAGAAGGGCCATGTGGACAGGCAGGAGACGGCCATCTACAAGCCTACAGAAATGGCCACAAGAGAAACCAGCCCTCTTAGCCCTTTGATATTGGACTTTGTCCCTCTAGCACTTGTAAAAGGACCCTTAAATGGCCATGACACTAGTGTTAGATTTTTATCACTAATACAAGGTTACAGATACTGTATGAGAGACATGGTGGTTTGTTTTGTTTGTTTTTAATGGAAAAATGCCCTAAGGATGAGACTGGAAGGGGTTGGAGAGGTTGCTAAACAGTTAAGAACAGTGACTGTTCTTACAGAGGATCAGGGTTCAGTTCCCAGCACCCATGTAGAGCAGTTCACAACCATCTGTAACTCTAGTTCCAGGAGATCTGACATCTTCTTCTAGCAAACACGGGCATTCGTGCATCTGATGCATATACATCTATACTATGCATATATACAGGCATGTAAACACTCATACACATGAAATAAAAACAATAAGTAAACTTTTTAAAAAGATGAGAACAGACATGTTCTGAAAAATACGGAGTCGAGAGTTAGACCCGAATGAACAGAGCGATTTGTAGGGATCATGGCTGCCCCTTGTCCTTCCTCTGTGCTCTCTGCCTAGGAAGCAGAGGAAGGATGGAGAACTTATTTGGTGAATTGTTCTGATGACTGGGGAAGGGGAGCAGGTTCCCAGCTCCTGTTGGCTACCAGACATGCAGGCTCCCCTTCGAGGAAAGGTTCCTTCAACTTCATCCTCTGTTGTGAAGATGACCTGCTTTCTTGCCTTTCTTGTTTAATACTCAGGGGGTTTGTTTGTTTGTTTTTATAATTAGTGAGGGCCAGGGGCCCCTTTAAGGACACCAGTAAATGTTTGTATAGATTCACCTGTTTTCACGCTAAAGGGCTCACTCTTTAAAAGGAAGCATCCATATAGTGGCTGAATTTGCTACACTCTCAGCAGCATGCCTACTCTAGGAAGATTAAAGGTTGATCAGTGTCTCTGACTCCGCCCTTCCTGTTATGGGCTACATTATAACTAAGGATACTCTAATTTGTATACTATATATATTTGACTTATTAAGCATCCAGCTCAGTGCCAGGGTCAGCTTAATGTTAATTAAAATAACCCTTGATGGCTGGGCAGTGGTGGCGCACGCCTTTAATCCCAGCACTTGGGAGGCAGAGGCAGGTGGATTTCTGAGTTCGAGGCCAGCCTGGTCTACAGAGTGAGTTCCAGGACAGCCAAGGCTACACAGAGAAACCCTGTCTTGGAAAAACAAAACAAAACAAAAAAAAACCTTGATGTAGACAGAGAAATGTTTTTTGCTTGACAGTTGATATAAATGCTTTCTTGTGTATTATGTGTTTTTTCTGTATTACGTGAGACTTGATGCCTTTATATGAGTCATGAAAACAGTATAGCTAATCAGCAACAGTCCGGTTCAGGGATCTTCTTGCTGTTTCATACAGTTGCTTAGGAAAATAAAAAATCATGAACTCAGTTGTTGAATGAAGCATCAGAAAATCAGGGAGCTTGAAACAGACACTTATGAGCTCAATGACACTTTTACTTGAACTATGCAAAATAAAATTTTTAAAAGGTGCATGAACTATAATGGACCTTAAGCAGTGTGTGATGTCATGGCTGGAATATTTGACCTCACCTTGGTTCTGAGGCAAATGAGATCATGAACTTCCTAGTGTATCTTAGCCTTAGCAACCGCTGAGTCCTTTCTCAATGAGAAAACACACTGATCTCTCCGAAACCTTTTTCTTCTCTCCAAATCAGAACCACAGACCCTCTGGGCTAGAGTGGCTGTCTCGTTTCTCCCAGCCTCTCTCTTTTCTGGCCACCAGAGGAGGCCTCTACCATGAGCTTATGCCGTGGTGCACTGCCTTACCACAGACCCAAAAGGAATGGGCTGACTGTGAACTGTTATTCAAAATAAACTTTGCCTCCCTCAAACTGCTTATCCCAGATATCTGTTACGATTAAAAGAAAGCTGATGGGCAGAATCTTCTTTCGGTGTCAATTGCTTGTCATTGCTACGAAGTTTCTGTTACCTACCTTCTCTCTTGTGGTCCCTGGGCTGTACAGACCCAAAGCATTCCCTTCTGATCGGCTGTCCTTAGGACATGAGGGCGGGTAGTCAATCCTGTCTGCTTGAGCAGACTGAAGTTTACCCAGATGAGTAAAGCACAGTGCAGGGGCGCAGGGTTGCAGCTGAGCAGGGCGCAGGGGCACAGGGGCTCAGGGGTGCAGGGGTGTGCCTATGAGAGTGAAACGCTCTAGAAACTAGAGAGTAAACCCACTCCGAATGAGAGCAGAACTCACTCATAGTATATCTCCCTCCGTGGAATAAAAGGCAGAAGGGGATGTTAGCTGGCACGGGCATTTTCTCCCTCCGCTTCCTGTCCACCATAAAACCGGGAGCTCAGCCACATGCTCCTAGTACCACGATGTTTTGGTCCACCTCGGGTCCAAACTCAACAGAGCCAAGGACTGTGGGCTGATAGTTCTGAAAACAGGAGCCCAAATAAATCTTCCTTCTCTTGTAAGTTGTTCTGCCAGGTATTCTGTCACAGAGATAAAAAGTCTTACAGAAGGTAAGCCATACATTCTGAAGTCTGTCTCCACAGGCACATAATAGTCTCCTTGCTGGCTAGCTGAAGTCTATTTGAAATAGAAAGAGGAAATGCCGTCCAGTTTCATCAGCTCAGTACGTTTGGTACAAGAGCATCCCAGGATACTCTGTTTTATAAAACATCCTGTGCAAGAAGTAAAGGAAACGCACATTCAGAGGTGAGGCTGCATTAGCATAACCACTCAGGACCAGTGCCTATGCTGTTAAAAGTCTGTGAGTTACACGGGGAAAAGCAGGGAAGAGGTTCTGCGTGCTCAGTCCCTTTCAAGAAAAATTCTTTTCAAGATGTATTTTTCCATGCAGAAAAAAAATTAACTTGGTAATGTATAGGGAGCAATGATGGCTCTGGCAAACCTTGACCCAATCATGTAAAGTGGGATTATTCACGCCTCTCTGCCCAGGAAGCTATTCAGGATCCTTAGATGAAAATAGAAGTACGAAGTGTACTTATAAATAAGTAAAGATTTTTACTGCTAAGATCAGCACAGAGGCACGTTGGGGCTTTTGTGTCTTGGAATTGCTGAGTCTGCAGACATAGATGGTGTGTGAAGACAGTGGGAATCGTGAGAACTGCATTCCCATCCCCTCTCGGCAACACCCTTCCCCCTCACGACACCACCCCTCTCCCTCTCTAGGTCCTTGGCGGTCAGGCTCAGTACCTGAGTACAATACTCCTCTGCTTCACAGCAGGCGCATTGTAAGCGTCCGCTCTGCAGGATGGACTCCCGGCACATTTTAATATTTATTTTCAGCCGCTCAATAAGAAATTGACCCTATCGCTTGCATACTACATACAACTAAAGCTGGTCAAACACCTTTTTAAATCTAATTTCTCTAAATGCTTTTTAAAAAAGAAGGATGCGGTTGGGCTGGTGATCGAGAGAGTGCAAGGACATCGAACACTTTGTGGCAGTGACACGCACATCATTAAGTGGCATCATGAGACTGTGTTCTCAAAGACAGTTCATTAAGCAAAGATAACTAACTCCCATTGCGTCTCCTCCTTCTCCTATCTTCACCTACATTTCATGAGGGGGATTTCTGGGATACATCATAAGTTTATTCTTTAAAGACCTTGAAAGCCACCTCACTCACATATCCAAAGAGAAATGAAAGTGGATTTAATGAGATACTTCTGTTTCTGCAACTTTAGGACATAGTTTATTTAGTATGTCTTTACATTCTTACTTTAGGAAATAGTTTATTTTCAAAGCAATGTGCATGTGCATTCTGATAATCCAGAAGCAGGACTCACACTTCACTGAACAAACTTTGATGAATACCAGCAGCGCGGATGCCGAGGAGCCTTTAACAAAGTCTCTCCTAGAGCGCTTGGTGGATGGAATGGCAGGATGTAGAAAGCTAACTGTTTATATTTCCAAAAGAATTGAAAATGACGTTTGGTTTATTTTGTTAGGAAGGATCTTCTTATGTAGGCCAGATTGGCCTTGAACTCATGATCCTCCTGCCTCAGCTCCCTGCAGAGTAGGATTATACAATACACTGTACTAAGTCCCCAAAATATATGGTAGATGGAAAATATTTACAGAATTACACACTGTCTGTTCACTTACACCAGAATCTCAGAATTTTCTCTCTGGTACTAATTGGTTTCTGGCAATCAGCTGAGAATTATTCTAAGTCCTGGAACAGAGACAATTTTTTGTTATGAGAATTTCAGTAAGATACAAATAATTGCTATCTTGAAACTAAGTGTCTTAGTGCTCTATTGCTGTGAAGAGACACCATGACCACAGTGACTCCTACAAAGTAAAATGTTTAACTAGGGCTGGCTTACAGTTTCAGAGCTTTAGTCCATTACTGTCATGGCTGGGAGCATGGTGGCATGCAGGCAGACATGGTGCTGGAAAGGTAGCAGAGAAATCTACATCCAGATTGATAGGCAGCCGGAAGAACAGACCTTGGGCATGGCTTGAGCACTCAACACCCCATAGCCCATCCTTATGGACATGCTTCCTCCAACAAGGCCACACCCACTCCAACAAGGCCACACCCACTCCAACAAGGCCACACCCACTCCAACAAGGCCACACCTTCTAATCCCTGTCAAATAGTACCACTCCTTAATGTCCAAACATTCAAATATATGAGTCTGCCTATGGGGGTCCTTTCCTCTTCACACCACCACAGTGGGGATTGTCAGATTGCTAAAATGGAGATAACTGATGAGAGTGTCCTCACTTCGGAATCTCTCCTCAGAATTCTGTCTGGCTGCTGATTCTGTTCTGAGTTATAAGAAGGCTGCTGATCAGGAGAGATCTAGCAAACTGTTCTCTGTCTCAGAAGGGATAAAGGTGACTGGGAGGCTGTCTCAGTGTGGAGTGACTCTAAAGGCCCACCCCATGCCCTGCTCTGTGCTGCCTTTCACACAACCACCTGCTTGGGGATGCTTGATGTGTTCCAGAAGGGGGGAAGAGAAGCATTCAGCCTTCGTGCACAAACCCACACAAACCACATTTTCCCCAGGAACTTTCACTTACATTCACACGTCTGATTTGCATGCTCTTTGTAATGTCGTATGTTAGGAAATATACTTACACTCGCCTTTTGACTACCGTGCTGGCACGGTGTAGCTAATTTACAGTTGCGTTAGGAACTGGAAACGGGTAATTTCGAATTCAGCGTGTACAGAGTGGGAGGAAGAGATAAGAATAAGATGAAAAGGCTCTGAAGATGAAAGCTGGAAGTGAAGACAGGTATAAGTGGCTCAATTCATCTTTTATTCTGAAGCACAGGAGGGAGGCAGAAATCTCCGTTTCAAAGCCATGTCATGAATGCTACCATGCGTGTATAGAGATATTTGACAATCACTCACTTTCATATCTGGAAAATTAATCAGACCTGACAGCTTTGCCCCTGTATATGAGTGCTTTCCCCAGTTTTATCAATACCTTAATTGATAACCAGGAAGCCATAGCTAACTGAGTATTCACAGATGCAAATCTCCTTATTATTTTACCAGGGGTTTCTGGGTGAGGACTGAAGCTGACTCTGTGCTGGAATCACACAGTATATCTAGGTCACGGACAACCAGCCAGAAGATTGACAGCAGCCCCTTTCATATGAGAGCAGATGTGTCCCAAGGGAGAGTCAGTGGTTGGATTGGCGGATGGATTGTCCACGGGGCTGAATCTCTGGGAGGAAAAGGAATACAGGACCTGCCACTTAGTTCCTCAGGCAGAAAACTTCTATGGAGAAGAAATCCACCCTCAGGGGAGTAGGAGGCAGCTGTCCTCTGCAGGACCAGAGACCCAGAATGCAAGCAAGACATACAGATTTTAATGAAATAGGTCACAGCCCCACTCCCGGGTCAGGGTGCCAACATTCCTGGAGAGGACAGGCTTCAGTAAGCGATGAGCAGGTCATCTGAAGGAGCTGTTCCACACCTCAGGTGACAGTGCTTTCTGCTGCTGAGACCTGTACTGGTTTTCCAAGTCTGCCAGTCAAAATTGGTAGATGGATTGGTTAAGACAAAATCAACACCAATACTTAAAAGAAAAATTTCCTGAAAGCAAAAGGAGAGACTATTTGGGGAAAGAAAGGGGCTCAGCAAGAGACAGGCAGGGATGAGGGAAGATAGTAGAGGGGATGAATAAGAACAAAAGGTGTGTGTGAGCGTGTGTGTGCATGTGTGTGCATGTGTGTGCATGTGTGTGCATGTGTGTGCGTGTGTGTGCATCTGTGTGCATGTGTGCGTACATGTGTGCATGTGTGTGAAGATGTGTGTGCATGAGTGTATGCATGTGTGTACATGGTGTGTGTACATGTGTGTATGTGTGTGTGCATGTGTGTGAAGATGTGTGTGCATGTGTGTATGTGTGTGCATGTGTATGCATGTGTGTGTACATGTGTGCATGTGTGTGAAGATGTGTGTGCATGAGTGTGTGCATGTGTGTGCATGGTGTGTGTACATGTGTGCATGAGTGTGTGCATGTGTGTGTGCATGTGTGTACATGTGTGTATGTGTGTGTGCATGTGTGTGTGCATATGTGTGTGCATGTGTGTGAAGATGTGTGTATATGTGTGTGCATGTGTGTGTGTGCATATGTGTCTGTGTGTGCATGCATGTGTGTGCATGTATCTGTGTGTGTGCATGTGTGTATATATGTATGCATGTGTGTGTGCACGCACACACGCGAGTGCGTGTGAGAAAAGGCCATAATGAAACTCATTGCTTTGTATGCCAACTTAAAATTTAAGTAAGTAGGGCAAGACTTGAAGGTTTCAAAACATTTGGCCATGGTGTGCACCAGAAGGCTGGCAAAGAACATCAAACCTGTGGCTCATTCCAAGACCCGAGAAGCCAGAGAACCTGGGAGATTGACATTTTAGGTTCTTCGTTACTAAAGGGTTATAAATTGGAGATCATTTCTGGGACCCACATTCCTTTCACCACTTGTCTTTGGGAGCCTCTTCTTGGACAGGCACCCCTTAGGTGCCAGAGCCAGTGTGACTGTAATATGCTCTGCCCATGGAATGACTCTTTGGTCTTCTGAGAACTGTGTCTGATTTTCACACAAGGTGTGTC
Source organism: Uromys caudimaculatus (assembly GCA_028551405.1). Lineage (NCBI taxonomy): Eukaryota > Metazoa > Chordata > Mammalia > Rodentia > Muridae > Uromys > Uromys caudimaculatus. Next base: position 35,644,116 of record CM052704.1, read on the forward strand.
TGATTAGACTCAAGGGACATTCAAGAAACATCTTCGGGAAGTCGGTACCTTAGCTAAGTTTTGAAGGATCTGAGAAGGGGTACCCTACACAGTTTATCATTTGTTTCTTTAACCAATGTTTGTTGAGTGCCTACTGCAGTAGACTCTGTTCTAGGGACAGCTATCATAATGGCAAGTCAAGGAAACACTGATGAGCAGAGGTTCAAGGGGGGAAAACTCAGTTTCCATGAACAGGTTTACACAGAGAAGACAGTGATGCTCTGGAGTCAGACGCAGCCATGATAAACCACTCACACGAGATCCGTAAGAGGTAGCACGTATCCTCCTGTTGGATCTCACTGCTGCTTAAATGGGATGCATGAGAAAGTGAAGAGGCTCCTTGCAAATACTCCACACATTTGAGAAATCATCACGTGACCCTGCTTGCTTGGACCTCGGTCAGCATGAGCATTTATTAGTTACCTCCATAGGAAAGAATTCATAAGCCATGCTCATTTGCCTTGCCCAAAAGGCAAGGCAAATCATGCAAATAGCAATGCCAGGCAACCTCTGAGATGATGACTCTTGTCACTGTCATCCCTACACTCTGCAGATGACATCAGCTATTTCCTCAGCTAAGATGTGCACTCTGTGGATTTCACAATATCCCAGAAATTCTCCTAAGAAACTATTCTTCTAATTATTTAAAAATTTTTTCAAGGGCAAATCACATGACCTGAACTAATCCAAGGTGTCCACCTTATATATTGTCCACAGACAGAGCAAGGCTTCACACACTGTTTCTATTCAAGAACCCTTTTCATCAGAGAAACTCTTACATGAACCTAGAAATACAGATATATAATCTAGGTACCCAGTAGTCTGTTAACGCCACTTACCGGGGATCTGACACCCTCTCCTGGCCTGGGTAGGTACTGCATGCACATACATGTAGATGAATACTCAGACACACAAAATACAAACTTTAAAAAAATACAGTGTGGCTTGTTGTGAGTTATGAATATCTTTCTGAAATGCATCAGGCAGCACACAGACATGGATAATCACTCTCTACAAATTTCCCTTTCATTGTAGAAAAAAGTACAACCTGCCTTTAAAAGCAGTAGTTCAGTTCTAAATGAACAAATTATACGTTTAGATTTATCACACTCATATGTGAGCAGTCACACAAACCCCTTAGAATTTAGATATTCTTAAAGGCACAGATAAGTGATATTTCTGAAAAAGCAAAGGGGCACTCCAACCAGGACCATGGCTATCCGCTGTGCCAACCGGTAACCCACATCCTTTAGAGCCGCATTCTACAAATCCAGGAATTGGTAAGAGAATGGCACATGGCTTTACTCCAAGATTACATACCATGACATCAGTTTCACAGGAATAATGGTATGGTGAGAGAATTATATTTTGGTTGGTAGCATTGTGCTAACCATTCTGCCTTAAAATTTTATTAAACTAAGTTTCTCACCCCCAGCTTAATATCTTCTACAATAGGCTAATGCTGTACAGACTCTGGGGTAATTTGCATGCACTGCAGATTTATCAGGTAATCATGTAAACCACTTAGGAGCTAAATTTACTGATCTTACATGCATTCCAGGGGGTACAAAGCAGACTGTCTCTTCATGGTGACTTCAAAAGCACAGTTTCTAAAAATATCTGAAGTGAAGGAGACTAGAGCAGTGCCCTATGCAGCAACAGCTCACAAAAGCTGTTCCCTGGAACACTGGTGCTGTGCTGAGAGTCGTTAACAGCTCTTAATGACAAGAGGATCCTAGGGTCAAATCAATCCGTGTTACAGTGAGTCGGCATTGAATAGATTTCTTCTTACCTTAGGATATAGTCATTTTTAATCAATCACATGAATGGTTTATGAATCTCTTGGAAGGAGCTATAGCTTACAGCATTTTGCACTTCCTCCTAACCTTAAAAGTGGGTTCATGGCAGTTGGCAGTGGCTGTGGGATAGCTTAGGAACCAGGCACTGACTGGCCATGGTGATCCAGCAGCTTGGTCGCTTCAGTGGCAGTCCCCGGCATCGCAGCACCTTGAGGAAGAGTAGGTAATGAAGTAGGTGAAAGTGCAATCTGGTACTTGGGACAGAAGCAGGAAACCATTAAGCAACAATGGATCTAAGCTGGTGCACGTTAAATGTCTTTCAAGAAAATATGGAGCTGGATGCAGAGGCCCAGAATCACCTGCTGTTCCAAAACCAGAGTCTCTCTTAACAGCTGCACCCTGTGCCAGATTCTGATCTTAGCAGAAGAAGCAAGAGGTGTCATGTGGACCCAGCATTCTACAGAGCATGCTGGAAGAAGAAATGGCCTCTAGAGAGGGCATTCCATGAAAACATGGAGATCACCTGTCATTTGCAGGAGAGGTCCTTCCTGGAACAAATTGTGGTTTCTGAAGCAAAAATGCAGATGTTCTAAAGACAGATGGCTCCAGAGACACAAGAATGGGGACCAAGAGACTATACTGGAGAATCAGGGATAGCCACCAGTTTCTTAGAAACAAGGAAATGAAAATTGACCTCATAATCTATTTTTTGTTTGTGTGTGGCATCTAGTAACTTGTTGAGTATCACTGTGTGTTATGGCTTATCTGACAAGATTTTCACAATACTATGGGTGCTAAAGAGAACTATGGGTCCAGAGGTACTGAGATGTATCCATGCACACAGCAGCTGTACACACGGGTCCCTTACCCAGGAAGCTGCTATCAGTAAGTGGCTGACAGCAGGCATCATACAAACAAGTTTGAAAAACAGGAATAAATTAGAGGCCCTTCCAAGCCCAGACAAATACATTTGAGAAAAAAGAAAACAGGAAGATTAAACTCTGTAATTGGCATTGGTTGAGCACTTTCCTCACCTTATTAAAATAGCCTTTCTGGGTCTTCCTCTTCGTACCCTCCTGCCCCTTGTAGGCCAAACCCAGAACAAACGCTATAAACAATAGCTTGTGGCTCAGATGAAAAAGTCAACAATCACATTGGGTAAGGGAGCGGCTGATTTCTCCCAGTACGTTGATCACTGAAGCAAATCTTCACCCTCTCCTCCATTTCTTCTCTTTCTCTCCAGAAAGAAAGAATGAAGAAAGAAAGAGAGAGAGAGAGAAGACTGTTTTTGACCAGCTTCAGACTAGACAGAGTACAGGGTGGATGAAGTCATCAGTGAGAAAACGGCTAACAACGAGGACTGTAAAGACCATGGAAAAATGGCTCCTTGGGCATCTCTGTCCTACTGTGCACTGTGGTAAAGATGCCCTAATGTACCTAAATTAAGCACATGCTTCTAAGACTCTGAGGTGAAGGAACCTCCTAGACTCTCAGCTCCTAAAATTCGTGGGATTTCTGCAGCTCTACAGCTCTATCATTTAGACAATAATGACATAACTGGCGAGTCTCTTTTGGACAAAAGCCTCTGGCCAGAAAGACTAAGTCATGTTTAAAAGACTGTAACTTTTGGGGGGATGGGTTGAGACATGGTCTCACGAGGTGTAGCTCTGACTGTCCTGAAGCTCTCTGCGTAGAGAAGACTGGCCCCAAACTCGCAGAAATCCACCTGCCTCTGCCTCCTGAGTGATAGAGCAGTCTGCGTATAAAAACTAAAATGACTGTGACCATTTCTAGGTCAGGGAATACAAGCGAGCATTCCAGAAGACAGTGAGGAGGTCAGGACTCTTCTCCTCCTGTCCCTTGTCTTCTGCATATCTTGCATTCGGCTGGCCATGAGCTGTAGTCCTTTTTTTGTTTTGTTTTGTTTTGTTTTTTTTGTTTTTTCAAGACAGGGTTTCTCTGTGTAGCCCTGGCTGTCCTGGAACTCACTCTAGACCAGGCTGGCCTCGAACTCAGAAATCCACCTGCCTCTGCCTCCCAAGTGCTGGGATTAAAGGCGTGCGCCACCACCGCCCGGCTGTAGTCCTTGTAATACATGGATATTTGTATGCAAACTGTTGGGTTTGGGAGGGGGTGAAGTGCATAATTCTAGCGAAGGATTGAACCAGGGATGGGAATGGCTGGATTGAAAAGAAGAAAGCTTCCTGGGACTGAGCCTTTAGCCTGTGGGGTCTGTGGTGACTCAGGTGATAGTGGCACGTGTATTTTGGAACATTTAGTTGGTAGTTGGAGATCCATACTTTAGCTCTACCATGATGAAAAAGTTACCTTTGCTTCATTTCCTCATGTGTAAAGTAAGGGAAGGTTTTTGGGAGATTAAAAAAAAAAAAAAATCAGGAGCATTAGTGGGCCTGGATATCCAGGACTCAAGATATTAATGGGCTGGAATACCCTGGACTCAGGACATTAACAGACTGGATATCCTGGACTCAGGACATTAATGGGTCTGGATACCGTGGCATCAGAAACATTAACGGGTCTGGATATCCTGGACTCAGGACACCGACAGACTGGATACACTGAACTTAGGGCAATAATAGAGCTGGAAACTCTGAATACAGGATATTAATGAGCCCGGATCCTCTGTTGCAGCCTTATTGTGTTTCTACCTATACCTTGGAAATCAAAAGTCATTTTCCTTTGTTTAGAAACGTGAAAATAAATTATATATAACTGGTTTTGCCTTTAAAAGAATATTAAAATTTTCAGATAGGAAGCATGAGAAATAGTTTAAACCTTTGGGGAAACATTCTTCTGAATTATCAGAAGAAAAACCAATTAAAAGTATTGAAAAGGAAACATAATATGTCTATCGAGTCTTTAATTAAATTAGATTATCATTTGTTTCTTTTCTTTTCTTTTCTTTTCTTTTTTTTTTTGGTTTTTCGAGACAGGGTTTCTCTGTGTAGCCCTGGCTGTCCTGGAACTCACTCTGTAGACCAGGCTGGCCTCGAACTCAGAAATCCACCTGTGTCTGCCTCCTGAGTGCTGGGATTAAAGGTGTGTGCCACTACTGCCCAGCTCATTTGTTTCTTTTAAGCTTACAAATTGCACTTTTTATGAAGTAGAGGGTTTTTGTTGTTGTTGTTGTTTTTGTTTTTTTGCCTCTCAAAATGTTTCTTGTTTTATATAATGATTTTTAATAATAATTTTCAGAAAATTATTTATTTATTGAAATTTCAATGAAAGGGTCTCCATCTCACATGGACAAAATAAACATGGCTGATACCCTCCAACCGCAACGCATATTTCTTAACCCTATGCTAATATCTAATCCACTTTTTCTGGAATATTATCCCCTTCCAAAACTAGGTAACAACTTAAAAATCATTTCTTAGGGTATTAGAAGTAATCATTTGTGCACAGTGAGGCTGGGTGGAGAAAAATCTAACAAATTTCATCATTTCTGCAAGAGTGTAGCATCAGTAGTGAATTCTCTGTGGTCCTCAGTAGGGTCTCAGTAAGAAAACAAAAGCAGAGTCCATACCAGGGACAATTTGGGAATCCACCAGAGGCAAAATGGGCATGCAAAGGTTCTGTCTCAAAAAGAAAAGCGAGGTGTGGGGGGTGGGGCATAGTCACGTTTCTGAAACACACTGACCCTCAAGCAACGGTACATGGTGGGAAGAGCTACAGCTGCTGGGAGGAGTTTGTAAGGAGCAGACCTTGGAATTTGGAAGTTACCAGAACAGCATGGGTGAACCGGATACCATCAGGTGAATTTAGGAACACATTTAAGGCTTCCTTCTTCCCTGAAGAAGCAATTCAGTGGCTCCTCGATGCCCAAGATTCCCAGCTGGCCCTGGGCACACTGCCTGCTCACAGGCTTTAGATTTTGAACTTGCTTAGTTCTCCCTACCCCAGAAAGTCAAGTCCTTGCTGCAAATCTCTGCGGTACGAGACCCGCTTCTCTGAGACGCTCAAATGATGCAGGCTTTAGGCAATTATTTGGTGACAAGGATTGACCATCTTTCATTAAGACTAACCTTGTCTTATGAGCCAGAATAATGAAAATCCAATGTTAAACCGTATGTAATAAATGACCCTAATATCTCCTGGCTGTCTACAGAAATATGAGCTGCCTGCTTTTTCTGCATGGTAAGCGTCCAGACTTCCAGTCTGTTTCTCCCACTAAGCAGCTACATGACATACTTAATAAACAATTATAAATAAGAAATGGCTTATTCTCAAATAAAATGTTTGTGTAGCGGCTGGAGAGATGGCTCTGGAGGTGGAGTATTTCATTGCTCCTGCAGAGGACATGGATTCAAGTCCCAGCAGCCACATATTGGCTCACATCTGTAGCTCATTATCTATAGCTATCACTGTAAGGACTCTTAATGTCTTCTTCTGGCCTCTTCAGGTTCTTGCACATATGTGGCACACATACATATACTCAGGCATTCACACATATGAATAAAAATAAATAATTTTAGAAGTTCATGCATATTAAAATATTTTAAAGGGAATAAAACTTAAGAGTAAAATTATTGTCCATTGGTGTGAGAAATTGGTACTTAAGGACAAACAGACACATCCGAGCATGACTCTAGTCCATGCATAAGTATTGGTTAGAACCAAAACCCCAGACTAGACAAAATGGTATACTATGCTTTCTGAGGGTTCTGGGTAGGACACGTAACCATGTTTTTCTCTCTTGCTGGTGAAATTCCAGCCATCACTCTGGATGTTTGTGAGCCGTGGCAGGTCTGTAGATCACAGTGTTAAAATTGATCAAGGAAAAAGATTGCTCTCTGGAGGTAAACCCTCTAATCCAGGTGGCTAGCTGCTTCCCAACGTGAGGTAAATTGACTTACTGATTGGGATTTAGCATCTATCACTCACTGTGACATCCATTGAGTGCCAAGGAGAGAAAGCTCCTCTCTATGGGAATTGATTTTTCTGCTCTCCTCATTCTTCGCCGGTCTACAGCTAGGCTAAGAGGGCACAGGTGGGAGAGGGTGCTGATGGAAAATCTTTGCATGCAGACAGATAATAGACTGGCTTCATAAAAGGTGTCACAAATAGTCTCTGTTATGAGTGACAGCGCAGTCTGAGACCTGGGGAAAGTTGGTGTTTGCAGCCAGGCAGAGTTCACAGGCACTGCCTACCAAACACTCAACTAAAACCGAAAACTCAGTGGGATGGATTCCAAGTTTCTACTGGAGCTAAGACATTTTTACATTGTAATAACGAGGCTTTGGCAAGGCGGCACTCACCCCTGAGGACCCTTTTCTGTTTTTAGGGGGAGTATTTCCAGACAGGGATTTTCTATTTAGCCCTGGCTGTCCTGGAACTCACTCTGTAGATCAGGCTGGTCTCAAACTTGCAGAGATCTGCTTGCCTCTGCTTCCCAAATGCTGGGATTACTGCCCAGCTTAGAATCCTCTTTTTCATTGTTTATTTAAAAAGACAAAACAAACAAAAAACAAAACAAACAACAACAAAAAGCTTCACCTTGGTTTGATGCTATGAAAATCTTGGTCATATCTAAACATTTAAAATTGTCAGATAAGTATTCATTTGAATTAATCAAATTGACCATGTGAAGCTTATGTTCCCTTATGCAAATTTCCTAATGAAATATGAGAGGGTTTGTTTCTTTGTTTTTTTTTTTTTTTTAAAGAATTTTAGGTATAATTTGGTGCTGAGACAGTTCCAAGATAAAATTACAGATATTTTCCATCAAGAAAAAAAAATTTAGCCAGAAAGATAGTGAGGGCACTGGGGAAACTGAGGCCAGAGGAATGAGAATTAAAGGCCAATCTAGGTTACTTAGTGAGACCCTATCTCAAAAGGAGAGATTAGTCAGGGAATGAGGGAGGGAGGGGGAGGGAGAGAAAGAAGGAGGGATGGCAGAGGGGGAGGGAGAGAGGGGGAAGGGAGGATTGAAAAGGGAACAGAGGAAAAGGAAAGAGAAAAGGATAGATGGGGAAGTATAAGTGGAGAAGGGAGGGCAGGGGAGGGGAGG
>CM052704.1:35652484-35689040 GCA_028551405.1 Uromys caudimaculatus
GAGGAAGGGAGGGTGGGGGAAGGGAGAGGGAGGGTGGGGGAAGGGAGAGGGAGGGTGGGGGAAGGGAGGGGAAGGAGAGAGGGAAGGGGAAGGGGAAAGGGGAGGGGAGAGAGGGGAAGGGGAGAGTGGAGGGGAGGGAGAGGGAAGGGTGGGGGAGGGGAGGGAGAGGGAAGGAAGGGGAGGGAGGAGGGAGGGCAGGGGAGGGAAAAGGAGGGAGGAGAGGGGAGACTCTTGATGAGACTCCCCACAGCATAGGCGTACAACAGAGCCTGGGAATTCATTTCCCAGTTCCTAACACAACAGAGAAATACAGAAGCAATCCCAAGTCAAAGATGGAAGTCCAAGCAGCAGGGCAGTGGACCAAGCACAGTAATACCACAGTGCTCAGATGTGACCTTCACCTAGCATGGTAGGCATAAAAGCGAGAGGAAACTTAACACATAAAATCTGTATGTATATTACTAGGGCAACTTCAGTAGATTGTTAGAATTACATCTATTTTTAGAAGAAGAAGAATCACATGCTCAGATTCACGTTTTAGAAGTATCACTGCAGGAGTAGAAAGCTAATTAGAAGATTTATGTACATGAAAGAAAATAATAAAAGATTTACTACAAGCAATCGTAGCCCAAAAAGAAAGGGATGGGACTAAGATGACAGACGTAGAATTAAGAGGTGGCTAACATGGGAGAGGAAAGAAGAGAGGAGGGGGAAAGGGTGGGCCTGAGAGACTGAGAAGAGGGAAAGAGAGAGCACCGAGGGAGAGCTAGAGGACAGCCCAAGACCAAGTTCTCAGCACAAAGAGACTGATTTGCCCCAGAGAGACAGAGGACAAGGAATAAGAGACAAAGACAGGAGACAGAGGATTAGGGTGAAGGAGAAGGGAACAGGAGAGAGGGACATGGGATATTGTCGCAGAGGGGGACAAAAGACTGCCTCTGGATAAAGCAGAGACAGATGTGGCCCATAGGCAAATGGTGTTTTATAAACATAAAATGACTGAGGTGTTTAGTTTTAACTGGGCATGTTAATTAGGGGAGCCAAGCAAGACTTTTGATGGCTGGACTTCAATACTTTGATAATTGGACTTTGGTAGTCAGTCTCAGGAGGAGCAAGTGTCCAAATAAGGGAGTAGACCTCCGTGGCTGGCTTTAGAAATGAAATCAAAAGGTTTTTAGCAAGGCAGAGGGATTAGGGTGAAGGGGCAAGGCCGGACAGAGCTTGTTAGCCACTCTCTGGCTAGAGTGCCTTCAGGAAAGAAGAGAGGAAGGGAAAGGGGGTCGGGGGTGAGACTGAGAGATGGTGGAGGCGGGGTTAAGAGGTAACATAGGAAGTAGAGAGGAGGCGAGCAAACACAGGTGTGGCATTCAAGACGGGTAGCAGATGGCCAGGAAACTGTGAATGGCCTGAGATAGACAGGGCGAGGTCGCTGTGGAGGAGGCAGGGTGGGACCAGCACTTTACAAGTTCTTTCCTTTGCTTCTTTGACCTCAAGGTGCAGTGTATGTTTAAGTACCTGGGGATATCTTTCCACAAGCGACTTGGGGACACTTAACAATCTCATGCCTTCATTTTTCAATCATTGAGGCAACAATGATGTTCTTGGATAAAGATATATGAGACAATACTTGGGAAGCCTTTCGAGAACCGCAGCGGCAGCTCAAAATAAATTACTTTATTAAGTATTGATGGATACTTCCAGGTTGCAGGGTAACCCGAAGAGAGACAAAAGAAAGAAAAAAAAAAAAAACAGTTTTGTTTGAAAAGACATCTTTTCCGTGTGGTTCTTTTTGACTGATGGATGGATATTCAGATGCTGAGAGGAATGGAGAGGAAGGCAAGAGGGGATGAATGATAACGGATGCGCTGCTAGAACGAACGGGGCTTGCATCGTGTGTGGAATGCAGACAGCTCGTGATTAAAGCGCAGCAATGCAAAGACATCGCCCTGTCCTGTTCTGGGGAACAGATCCCATCCCTCACTATCAGGATGATGAACGGTTGCTGTGGACTCTTGCCTCGGCACATTATAGGGTTAAAACAGAGCTTTAGGAGCACTAATCCGGCCCAAATGCTCAGCCCATCACTGTGCTCTAGCAGAGATACAGTACCGGGCAACAATAGGAGCCCATAGCAAACTGTTCCAGGAGACAGAATTGGGCTGTCTCCGTGCAAGGGGCAGGTAACAGGACTGTGCTTTGTGCCACTTTTTAAAACGAGGTAAGAAATAGATGAATGCATCATTAAGCAGTGGTACACCCAAGCCACGAACATAGGAGCCCATTAGCCAAGGCGAGGATGAGCCATGCAAGCTGCTCAGACCGCCAGGTTTCGGCTTTTGTCCTCAGTCATCACAGCACACAGTGGTTAATGGAGAACGGAGGATGGAACCCGGCGACTCACTTCTTTGATGAACTTGCTGGTTCCACCTTCCCTTGCTGGCCTCTCTGCCTTAGTTTTCTTCTATCGTGCAATGCTAGCTTCTGCAGAGATCCACTTTTTGGAGGTGAATAGGAGGACACAGAAGCTCTGGGATGCTGTCTGAAGGGGCCCTGCTAATTGGTAGCGGGAACAAACACTAGCAGCCCCTTCCTCTGCACCACACTGATCTTTCACCTGCATTTAGCATCTTTCCTCGTCTGTATCTGCTGCAACAGGAGCTAGCAGATCCTAGCCCACATTGACAGCTGGGCTGTACCACTGTTGGTAGGGGACTGAGAACTGGTCCAAAATAATAGCAAGTCCAGAAGAGACTTAAAGAAATGGAAAGTCAGGTCACAGGAATCCGAGTAGTGAATCCTCCATATTTGGCCCACAAGGAAGGGAAGTATACAGAGTCAGCTGACTCAGTCTCTCAGGGAAGGACTACAGGGAAGGCTACCATGTACACGTGAGGTGATTGTGCTGGTGTGGTGCTCCCTGGGTTTCTTGCTTCAGTCTCAATTCTGTTTATGAGCTTCTTTGACTTGTGGGCATTTATCCTTCTACCCTTCCAGAGAGCTGTTTGTTTCTTGTAGTAAGTTGGGTTAACTTGGGAGGGTGTATTCACACTGATAACGTTCTGTATTCATCACAGAAGTCATAGCACCAAACGCCAAGTTCCCAGCTGCTTCTGAATTGCTTCAGTTTGTTGCCAGATCTATGAATTTGCTCATTAAAAAAGTCACATAACACATTACTTACAAGACTGGCTTCTGTCTTTAGTCCTATCCACCACTTTCTAGGATTGTAGTGACTGCCTGGTATTTGAAATTATTTTATTTGTCAATTCTTTTTTTTCTTTAGCCATCGCAACATGAAGCTTACAAATTTAATTCTGACACCTGGCTGGGGGGCAGTGGATCATGCCAGGAAGCCTGGTAAGGTTGAGTGGGTTCAGAGACCTCTGGTACCCAGGCATCTTTCTGAGGAGGGTAAGCATCTCCCTTCTCCCTACCAAGATTCCTGGCCTGGAACATGTGACCCACAATGATATGACCAATGGTCAGATAGCCCAGAACAGAGTTCTCCCTGCTAATGACATACCTAGAGGCCCCGAGGGTTTAGTCAATAAGCTTCATTTCTTGGACATTTTGTCCAGCAAAAGGTATTTAATCTCTAGTCCACCCTGAAGAGGTGGTATGCACCCATTTTCGGAACCAAAGGCTGTCTCTTTCTTCAAGAATCACCATAGGGAGCATTGAGAAAGCTTTTGTCTACAGAGCTTAAGTGGCACACAGAAGACCCCTCCACTCTCTCCCAGACAATCACCACAAAGAGCAATCACGATGAGCTAAGCTGGAGTTCCCCATACCCCTGGCCCAGGGCACATTGTCCTCAGCCCACAGGCCCCCTTCATTCTGACTCCTCCGAGATTTCCAGCAGTGTCTGGGTGTCTAGGAGTTTGGGAACCCCTGGCCCCAGGCTTCTCCACGCAGGCCTGTGGGCCCCCACCACACTGACTCTATGCAGTTCCCAGCCCTGACTGGATGCCCTGGAGTCAGGTAATCCCAGCTCTGGCCTCAGCCTATGTCATTCCTCACTTGGGCTGAGGCCTCCAGCTTGGACTTCATTCTCCCACTCCCTGAGCCGTGCATTGGCACTTCCCACAAGCCCAGCACTGAATGGCTTCATAGGGCAAGTGTAGTCTAGTGTCTCCTGATTCGCCTGCCCAAGTGGCAGTTCCCATACCCCCAACAGCAAGGTAGAAAGCAGGACCACACCTGGCACTGATTGCCATTTAATTCGTGAGGATTTGAGAGGTGAAAGAAGAAAGCTATCACACTTCAGCTCCCAGGCCTGTAGTCACTACACCTACACATGCTTAATTAGGAGCAGCACATTCAGGAGAGATGAGCTGTTGTACCAGGAAGCGTTCCTTGAACCCCAAAAGACCACCACAGAGCCGATTCTGATGCAATTGCACTAGGGCCTCGAGCTGGAGCTTGGGCCACAACACCGTCTTCAATAGAGTAGAATAGGAGGGTGCAGCCTCAAACCCAGTTTCAGGCAAGAATTTATAGAGGCAAGGAGGAGGAAGTCTAGCCTGGCACACAATTGATTGGGGGAATTATGGGCTTTACCATAATTGGCTGATGCTGCGAGCCAAACCACTAACTTTTGTTTTCCTCCTGATTGGTGGTTGTTAGGAAGTGAAGTGTCAGGGGCAGACTTGTAACCTGGAGGTGCAGATTTGTTGGGGAATAACCTGGAAACTGGTGCTAAACACAGGTCTTATTGGGAGGTAACCTGGATACTGATTTGTTAGTTAACTTGAGTCTAATCTTAGGTCAGGATCTCTAAAATGGAGTCTGAACCCAAAAGCTTTGGTCTCTCAGAGCCTCTGGTTCTCTTTCAGAGGTAAAAGGGTGTCACTGACAATCTCAGTAAGCACTCCCCAATTTCTTCCTGATATACTCAGCTAGCTAGATGACTGGGGTTCTGAGCCCTATCCTATACGTCTACTTGAGTTTCTGACTTCTTGTGATGACGCTAAACTGTCTGTATCCTGTTCCAGAGGCTCTGCTGCTCCAAGTGGAATTGAGTAAAGCTCTGTCTTCCTTATTGGTTGGTATCTGTGATGGTTTGTATATACTCAGCCCTGCACTATTAGAAGATGTGGCCCTGTTGGCGTAGGTATGTCACTGTGGGTGCCTGGAAGCCAGTGTTCTGCTAGTAGCCTTCAGATGAAGATGTAGAACTCTCAGCTCCTCCTGCACCACGCCTGCCTGGATACTGCTATGTTCCCACCTTGATGATATTGGACTAAACCTCTGAACCTCTGAACCTATAAGCCAGCCCCAATGAAATGTTATCCTTATAAGAGTTGCCTTGGTCATGGTGTTTGTTCACAGCAGTAAAACCCTAACTAAGACAGTATCTATACTGATGCCCATGGGATTCACCTTCCTCTTGTAGCTCCTTCCGTTCCAAAAGCTTCAGGCCTGATGTCAAGGTAGAGTAATACTACAGACAAACCCTGTGTTCCTATGGCCTCTGCACTCAGTTCTCAAGAGGAGTGGTTGAGGCAGTAGAATTTTTACACAGCTAGCTACTTTCTACTCTGCTCCTTGTCTTTGAAATGTCACTTTCTCTGACTAGTCAGCCTGCCCTCTCTACATCCAGTGTCAAATGTATGCTATGTGACTTTTGAGGACAAAAATAAATGTCTATTTACCATAAGAAGAACCATTGACAGAGGAAAGAAACAGTCCCATCTAACTTCAGCTTGGTGTATCAATAAGTTCATTAGGATTAACACAAGACCATGTGTCCCTCAAAGGCACCCCTCAAAGCTCATCCAGCTTGGGTGACCACGCACTGCATCCCTGGGACTCCTTGTATAACTTTCAGTCATTTCTGCAAAGGTGCATTTGCAGCAGACGCTCCTGGACCCTTGGGCTAGGTACGGGCACAGTCTCTCCATCTCTTTCCCATGAAGTAGCTCTCATACTTAACTTGGAAAGCCATAAATTAAGTTTATACTGGCCTGGGTTTAGTGTCCTGATTATAAATCGTATGCAATGAAATTATGCCAGGCCTGTCACCCTCAACTCTAAGGTGTCCCCACAGGGAGTAGTTGACACACTCTGCCCACTTTCTGGTACTAATAAAAGGCCAGTGTCACCAGGTCTAGTCAAGTGTGGAGTGCTCAAAGGAACACCAGCCTGTCGAGGTTCCTCTCCCATGGGGTCACAGTGTATACAGTCTACCCAGGAAATGTTTGCCTTGTCCAACACAGAGCTCTTTCCAAACAGCAGTGCTTGGTGGGAAACAGCTACACCAATGTGGAGATGTGTCAAGGCGATTCGGCACTGTCTCAACAGCCAAAGCCAACTGCCCAAAAGCCTTCTGCACAAGGTCTAGCAGACTGACTTGCATGGTTTCTGGTGGAAACCACTTCTCTCCGAAGACAAGCTGCAAGATCATTCCGTCGAGTGGTTTTCCAAGAAGCAAGGCCCCCAGACTACAGTGACACTGGGAGATGGCTTCATTTCAGATCCATCCTTTTGAGCTGGAAGTTTTATTTTTGCAAGAGGAGCTTGAATTAAGCACATGTACACTAGTAGAGCATGTGTGACATTGCTTATGAATAAATACACTTCCCCAGGGCTTTGTTCTTCAACTTACGATGATATGTGATCAAGCACTGTTTCAATCAACACCTGGGGTTAACTCTTACATTTTTGAAACATCAGATTTTTCTTTTGACTATAAAAAGGTAGTATGATTATTTTGCTTCTACCAATTGCTTCAAAAATATAATAAATAAAAATTATTCTGCTTTAAAATTGAAAATGTTTTATCACAGTGGCCTTCACACATTTGAAAAATAAACACACACACGCACACACACACACACACACACACACACACACACACACACACGAGTGAAACTCCTATTGGAACAAGTAAATATTCTTTTTTTGTTTTGAAAGCCACCCCAATTTAGACATGAGCAAGTCTTCAGGTTAGAAATGTTGAACTCCATCTGGTAGGACTGATCGATGACCACAATTCAGTATCATCTCTCAGCCTTGCCACCGTGTGGATCCTTACAGACCCAGCGTTGTTCTCCTCCAGTGTCTTCTCTTAGAGGTGTCCCTGAGTTTGTTACCAGTTTTCATCCGAATCCATTGAGGAACAGGATGATTTCGCTTTTGTTTCTTGGCCAGGAATCACTTGATTCTGAAAGTCTTGTGAGAAGACATGGCGAGAAGCCGAATCAGGCATAGAGTGCACAAGGGCGGAGGCGTACTCCTTTCAACCACCACATGAACACCCCAGGGCTCTGGAGCAATGGTTCTCTCTCCCCCCTCGTCTCTCTCTGTCTCTCTGTCTCTCTGTCTCTCTATCTCTCTCTCATTCACTCACTCTGTGTGTGCACAATATGTATACGTGTACATGTTTTATGCTATAATATCTCAGGTTTCCAATCATAAATATATCTGACAATGTATTTGTCTAAAAAGAGATAGACTGTCCAAATGACATGATGCAGAATAAGAAACGTGAATGGAGCTGGAGAACAACTGCATCTTTCAAGACCTTCTCTATAACAAACTGTATTCATTAGCCAGGAGCAGCTGAGATTTAAGAGTCACCCTTTCCTTGGGAGATAAATGGCCAAAGAACACAGAGATTTCTCAGGGATGGTGGCCCATGCCTGTTGAATACCACCCACTGACAATGTTACATGTATTGGTTTTATGCTGTTGTTCTTGAAATCACTATGGTTTAAGCTTTAAGTTGAACATGTGGCCTGTTGGGACTTGGGCCATGCTAAGGAACTTTGTCACCAGAGTACTCAGGGCAGTGAGAGCTGACAACCACAGGTTTTTATTCTCTGGTTGTGCTGGTTGGATCACATGTCTGTGTGGCTTACCAGTCGTCTATGACAGACAGAAATAGTTTTGCTTTAATTTTCTTATCACTATGAACGGCCTTCTCAGGTTTACCCCTAAGCAAAGGGCTCTCGTACCTTTGTCACAAGCGTACACAGGAAAGCCACTGCATCTCTGTGGTCAAAGCAGGTCCCTTGTCTCCTTTGTCACTTCTTTGTTCAGAATTTAATTAAAACACTATGGGAAGGCGAATGCTTACTATAAATGAGTCACCCTTTGCTGAAGTCATTCTGGCAAGTAACAAACAGGCCTAAAAGAATCCCCAACTGGGATACATTCTTTACAGCTGCTTTGTACTGCGAGCTGCCTATGTGCCTGCCTGGCTCCTGTGCACTCTGCGAGGCCATGGAGGGCTAGGAGAGCCCACTGGCACAATCAGAATTCAAATGACCTTTCTGCCTGAGAACCTCTCCCACCCCTGCCTACCACTCACTAAATCTTAATCACACTTGAAACTTTTCTCAAGTGCCACTTCTGTGGGGCCTCTTGATCCCCATTTTAATGAGACACCGAACACTGTATTGTTCTTTCAGATACTGTCATATACTTTCCATACTTTTCAGACATATCTGGGGACATTATAAAATGTCCCTAAAGACCAATATGTTTAAAGTTTGGTTTCCAACATAGCAATGCCCAGAGGTAAAGCTTTGGGGAAGTAATTATATTCTGAAGGCTTGACCTCATCTATGGATTAATGCATCGATGATTCATAACCTGGTGGGCTATGGTGAGGAGATTGACACTGTGTAGGAGAAACCTAGTTGAAGGGAATGGAACCCGGTGGTGTGTGCTCAGGAGCTAATCTGCCTGCCTGTCTCCTTCTCCTCCTCTCCTTCGCTCCCTTCCTCCTTCCTTGCATCCATCATGAGGGGATCAGTTATGTTCGACCACATTCCCCATACTAATGTTCTGTCTTCACCACAACACAGAAACCCAAAGCCTAATAACTGGACCGAAATAAAATGATTCCAACGCTGTTTTCCAAAGTTTTAGCCCAAGAGGCAGCATATGTCTGTCCTTGGAAAGATGGCACAAGGCAACAGATGTCATCCTCCGTGGCTTTGGGTGGAATTAGATTGATCGGACAGAAATCTTCATGTTGGCTTAGTTACTTTCTTTGATGAAGAATAAATATCACATGAAAACAATAAAAAGAGAAATCTATTTATTACCTTATAAATGTAGATTGTTTGCCTGGCTGCACCCATCAAATTCGTAAGCTCCAATAGGAAAATCTCTGGTAGATAAGTACGTAGGAATGCCTGCATCAACAGTTATAAGGAGAGGGATGGGTGCCTAGGTTTGCCAAATAACATAACAGATTTCTTGCTGGAAAGCAGCATAAATTAGAAAATAAATGACGAAGATTAGCATTTACAGTTGGCCTATTAAAATGTCTTAATTAGTAATGGTTCCCAGGGAGGTCCTAAGGGTATGACATATGTTCCATAGAAATATAAATTAGGAACTTCCAGGCAGCCTACGAAATTAATTATTTTCCTTAATTCCCAGCAAATGGTCTGCCTCCTACTTTGCAGAAAAATTAGCGACCATCAAATAAGGCTGCCTTTCGCTTCATTGCACTGTATCTATGAAACAGGCTGGCATTTACCTGGAGAAGATGAAGCGTCTCTGTCCAAGATGGATGCTTACATCTGTGCTTGGAAACCCATTCTCCAGACCCACCAAGAACAACCTTACTGAGGAGGTTCCCCTCTCTTTTGTCCTGTTTCACTCTTCATTCTTTACCTCTCTGGCTTTCTGAACTCAATTTGGGTTTGAAAGTGGGCATTTTAGCTATGAGCTTCTGGTCCATCTATCAAGCCTCTGACCACACAGCTCCCCTGGTGGGCGCTCCCATTCACAGAATGCTACATGAGACCTTTCTCCGGGAGTGATGCCACCATGACCTCCACTGCCCAACCCAGGTCCTGTGGTTTCTCCTGCTTCTGACCAACCTTTATACACCATCCTTTGTCACACTGCCTCCTTTCTTACCTCTGTCATGCCCTATCTTCTCATACTTCTGTCTACCGTTAGCCTTGACTCTTCTAGCCCTGGTCTAATGCACTTTTTTTTTTAAATGATGCAGCTGGCTTTTGTTTCATCTTTGACCCATCTCTGATGTTTCAAAGGCTGCTTTAGAATTACACTTCTCTAGTTCAGCACGACATAACACAGTTCTTTAAAATTGGGATCATTTTCATTCCTCCTGGATCACGATATTTCTTCTCTCTGTCCTCTCCATATGGTCTTGCCATGGTGGGCTTCATTTTCTTTGGCAAAGAAAACGGTTATAGCTAGTATGTGAGGATATAGTGTTTTATGTGTTTGTGAGCTTCTCTCTCACAGCCTTGAAAGCAGTCTTAAACATCAGTCGAGATGTTATGTTGTTTGTTTTACTGGACAAATACGTCATTTGTAATTTTTCTAGCTTTTTAACCTTTCTAAATTTTAGTGACTGAATCTGACTACTGATAGCAATTTGACTCATCAATAACAATTGCTGTCAAAACAAGCAAAATAATATCCTCAGGTTGCTGAAGAAAACTAACTGCCAGTTTTTACTCCTATCACACACATTACTGTCACTCAGGAAAGGCTGAAAGCCATATTTACAGGTTCCTGGAAAAAATTACTGTTAGTGGGTTTTTAACCACACAACTGCTAAAGAACTTGGTTCAAGTGCACAATTAAACAGAAAACATATAGTGGGGTGCAGTGATCACTTATATTTCCCAAGTTTTTGGAAAGGAAAATTAGTATTGGTGCTAAAAAAAAAAAAAAAAAAAAAAAAAGTAACAGGAGAACTTGGGAACCATAATAGCTTTTTAAAATAAAGTTAAAACAAGAACTAAAAATAGTATAGCTGATAGAAATGGAAAATCAGAGTGAAGAGAAAATCCAACACTTGATGTTTTGTTTGCAAGACATGTCAAGACAGGAAATTCATAAAACTGTGATTAAAGGATTAAAACTAATCACAAGCCAGTGAGGAAAAGAGAAACAGAGTCATTAATAAATTCAGTTGATACGAGAATGCAAGGAAGAAAGAAAAAAAAGCACAGATAGAAATGCATGGAACAATGTGGCAGAATGCATGGAATGAATGAGAAATAGGAGAGCTTTCAGTGCTCAGTTTGCTAAAATATTAGCATTTAATATAAAATATTCATGATGTCACAGTGACATTGAAAAGGGAAGAAGGGCCGGGCAGTGGTGGCACACGCCTTTAATCCCAGCACTTGAGAGGCAGAGGCAGGTGGATTTCTGAGTTCGAGGCCAGCCTGGTCTACAGAGTGAGTTCCAGGACAGCCAGGGCTACACAGAGAAACCCTGTCTCGAAAAACCAAAAAAAAAAAAAAAAGAAAAGAAAAGAAAAGAAAAGAAAAGGGAAGAAGGCATATTATTGACCTCCACCAAAGGATGCCGGATAACAAGGGCTGAGCATTGACAATCAAACAAGAAGGACCCTGCCCATAGGCCAGTTAGATGGCCCCATGGTTAATAGCGCCTCAAAGACTGGCAGCCTGCATACAAGCTGTGGAACCCACAGGGGGAAGGCTGTGGAGGCAGCTATGGGCTCAGGAGGAGGACTACAGCTTCTGCTCAGCTATGCGCCTTCCTGCTGGAGTTGAGACCTGAATGTGGAGACAATAGGAACACAGAATTATCTCACTCACTTTAAGGAATTAGAACTCACAAGCATGTGTCACTCTGTGGAAGTTACCTTCTCAAGAAAAGTTTGGTTCCCCAAATGCATATCTACAAGGAAATAACCTGTCACTCAGAAATATTAATATGTTAAAACAACTCGAATAACTTAGGCCAACATCTACCAAAGAATGCTCCGCTCTAGCTGCAAATTAGCTGTGACTAATTAGACCCACACCATTCTTTTATAAGACCCTAAAGGATGCAAAGTGTTGGGAAGACTAAAGGGCCCGGTGAAAATGTGTTTTCTGTTAAATAGTTTATGGAGAAAAACCACAACATTAAAGCAGTAAACATCTCAAAGGAAAGCAGTGGAGGACAGCCAAACTCCCAGTCACTCGCTGGAACGAGTTCTGTGAGGTTTGTGTGAGGTTTCGTCGTCGTCCCCCCCCCCCCGCCCTAAAATAAGTCACAAGAACATAACAAACGTGTCATGTCCTAAACAGTTTTTAAAAAGAGCTCTTTCAAACTGGATTCGACTAGTTAAATCTCTGATGGCAAATTACACGCAGCTAAGCTGGGGGTCTGCCAGCTACAGCCAAAGTTGGCCCATTCCAATCCGCCGTTTGTTGTCCTTTTCTTTCCCTTTCTTTCCCCGTGGTTTCATTTTAAATGATTACATAAGTACCTTCACAACATCCTGGACTGTGACTCTTGGCCAGTAAAGCCTTAAATATTTATGACTTGGCACGTCACAGCAGAAGTTTGCCAGTTCCTGAACCAAATGACCATAAGAAAAGAAAGACGCATTATTAAAAGAGTAAGAGTCCAGTCAGGGTTTTCTACCCACTGATAATAATCCACTCATACTTTTTTTCTACAGTACTGGGGTTTCTGTCTCATATTTTATCATTTAACATTGTAGTGACTTAAATGAATCATTTAAAAATAAATCAGTTCAAAGTATTTTCAGATGATTGGCATGAGCACACAGACATAATCTTTGATCCTGAATTGCTTTATGGCATTGATTGGGGCTAAGATAATTATAAAATAGACTGATTATGCACATGGGGAGAGGCAGTGAGTGCCACAAAATCCATGTGCTTTGCATACCTATGAGTTAAGATGGGGTATTCTAGAGCTAAATCAACCATCTATTGAATGGACTCAAGGTGAGTGACAAGATTAATTCTGGGTTGAACAAAGATGGTAGGTCCTTTGGGGCGTATGATACATTATTAGATAAACTGTTCAGAGACAGGTGGTGAGCTAGTGCAAAGACTGTAAAAGCAGAGATACATGGTGTCCTCTTTGTGTAAATCCAGGACCTAGTCACAGTACAAGGTGAAGAGAGAGATAACTCAATGGGGCAGCAGTTGCCACACACATACTAGGGCTTAGGTTCCATCCCCAAGACTAAAAATTAAAATAAAATAAAATAATAAAACAAAGAGGCAATAGAGGCACAAAAGCTATGGGAGTAACCAACCACTTTCTAATGGATTTAAAGACACTCCCCAAGATGGAGCCCATGCCTGGTACTGTTACGTGAGGAAATTCTGCAGCTAGGTAAGCCGTTGGCCCTGAGAGAGGACCTAGAATTTATTCTGATGACTTGACATGGTAATAAACTGTCTCTTAAGTTATTATTTTTATATCCATATA
Source organism: Uromys caudimaculatus (assembly GCA_028551405.1). Lineage (NCBI taxonomy): Eukaryota > Metazoa > Chordata > Mammalia > Rodentia > Muridae > Uromys > Uromys caudimaculatus. The sequence goes on from CM052704.1 coordinate 35,665,691, forward strand.
AATCCATATAACAGTACATATCTCAGCACTCATCAGAGAAGCTTCCTTTTGCAGTAGATGACACTTAATACATAGACTCACAACGGGTCAACGTGTAGAGTGTTCAGAGTGCTCAGCCACAAATGAGACATATACATCACACCGCACAAGGCAGAGAGGTCATCACGGGAGAAAAGGCAAGAAAGACTGAGAGACAGAAGGAGTAGATGTCTGAAGTAAAATAGTATTTGCTTGACATGACAGCTCAGTTGTCTATATTACCTCACAGTACCTGGAAATGTGTGCACATGACCTACATAAAGTCAGTCAAGCCAAAATCCCAGCTTGGTAGGAGACAGGCTCATGAAATTCTATCCTATCTGAAGAGCCATTGGCCATTGATGACTGGAGAAGGGAAGCTGTTTTGTTCAGGAATGTGGACCCTAAGAAGTTGCCTATGATCCACTAGATGGTTCCATACTTATACTTAGCATACACAGCTAGCACTAAATAGACTAAGGAGTTAGAGAGAGAGAGAGAGACAGAGACAGAGACAGACAGATGGAGAGCAAGCATGAAGTTGAGAAGAAAGAGTAGCAGTGAGGGATAAGGCAGAGTTGAAAGAGAATGAATGGGTGATGAATTTGATATAAACACAGTAAATAAAGTATTTAGAAGTATTTCTGAAAGCTCTTTCAATTACATGTTCACTTTCCAAATGGTGTTTTCCTGCATGAAGATGAATGAGTTCTTGTGACTTTATTCATTTCAGACAAGAGCTGGAGACTCAGGCATAATTGCAACTGAGAATTTCCACAGCAATTGCTAAGAAGTAAACCCTATGGCTGTATTGGTAGAATGCTAAGATAGTTTGGATCTGGAATGTCTCCCAGGACACTGTGTTCAAAGCTTTATCTCTGAGATGGAGCTATTGACAGAAAGCGGTACTTTTAGGAAAGGGGCTCAGGGGGAAGAATTTGGCCATTGGGAGGAGTTATAGGACCTCAGCCTCTTCCTCTACCTTCTGCTTCCTGGCCATGAGATCAGCAGGATTGTTCTATCATGTATTCCTGTGTTCTGGGTGGCCATGGCCTAAAACCAATGATCTGCCTAAGAATGCACAGAAATCTCTAAATCTCTGTGCACCAAAGGAAAGAGGAACACAGCAAACAAACAAACAATTCTCTGACATTAAACAAATAAATATTTGGCTGCATTCTTGAGTCAACATTTTCCTATATCAATCAGTGAAATGACCTATGCAGTACTGGGAGAAGAGAATGAGCTGGAGAGTCAGTTTGCACGGAGAACACAGAGGTTGAGAATTCCACTCAGTAGGATCACTGGGGCAGATGCAGTTTGATAGGACCCAAATGGTGTTCCTGTCATCCAGCTAAGACCACCAACTTTTAGCAGTTAGATCATGTAAAGTTTGCGTAGCGTGTCACCTGATAGACTCATGTGAAAAATCACTGTCAGATACTTTAAAACAGACTCCATCTTCCCAAGCAATGCAGGGAGGACAGAGTGCCTTGGGAGACCTACCTTCACAAGTGTAAACTATGAGCATCTAAAAGTGCCCTGAGATTGCGGATTGAGCTGAGGTGGCGAGAACAATCCCCCTTTCATTCTGACTACCGTTACTAACAGCAATCACCAATATTCTCAGCGTTCTGCTCTGCGTTCTCTGATTTCACATAGATCCCTTGTAGTAAAAGTACTCTTTACCTCATTTTGTACATGGACGAAGTGAGGTGCAGAGAGCTGGTGTAAGCATCACGCTGTCAGTAAATGTAGAACTGCACTGTGAGATTGAACCATTAAACCCAAACAAGTACCGTTGCGTTACAATTGTGAGGAGTGGACAGGAAACATCTAAAAATAGACCGGGTGAGGTTAGGAACAGTTATGTTGCAGTATTAAGAATGAACAATCACCTTCCACTGTCTATTGAAAAGACAGTATTAATCATCCTGATGCTATTCTTACCCTTCTTTGTATACAACTAGAGTCTGGAGTTTCGGGACAGGTGCGTCAGATTCTCATTTTAATCTATGACAGGAATTGGCTTTGTTTATGCCTTTTCTTGCTCATGGTGTCATCAGTGCCAAGAGGACCGATTCATTTGGTATCAATTCCTTCTTCTCATTACAACCTTTATCACAATAATATGGAACGGTATTGGAGTTTTAATAGCTCATATGTCCTGTGAACATGATGGTAATAAACTATAATGCTTTGACCTCAGCTCCTTAATATTTGATATATTGTTCCTTCCTAGCTGACCTAGCTCCCTCCTTTCCTCATGGGACAGGGTAGAATGGATAGTCACGCAAAGTAAAGAATATTCAGCAAGTAGAATATACCTGCTTGTTGTGTGTACTTTTATGGTCTACCCGCCTTAGGTCCAAGAAGTGATCACACTACCTGCCCCCATCTGGCTTCCCCTGAATCCTCAGATAAAACACATACACACAGTTGCTCCTTTTCAGTTGTGCCTTCTTGACACAATTGCTGGGTGCTACTATCACCACCTGGAAAAGTGTACTCTTACCAATTTCTTATCTCTGTCTTTCCCACCTGCTCTAAACTTCAGTTGCTAAACTCCCCTGACCACCTGCCTATAGGAGCGGTCTGTGTGGCCACCCTGTTTTGAGATCTCACATGCTTGCCCAGTTCTCTTCTCTCCAAGGTATGGCAAACTCTGTTCTTCTTCCAGTCTTTCTGCCTGCCTCCCGGGACCTGGATGTCTTGTTTGTATTTTCCACCCAGCAATTGACCCGTGGCTTTCTTTACTGACAAATCAAGAACCAATTGGGGAATGGACTTTAGCATCAGAACCATCCCCCCACACCTGCTAATAGGCAGTCATTTGTAATCTAGTTCAAAAAGAACAAATCGCCATTTCTCTTTGTGATAGAGAACACAAGGAAGACACAAAGTAGAAAACCATGGATTCTTCCTTGTTATGAGGAACAAAAAGTGATACAGTGGTCATGCTGAAGACAGTGGCTACACAAGAGCCCAGAAGTACTGCAGATATAGCTACCTCCCTCCTACAGGAGGCTTCATATATTTGTGGACAAATGGAGGAGTGGGGGCTGAGGAGATGGCTCAGTAAAGGGCTTCCCATGCAAGGGAGAGGACCTAACTTTCTATGTGCCGTACCCATGTGAAAAGCTGGGTATAGTGTGAACTTGTCATTTCAACACCGGAGAGCTGGAGGCAGAAGAATCCCTGTAGCTTGCTGACCAACCATGCTAGCCAAGTAAGTGAGCTCCAGGTTCAGTGAGAGAGCCTGTCTCAAAAATAAGGTGGGGAATAATTGGAGAAGATGTCTGATATCAACCTCTGACATCTATACAAACATACACACATGTATATACACACACACATACACATGCATACAGACACACACGCATACCCACATGAACAAAAACATGTGCGCACACACACACACTGCAAAGAAAAAAAAAAGCATGAAAAAAAGCAATTCAGAGGGAAATTCGCAGTCAAAGCAAACCCTCAGTATTCATTTAGAACTCATACCATGACTCAGTTGTGGCCCTACCTTGGGAGCTCAGCACTCATGGGCATAGCCATGTGATTCCAGGATGGAAGGCATGTATCTTCTGGACTGTCTGCTGTGATTCCAGGATGGAAGGCATGTATCTTCTGGACTGTCTGCTGTGATTCCAGGATGGAAGGCATGTATCTTCTGGACTGTCTGCTGTGATTCCAGGATGGAAGGCATGTATCTTCTGGACTGTCTGCTTCACAGCTTGTTCCATCACTAGGCAGTTTGTCCCAGGAAGTAGAAAACAAAGCCACAGTGACTCTCACCATGGTCTTCCATGGCTATTGAAAAGCTGAGTGTTCCCAAGACCAACTATGTGTCTGTCAGTGTTCCCACAATAAAGCAAAAGGAAAAACCTTATCCCTAAGATTGCTGAAGCTCGAATGCATCCCATGAGGATGTAGTGGTGCTTGTTTGACTTTATTCTGTGTATTTAGAATTTCAATTTGTAATCGACAGAGTCAACAGATTCAAATTGATCCAACTATGTGGGTACTATATGACATGGAATAGAAGACTTCAGTTCACTCATTTGTGAAGACTCAATGCATGATGACTCCAGGGTTTGGATGTGAGTCAAGCTTGATAATGTGTGTACCCACAAAGCAAGGAGATCCCTTTGGAGATTAGACAGTATAAACCCACTGGAGAGAGACCTCAGAACTCCTTTTCTCAGAGAAAGACTAATCACCACTGCCCCCCTTTTCTGACTGTTTTTCTGACCACCTTATTTCTCTAAACATTTCTGTAGATATTTTGCATGTTACTATACCCTCAATGTCCCCTTGGGCCTTCTTTTAAACTTTAACACACTCTTAGGATCAAATTTTCATTTTGAGATCACTACTTTGTAGAAAACTGACAGATAATTGGTACCAGAACTCAACCATGCATGTCATGGGAGACTGGAGTGAGAATCATTAGTTTTTGTTGTTTAAATCCTGTAACCAAAGGTCTAGTGAGGTTACTACCATATGTACCTTAGTCATAATTCTCCCCCTCCCATCTTTCATTCATTCTTCTCTTCATTCTTTCTTCCTCCCACCCTTCCTTTTGTTTTTAATTCCGAAGTACATTTTGTTTCTAAAACATGTCTACAGATGTTAAACATGGCTTCTAGTTGGTAGCCCAGAACATCTGTCCCAGTGACACTCTGAGGAAAGAAGCCATTGTTAAATAGTTTGGGGATATGTTACACTCTGTAAACCCCTACAAGTAGCTCATAGTGTACTTCTGTATATTTAAAGGTCTTAAATATTCCTATATAAGTTTGCTAATCTAGCATTCCCCAAATTCCCCATTCTGGGAAGTCCTAGGATGGTGTACATAAGTAATCCTAAAAATCTCCTGGGAAACTCCTACAGCTGATAAGTAAGCACTTTCAGAAAAGTGACTGGCTACAAAGTTATTTCACATAAATCAGTACCCCTCCTATATAGACTGAGAAAGAAATTAGGGAAATGACACTCTTTACAATAGCCTCAAATAAAATAAAATATCTCAGGGGTAACTTTAACCAAGCAACTGAAAGACTTGTCTAATTAATTAAAAACTTTAAGACATTAAATAAAAAAATCGATGAAGATAACAGAAGATGGAATGCTCTCCCATGCTCATGGATCAGTAGAATGAACATAGTAAAAACGGCCGTCCTATCAAAAGCGATCTACAGATTCAGTGCAGCCCTCATCAAAATTCCAACACAATTCTTCACAGATCTTGAAAGGACAACGTTCAGCTTTACACACACACACACACACACACACAGAAGCATAGCTAAAACAGTCATAAAGAATAAAAGAACTACAGGAGGTACATCCATCCTCAATTTCAAGTTGTTCTACAGAGCTATAGTAATAAAAATGTATAGTATTGCTACAAAACCAGACAGACATGTTAGTTAATGGAATGAATCGAAGACTCAGACATAAATCTGCACTCCTTTGGACACCTGTTTTGTTTTGTTTTAACAAGAATCCAGAAATATACATTGGGGAAAAGTCACCATCTTCACTAAATGGTGCTGGTCAAACTGGATGGCTGCATGTAGAAAAATGTAAATAGATGTATACCTATCATCCTGCACAAAACTCAACTCCAAATTGATTGAATCCCCTAACATAAAACAGGTTCAGATGCACTGAACCTAACAGAAGAAAAAGTGGAGAACTGTAGGTTTAGATTCTTCAAAGCCTACTTTATTTAGGGTTCTTAAAAGATTCAACTTTCCTTCTAGCCGCCCCTCCCCCATCGCCTCAGGCCAGATATAGGAGAGAAAGACGATGAATAGGAAAGGGTCTTGTGGACCTGTTTAGAAGTAGTTCTTTGGGGGTGATTCCACTCTTCATTGTCACGATAACATCAGTCCAATCCAATAGAAAATACCAAACATGAATCAGTAGCAATTCAGTCCAATTGTAAACACCAAACATGAGCTAGTAGCAGCAGCTCAATCTGGCAGAAATCACAAGGCTCTGCTGAATTGGCAGGAGTTGGGGAAAGTGTCGAGAATCAGCTAGAATACCACGAGAAGTTCTTTGGGAGCATTTTTCTCCATAAAGTCAATACAGAAGATCAGCAAAGACCAGTGAAGACCAGTGAAGACCAGTGAAGACTCAAAGCGTTGCACACTCTAGCAATACAAGAGTGCCCTTTCATTGTTTATGGGGTTCCATTTATACTTTCTAAACATCATGTACCCTCTCAAGCATCCACTCCAGCAAAACTTCACATGCCCTCTCACATGTCTGATTCAAGACACATGAAATATCCTCTAACAAGACAGCTTACAAAAAAAACTTCACATGACACAACTGAGTTTCCAAAGAAAATTTCCACTTTAGGGAACAGCCTTGAAGGCATTTGCACAGGAAAAGACTTTTTGAACAGAACACCAATAGTGCAGGTACTAAGGTCAACCATAAATGGGACCTCATGAAACTGAAGAGCTTCTGTAAAGCAAAGGATACCATCAATAGGACAAAACAGTAGCCTACAGAATGGTAAAAGATTTTGACCAACTCCATGTTCAATAAAGGGCTAATATACAAATTGTATGAAGAACTCAGAAAACTAGATATCAAGGAAACAAATAACCAAGTTTAAAAATTGGGTACAGGCCTAAACAGAGAATTCTCAAAAGAGGAAACTCATTAAGGAAAGGTTCAACACCCTTAGCCATCAGGAAAATGCAAATCAAATGACTTTGAGGTTGCATCTTGCACCCATGAGACTGGTTAAGACCAATAAAAACAAGTGATAACTCATGCTGGTGAGGATGTGGAGTACGGGGAACATTCCTTCATTGCTGATGGGAGTGCAAACTTGTACAGCCACTATGGAAATCAGTTTTTTCTCAGGAAGATGGGATCTATCTACCTCAAGATCCAGCTATACCACTCTTGGGAATCTAACCAAAGAATGCTTCTTTCTACCACAGAAATGCTTGCTCATCCATGCTCATTGCTGCTCTATTCATAATATTGAGAATATGGAAACAGCCTAGATGTTCTTCAACAGAAGAAAGAATAAAGAAATGTGGTACATTTACAAATGGAATATTTGAAATGGAATTTCTGGTTTTGTTGGAAATTCAGTTGTATCATGTGATTTTTTTTCTGGAAGCTGTCTTATGAGAGGATGCTTGTTGAAGCATGTGCATGAGAAATGGCTTGCTGAGAACAGACACATGGTATTTTTCTGGAAGCTGTCTGGCAAAAAGGCATGTGATGCTTTTGCTGGAACAGATGCTTGAGAGGATATGTGATGCTCGGAAAGAGTATAAGTATACCCAAGAGACAGTGGAAGATGCTCTAGCATTGGTTCACCTTGCTTTCTTTGCTAATCTTCACTTGTCTCAACTTTATAGAGAGAAACATAGCAAAGAACTCTGGTGGTGTTCGGGCTGCTTCTTGCAGCTTCAGTGGACTTGTGCTTACATAGCTAGCCTTGCAACGTAATAGGTCTCAAGTCTTTGTCTTCGCTGATCTTCACTTTGTTGAGAGTGGCATGGCAGAGAATTTCTCCTGGCATCCCAGCTGATCCTGGTTACTCACACTGACTGGGGTCGATTCAGTGGGGGCCTGGCTGTTTCTGCTGGATCGTGCCAAACGTTTGGTATCCTGACACTCCCGAACTGAACTGCTGATGTCTTGACAAATGGAGATTGATATGCCCCAAAGAACTATTTCTAAACAGCTCCACATCCCCTTGTCCTATTTACCACCTTTTCTTCCTACCTTTGGACAGTGGGCTAGAATAGGGGGGTGTAGAAGCATTTGAGAACTTTTATTAAAAGTAGGTTTTAAAAAATCTAAACCTACAGGACTGGAAAGATGGTTCAGAGGTTAAGAGCACCGACTGCTCTTCCAGAAGTCCTGAATTCAATTGCCAGAAACCACATGGTGGTTCACAACCATCTGTAATGGAATCTGATGCCCTCTTCTGGTATGTCTGAAGAGAGCAATGGTATACCCATATACATTAAATAAATAAATCTTTAAACAAAAATCTAAGCCTACACAAGTACATATTTTTTAAAAGGGGAAATTAGTAAAGGGCATTTCATACACAGCTAACAGACTATTTTGTAAAGTGGAAGTAGTATCTTAGAAGACTGTACTGGAGCAAATGTTTCTATTGCAGTAGCAGGGCCATCAGCCAACTCAATGATAAGGGTATCTATAAGAGGTAGGTATGGCAAACACTTTCCCACATCAAATGACAGAAAGAAAGAAAAGCCAGGTGCAGTCTCTCAGGTTAAAATGACTGCAAGAACTCACTGGAGTGAGTTTAAAAGATGGAACAATTTGACAACCTGTATCATCTGCTCACATTCCTTATCTTCTAAATCGCCACATGCAGTCTTTCAAAAGACAGTTTACTATTGACTTCAAAGGAGATTCCCCTTGAGGCAAGATAAGATGGATCAAGCAAGACTAGAAAATAGTCCAAGATAAATGTTTTAAGGCAATCTGAAAATATTTGGGACATTTGGGATAGGATAAAAAAATAAATTAATGGTTGGTTGCTGAACTAAAAGAGAATCAGTGAAAATATTTAAGAAAAGAAATCCTGAGAAGATGAATCTAAAGTGATGTGTGCATATGTGCATGCCTGTGTGTGTCTGTGTGTCTGTGTGTGTGTCTGTGTGTATGTCTGTGTGTCTGTGTGTGTGTGTGTGTTCCTCTTGTCTGAATCTCAGACCCTCCTCCTTTAATGGTACATCCTAGAAGGTCCTGGAAAAGGACAACCACGTTTATAAAAGTGTGTCACAATCCTGAGTGCTGCTGAGAGTCTGAACCAAGAGATTTGAGATCTGGGAAACTGTCCTGACTACTGCTGTTCTCTAGTGAACTTGTTCGGCTTGGTGGCGATCATGACATTTACATGTTCATAAATCTGAAATTTGGCAGGGTCTAGAGAAGATAACTCATCTTTCCATGAGCATCACAGGGAGGAAGGGCTGAAACATTAGAAGCTGGACTCACAGAAAGGCTAGCTCCCCCAGAGTCTGTTGATTGATGCTAGCTGTCAGTGGAACTCCTACACAGGGCCTCATTCCTCGGTAGCTGAATTCCTCGGTTTCTGAAGAAAGTCCCAGGAGAGGGAAGAGCATCTCCTGGAGGCTGTATCACCTTTTACGACTTCATCTTGGAGGTCATGCAGCATCAATTCCATAGCATTCTATTTGTTAGAACGGAAGCCTGGCTGGAATGTCAAAATTTGCTGATATGTTTAAAAGCATCAGCGTGATTAACAACCTACTTAAGGTAAATTATGAAAGCCAGAGGGACTCATTTATTGCATTCAAAAAGACTCTTCTCTCTAGCTAGAGGGCAGAAGAGACCAAAGAGCAAGCTCATGACCCAGGGAATTATTAAATGCACTAAGTTGGCTCCTCCAGGGCCACAGAGCCTTAAGGCAGAAGGAAGAGGGGAGAGAAATTTGGGGTGGTACATATGGGGCAATACATTCAAGGGTTTTGAAACTTTGTATCCTCTGGGCCTATAGAAGATTCCCATATTTTCCTCCTCGGTGGTGACATGCCTCAGCACTACCCTCATTTGAAGAAAAGCACACAGCTGTGGCCCTGCACCACTGACTGGGCTCTGTAAATGCTGACCCTCCTGAAGTAGGAAAGGGACCCTTCACCCACAAAGAAGCACAAACTGGAAAGAACCAGAAGAGGAAAGTGGGACCAGAGAGAGTGGGATCACAGAAGGCAGGATGCCCAGTCATGAAAGGGAAAGCATACCCAGGGTAAGAGTTCTCCTGAAGCAAGGGCTTTAGTATCTGGTACAGATCTTGTTGGTCAATGCAAAGAAGCCTCAGGGAGAGTGACTTTGAAAGTCTAGGGGAAATGATGCTCACACAAATGAAGTGGAAAGAATCAAAGGTTCACAGGAGCAGCCACACTGGAGAAGATAGACTTGAAGGAGTAGGGAACCCAGACTGCATGGAATGGAAAGGCCCAAAGGCAACCTGCCTCATGGGGACGGGGCAGTTCAGTGGCCGCCATCTTCTACAGTGCAGGCTGATGGTTGGTGTGTACTCTACAGCTGCAGCTGTGGCATTCATGTGCTCAGGCCAGCACACCCTTCCCCATATCTACGTCTTCAGTTTGCCATTTTGAAGTGTGTGGAGGTTTTAGGTCCCACCCCCGCTTGGTGTTGGGATGTCCTCCTGGGAAGCAGTCCTTTGTGTGTTTCTGCCACTCCTGAGTATTCTGTACTATCCTATGTTCTGGTTGGAAAAGAACAGATTGAAATAAGAATGAGAAGAGTAGGCATAAGACAGCTTTTTCTAGGTTTAGATGGGGGAACAGATGGGCTGCCTTAGGAGTTGTAGAGAAGAAGTTTCAGATCAATAAATAGAGAGCTACGGCTATTTGAGAACTGTAACTCCGAATACAAAGAAATAATGTGAGTGCGGGACCCTAAGCATTACTTTAGCATAAAGTCACAATGTGGGCCTAACCCAAAATTTCCAAGGGTTGGTTATAATTCCATTTTTTTTATGATTTAGAAATGGCATAAAAGCTTAGCCATTCACTTTAATCACTTTATTTACAGCTGCCTCAAAGCAAGCAAGCAAGCAACATCCTCAAGTCTCACTATGAAGACACTAAGAACAAAACAAAACAACAAAAAAATCAAAAAAAACAAAAACACCTACAACAACAATAACAACAACAAAATAGGTAAGTTATACAATTAATTCATGAGAGAGGGAAGGCTTAAATTTCTATTTCCTTCCTCCAGCCCATGCCCCCTACTCAAAACAACATAAGTGTACATTCATGTTTGTCTGAAGGTCTGCCTGCATGGGTAAAGTGGGTGGGGGGAAGAGAGGTGGCTCAGTGGTTAAGAGCACTTTCCACTCTTACAGAGAAGCCAGGTTCAGTCCCCTCCCCACACACACCATCTCAAAACCATCTGTAATTCCAGTTCCTAGGGATCGAATGTCATGTTTTGGTCTCCAGGGGTATCAGGGACACATGTGGTATATAGATATACACGAAGGCAAGCATTCACACAAATAAGTAAGCAAATTTAAAACATTGCATGTGGGAGCCAGGCATGGTGATGCACGCTTTCAATTCCAGCAGTCAGGATGCAGACGGCCAGCAGATCTTTGTGAATTCAATGCCAGCCAGGTCTACATAATAAGTTCCAGAACAGCCAGAAGTACATAGTGAGATCTTGTCTCAAAAACAGAAAACTAACTAACTAACTAAATAAATAGTGTACATGGTTTGTTTTAGGATATGCAAATAGACTTGTACCGTTTTACACGTATGCCCGAGGAGGGGCAACACGTCAGGTTCGCTTTGTAAATTATGTAATTCTTATAATCAGACTTGGAAAAATAAATGAATAATACATTTGTAAAGTAACCACTTGCATGTCGCCATATCTGCAGGAGAAAGAGAGAAAGAAGGAGGAACAGGGAAAGAGAGAGACAGAGACCAAGACAGAGAGACAGAAACAAAAAGATAGACTGAGATGGAGAGAGATGGGGTTTGTTATCTGATTCCCATTATTTCCACAATAAACCTCAATAGTCCTATCTCGGGTGTATCAATAACATTAAAACTCCTTTCCAGGTGTTATCTCCTCAGAGTAGACTGAGATTGCACACCCACATCCGGAAGACCGCATGGGTGCTGGGAGTGCATTTGACTCGAGCACCTGCCTGGTTTACTGGCAGTCTAGTGCCACAAACCGCCAAGCTGCCAGCACTCACAGGCCTTTGCCCTCTCCTTCAGACAAGGAATGTGCCATGGTTTCTTATCACCTTGGAGATCTGAGGTCAGAGATGGTGCATGAACACAATGTCCTGGCTTCAGAACCTTTACGTGTCCCCCTGGCCTCTTAGGGTCTCTATGGCGTTCGTTCTCTCCTTTCTCTCTCTCCTTCCACCTCTCCCTTGTTCTCAGGTTGAGAAACCTGGATGCAAACTCGAACATCCTGTGACTTCCTCAAACCTCCTCAGCAGCACAACCTCTATAGGCGGCAGGCTCCTTCCTTCCTTCCCTCCTTCTTTCTCTTCCTCCCACTCTTCCACTTCCTCCTCCTCTCTCCTCCACCATCTCTCCCTAACTCTCCTCATTGCCTTTTATAATTTATGTCAGTCTTTGTTCAGTACAAACATGTTCCCTGAAAGATTTCATTATTATCCTAAATGGACAAAGAAGTTAGAGAGTTAATAAAACAGGCTTAAAATGATCATCTCACAGTTCTCAAGACACTATCACTAAGGGGCTATCAACTACAAGCACTGACTTGAAAAGTGTCTTTTTAAGGTTTGAGGCTCCTAAAAGTCTGAAAGACGCAGTCTGTTACCTCCAGGGGGCGCTCGACTGCCCACCACACCCCAGTTAACCCACACCAGCTTTGCCAGTCTGTTACCTCCAGGGGGCGCTCGACTGCCCACCACACCCCAGTTAACCCACACCAGCTTTGCATTCCGTGGCCTGTCAGCTTCCACGTTTATTTCTGTTTAATGGAGCTGCTAGCTCCTTCTCCCTGCTGTTGGCAGGGTAGCTGTTGGCAGACCAACCGCCTAGCTGGCATGCCCCCTGGAGTGCTCTTTGATTTGCCTCCCAGAGGTCTTTTGAACTTTACAGAACTGACAGATCCAAGGTATTTTTTTTCTTCCCCAAAAATCTGTGTTCCAAATCCAGTTTGGAATTTAGTAAGTATTGGCTTTGTCTTCATGACAGTAAAAAAAGAAGAAAAAAAGGAAAAATAGAAAAAAAACCCTTAAGTATGTACATTCTTTTGCCACATTACCCCTCAGAGGAAAACCGCAAATGAAGACAGACTTACAAGCACCCTCACACACAGCTTTCTGGAAAAAAATATTTTTTAAAAGCAAAGAAAAGATTTGATTGTGGTGGTTTTGTCGTTATGTTCAGTTTTTGGTTTTTGTTTGTTGATGTTTTTAAGTGATGGTCTTACATCCAAGAAATGATCTTAGTTCAAAGATGTTTTCTGCTGTGTGACACTTTTTTCCATCTATTGCCCGGTCCCACAGTAGAAAAACCTGCTGCATTTCACACGCATGTATGCTTTGGAGAAAACCACCCCGCGTTGATGGAATTGTCCAGTTTCCCTCTCCCTCACCTCGCTGTGTCCTCCCTCACCCCTCACCTCACAGTTCACGAGGGAGACTCTATAATTAGACAGCTGTGATTGGCACATGACATATAATAGCTCACACTGAAACCTGGCCACACGCCAGGTACTTTACATAAAGGACCGCGGGGGGGGGGGGACATTTATTGATATTTCTGTGTTGGAGAAAGTTAATGGAGGGTCGCTCGGTCACTTTTCCAAGGTTAGCCAGCCGAGAGAGTACCGTTCAAATCCAGATTGTTTGATTGTAATAGCCCTACAATGACTTCATAGATGTCCTGTTTTGAGCATTTAGTGTCAGTCAAAAAGTGTTTTCTGCTGCAACTTCAGGCTAAATCTCTCTTAGTGTAATAAGTAACGGCATCTGACACTGGTTCACCAAAAAGAGAAAAAAGAAAAAAGAAAAGAAAAGGTAAGTAAAATAAAATTAGAAGAGGCCGAAGCTGTATTGTAGGCTGATCGTGGATTTTTCATGTTCACTAGAAGGTTTTGGAAGGAACCCTGCACTGAGATAAGGTACATTAGACTGCGGAACAGTCTGTGGCCCAGAGGGGAAGCCTTCCCTTCCATGTAGCTCTGTAAACCCCCTACCCTCCATCATGCTAAAACTGTCAAGTTCTCCAGAGGCATGAAGAGACAGCTAGGCAGCAATCACCCTTCCTTCCTCATGGAGGGTGGTAACTGCCGAGAGAAACACAACCAAGACCTCGCGTGCTAGATGGTAAACTTCACTAAATATTAAGAAATACAAGGAAGACCACTGCATCCGTGCATGCCCTGGTTAAAGCAGAGACAATTGAGAGCTCAGAATCAGAGGCACAGGAGAGAGGAGAGGTTAAGTTAGAGGAAGAATGCTTAGGAAGGAACAAGAGAGAAGCATGGGCAGGGTGCCAGGAGTATAGATCTCATCCACACGAGACCTTGGGCAAAAAGCCTAGACAAGGAATAGTTAAATTGTACTTTTAAACAATACACTGTATATATATGGACAGGTGCACGCATGCGCGCGCACGCGCGCATACACACACACACATTCCCATGTGCATACACACACACACACAAATATATCCATGTACATATACACATACACACAAACACATGCACACATGCTCACACACACACATAGACAGGCAGACACATACATGCAATGCACATGCATGTGTGAGCCCGTGTGTGTACCTACATACACAAACATACAAATACATACAAACACATGCACAGGCAGACACACACACACACACACACACACTGACACACACAAGCCACAACAACAGAATACCTTGTAACTCTTAGACCAGTGCCCACAAAATGGCCACAGCCCCCTCACTAATGCGTACAGCCACCTGTCCTTTTTCCAACACCTTTAGTGAAGATTCAGTGTGGTAGGAAGGCATGTAAGAAGCTGATGCCAAACAGGACAGCTGTCAATGTCCCTAAAATACAGAGTGTTCCACGTGGCCACAGTCACTTGTCCTCCACAACACTACCTTTCTGTTGTGTAACTGACAGTCTTTAAATACATAGATTTGCTGCCTGAGATGAATCTCACTAGCACTGCAGTTTTCTTGTATGCTCAAGTTCTGGGTTCAACCTCAGCACACAGACACACAGACACACACACACACAGACACACACACACACACACACACACGCACGCGCACACACACACACACACACACACACACACAGACACACACACACACAGACACACAGACACACACATGCGCATGCGCGCGCGCATGCACACACACACACACACACACACACACACAAAAGGAACTAGAAGTTACAAACCTAACACTGAAACTTATATCAAAAGAGTGAGTTGTGAGAATTTAGAAATAACTAAAGTAAATAATCCATGATCTCTGACCACCTTCGAAAATCAGAATTTCTTCCCTCTCTGTTCATTCATTATTGTGAATTTTGATTGTTGTGTTACTCCTCTTTGCAATTACATCACCATGATCACCCTTCAAGCACACTGCTCTGTTTCAATGTTTTATACATGGGTGCCCTGTAGGTTTCTTCTGGAATTAATTTTATTTAATATTGCATTTTTTGAGAGCAATACACAGTGATAGCTGCAGCTGTCACTCATTGTGTCTCATTGATGAACAGTATTCCATGAAATAAATTCAAGGAAAAGGGGTTTTCTCTCTTATTAGGGTGAATATTTGGATATTTCTGGCTTGCCATCACAAACAATATTATCATACACTTACTAGGCCTTACCTGGTAGACAAAAATTCCTTTGTTTAGAACTTTTAAAAGCTTCAGTAGCCAACACCACACTATTTTCTTATAAAAAAAAATTCCCCAGATTTTAATTTCTCCTAATAATAAATACCTTGAACCTTGATCTGGAATATTTACCTCACATGTAGATCAGTGTTTTGGTAGGCAGTCAGTTGAGGTTTTCGGAAAATGTCATGGTCCTATGATGTGGCAACACCATTGCTGGCAAAACTATAACCTGTTACATGATTAAAAGCAGTTCCTGTGCCCTCGACGTGTATGCAGGTGGGTAAAGGCCTATGAGGTATGAGAGTCACATGTGTCTCCTGGTTACTGACTACCTTCAGCAGGTACAGAGAGGCGGTCTACAATCTCTGCAAAGAATTGTCCAGGTTACAAGCCAAGGTGGAAGGAGACGAACAGTGAAAAGAAACAGAGAAAAGGCAAGTCCACGAAACCACGGGAAGTAACTGAGGCTAGAGCCTGTTTGGAGAGGCAGCAGCAGCAGAAGAGAGAACCATTTTAAGGTAGGCTTGTACAATCCTTGACTGGACCAGCAATCATGGAGGAGGGCATGCTCTTTAATTACCCATTTCAGATGTGGACGGGAGAATGATGCCAAGGACAAAGGTCAAATGTCAAAGTCAGGCAACATGCAAACTTGTAAGGTAAGAAGCAACTGCATGGGATCTACATAGGCCAGGAAAGGAGTCCCTGAACTCCCTGCTTCCGGGAATTTATCATTCCCCAAACTGGAGTCTGGAGTCTATGGCGCTCTCTCTGCTTTGATATACTACATGCTGTTTGCATATTTGTGATGGGTAAGAAAACAAATGGCTTTGGTTTACAGATTATTGGACTCAGGGGACATCACAGAAAGGACAGCAGATGACCTAAGTAGAAAGAAATGGCTTAATGGAGTGTCCTCAATTTATCCTTTTGCAGACGAAGACCATGCTCAGTGACGGATGAAACCTGGGGGAGGAGGAAAGGACTAATTTAGACTTTACATTTCCCAAATAGAAAGAGTTAAACTATATGCAGTGCAGAGAAAAATTACAGTGTAGTCTACTGACTTCTATTATGGCAACCCCTGAACTTGCAGGGGACAAAATCCAGGAGGAAATCTCTGATGGAGGGACAGCAGAAGAAGGCAGTATGACAGAAGTACCTCTGTGGTATCCCCTGCCTGCTAAACTATTTTTCAAGGCCAAGGCTATTGGTAGCACAAGCTACACAAGACAGCAACCAGCTCAGGAGTGTGGTTTGGAGACTGTTGTGTAACTGTATATCCTCTAGATTAGCAATTTTCCACATTTCTACGACTAAATACCTGGCAGAGCAACTTAAGGAAGGGAGGACTTATTTAGCTCCTGGAGGGAAGATATGGTGGCCAGTGTATGAGGAGGAGGACAGCATATGAGGAGGGGACAGCATATGAGGAGGGGACAGCATATGAGGAGGGGACAGCATATGAGGAGGGACAGCATATGAGGAGGGACAGCATATGAGGAGGGGACAGCATATGAGGAGGGGACAGCATATGAGGAGGGGACAGCATATGAGGAGGGGACAGTATATGAGGTCCTTCCCTCCCTTCTTTCTCTCCCTCCCTCCCTCCCTCCCTCCCTTCCTCTCCCCTTTTCTCTCTTCTTCCCTCCCTCTTTCTGGCCCTCCCTCCCTCCTTCCCTCCCTCCCTCCCTTCCTGAACTGCTCAGTGTCTTCCCTAACCCACAGCCCTGCAAGCTCCCTTGCTGATTGCACCCCTGAGCACAGTGCGGTCTCAACAGCCATGGGTTTGAAGACCGGAAGGCAGCCATCATCCTCACGTGCGCTTCCAGGGTTTCTGTCTCCCTGTGCAGTTTCAGGCTTCTTAAAAGCCCTGTCATCACAACCTCACCCACATTCATTCAGTCCACAGTCACTATGCGAGTCTGTGGCAGAGAGACTTCCAAATGTGGGGAAGGCTGGGGAAAATATTTTGAGGTGACAGATTGATGGCAGCTTGGCAAACAGACTCAGAAATTCTGTCTCACACATATTACTCACAAAATGGTATTTTTAAAGCACTCCGGCACAG
The DNA here is from genome assembly GCA_028551405.1 of Uromys caudimaculatus. Classification (NCBI taxonomy): domain Eukaryota; kingdom Metazoa; phylum Chordata; class Mammalia; order Rodentia; family Muridae; genus Uromys; species Uromys caudimaculatus. The sequence goes on from CM052704.1 coordinate 35,683,206, forward strand.
TTTTATTTCCATTTTGACCTTATAAAAACAGGCATCTAGAATATAGCGTGGATGGAATGAAAGGCCTTTTTGTGGAAAGTCTTTTATGATCAATTTAACAGGTACAACAAATACACTCAAAACTGAGGCAGTTTTGAAATAAATTGAATCACTTTAGTTCATGACTCAAAGTGACTGTCAGCAAAACTGGAGTTAGTCAATTTTACTATTGAAAAATACTACTTAATAAAATCAACTATGTATTGAACAGACACTTGCAATACATATTGAAATAGATGACATAGCAGGTACAAAGATAGCACCCAGCCATGACGCCTCAGAAGCAAGAGTAAAACGGAAGGCACAGCATGCTGAGTATGTTTTTCTCACCTCCTTTTCAAAGATGAGCTCATTGCCTCTGCTCCTGATTCAAGGAATTGTTCACTCAAATGAGGAGGCTGTGTATTAGCTAGGGTTTTAGCTAAATGGCAGAAAGCAACTCAGTTCTGTGTTCAGAAAGGCAATCCACTAAGAAGACTTTAGTAACTCGCAGAATAGCTGAGGGGACAGAGAGCAGAGCTTAGATACAACGTGTTGTACATCCTGGAATTTTCTGTGCTGGCTTAGCACAGACACTCGAGAAATTTAGCTGTCTGTCATCCATCTCGATGAACAAAGCAGTTTCTATAGCTTGAGAGTTTTATGTCTGAACCCTTGGCTCAGTCCTAGGATGCAAAGGACCATTCCTACCTGCAAGGACCTGGGGTAGAGAAGATGCTGGTATCAGATCTTTTCTCTCACAGGAAGATTTATACTTGTGGCCTGTGGCTGTGGTAACAAATTGCTACAGATTTGATGGCTTAACATGTCAAAAATGCCTGCTGTCACAGTTCAGCAGGTCAAAACATCAGATGTCATCAGGCCCATATTTACTACCCTCTAGGGCAGTGGTTCTCAACCTGTGGGTAGCAACCATTTTGGGAGTCCTGTATCAGATATTGCATTATGGTTCATAACAGTAGCAAAATTAGAGTTATAGAGAATCAACAAAGTAATTTTATGGTTCAGGTCAACACATGGATTAAGGGTTTGCAGCATTAGGAAGGTTGGGTGCTGAAGTTCTAGGCAATCTAGGGAAGAATGTTGCTTCTAGCTATAGGAATCCCTCAGCCTGTGGCCATATTCCTTCCATCTCTGCCTCTACCCCGAATTGTATCTTTTTTGTGTATGTTCCTCAAATCTCTCTTTGTCTTTCTCCTATAACGTGTGTGGGAAGATGCAGCCTATCTAGGGATTCAGGATAACTATTTCATGGAAAGATCTGTAACTAATCACATCTCCAGGAACTTGACTCCATATGCAACATTTCCAGATCCCAGGGGTAGGAATCTGATATCCTTGGAAGTAAGATATAACAAAGTTTCATTTGTGAGATATATTCTTGACTTTTATTTCATTTAGACCCGGAGTCTTCAGAATCCATTTAAAGAAGTTAGATTTCTACTGTCTCATAGTCTTAGTGTCGGATGCCATGGAGGGGCATTGTGGAGCAACTCAGCTCCTGGTCATATCACAAAGTACCAACAAGCAGAGTGGGAGTCAGGTATAGCAAATCTCCAAGAGCCCCTCAGTGATCCCTTAGCCTTTACCTTCTCAACATTTTAGAACTTCCAAAAATAGCCCCAGGTTGGGGACCAAACTTTCAAGACATATGCGTGGGGGGGACATTCAAGACTCAAACCAAAATAGAAGGGAGATTTTTGGCCTGTCTATAGATCCCTAGAAACCTAGCTTATGTGGGAAACCCTTGAACTTTTCCATACCCCTTCCCTCCTCTCTGGACACACAGGTGTCTTATGTCAAAGAGAGTTGCTATCTCTGGCTCTCTGGAGCCAATCAGCAAAAGATAGGGTTGTCCTAAAATACCATAAATGATGCTGACCATTGAAAAGCCTCATTAGCATCTGCATAATTAATGGGTTTGACTGGTAATGTAAGTCTACAGACTGGAGCTGTGTTCTATATCCCATGACCATGCTGACCTTGAAAAGCTTCCTTGGAAAACAAGGTCAGCAGATGAGGACTTTTCAACTGCCCCAGCTCTTCTCTTCCCCCTGTGTTTCCAGCTTCAGCTTAAATACAGGGGAACTATGGTGCTGGTAAGGAGAGGAAGCTGACAGCATCCAACACAGGCCGGGAAATCCTCCTCTAGGACGACAGAGATCACAGAAAGCCTAAGTGTGATTTAATGTAAATGCTGGGTTTGTGAGTAAGAGATTAAGTTCTCCCAAAATATAACCCATAAACCACGATTTGGCACGCCAGTGCCTGTGTGTGTTGGATGATTACTACACCATTTGGCCTGATCTGCCACTTTGTCAATAGCTGCACTTACAGCTAAACACCACAAAATCTACCAAACTACTAGGATTAAACATTGACCATAAGGCCAAGCAGGCAAGCAACTTTTAGTGGTACCATGTAACATGAAGACGGATGACAGCAGGCTGGAGAGGTGGCTCAGCAGTTAAGAGCACTAACTGCTCTTCCAGAGAAACTGGGCTCAATTCCTATCACCCACATGGTGGCTCACAACTGCCTTTGGCTCCAGCCCCAGGGTATCCAATGGGCTATTCTGTTCTCTATGAGCACCAGGCTTGCCCATGGTGCACAAACATACGTACAGGCAAGGCTCACATACACATAAAATAACTTGTAGAAAAAAACACAGGTGACATCTATCTTGTCAATGATTCATAACTAGGAATGCTCTGTTGCACAGGCCAGGTAGAAACAGAAGAAGCTGAAAAGAAAAAGACCCCAAGCCTCAGAAGGTAAAAGTGCTACAACCCAATTTGCCCTTGACACAATTTTTTTCTTTAGAAATATTATTTTTAACAGGCAGTATAATAAGGAAAATGTTGCTATGTGCATGTCCAAGTAAAGCAGTGATTCTCAGCCTTCCTGACGCTGTGAGCTCCTCATGCTGTGGTGAGCCCAACCATAAAATTAGTTTCATTGCTATTTCATAACTGTAATTTTGTTACTGTTATGAATTGTACTGTAAATATTTTTGGAGATAGTGGTTTGCCAAAAGGGTCACAGTATACAGGTTGAGAACCACTGAGCTAGCAACTTCAATGTGCAGGCTCCCCTGTAGTGAAAGACAAATGAGGTTCTGGTCAGTCCTCAGAGATGTGTCATTCCAGGTTAGGCACCTAACAAGAAGGGGCACCTTCGACCTGTGTGTTGTGTTGTGTTGTGTTTTGTTTTCAGTGTTTCAGTGTCTGGGCATGTCGCTGATTGTAGCAGCCATGCAAAGACAGAGCCATGCAAGAGCCAGCACTGGTTGATGGGTGCAGACTTGCTGACACTGAAAGTGAAATGGTTTCCATGTGTCCTTAGAACCTGGAATAGGAGTTTTTTTAAATATGGAAATGGTATTCTGTTTCCACTAAATGAAGAAAGGATGACTTAGCCCCTCTGTGGGAGAGAAGGCTTAGTGGTTAAGAACATGGACAGCTCTCTGAGAGGAACCAGCACCAGTGTTAAGGAAGACTGAAAATTCAAGACTTGCCTGGGCTACAGGGTACAGTCAAGGCCAGCCTGCATAACACTGCTTTGAGATCCCATCTCAAAATAAAAAGAAGTCTTGGGATACAATCCAGTGGTGCGCAGCTTTTGCCTAGCAGATATGAAGCCCTGGGTAGGGTGGTCAATCAGAATAAAAAGGAAAGGAGAGAAAAGAAAAAGAAAAAAGAACCACATCTTTGCTGATGAGGTAGACCAACATCCTCCACAGCTCTACAATGCTTGGAAAATTTTGTTTTTATAACTTACACCTTGACTTTAAAATCATTATTTAGTTCTATTGCTAATGGTCACAGAAGTAATATAGGTGACTTAGGAAAAGAAGTCAAGGATTCAGGTTTCAACACAGCTAACCACTTAACCTGACCCAGGTTTAAGCATTTGCTGAAACCTATGACTTGGGGGAGGTTAAAAGGAAGAGAAGGATGGTCATCATGGTCCCCCTGCAACTTGGAAGTTCCCAGGTATCAGGATTCTAGGCCAGGGAAGGGAGTCCCCAACAAGATTAGAGAGGTGAGTGGGTCACAAGTGTTTATTCATTGGCTATGTGACTGTGTCCCCATTGTATCCTGGCTCACTGTACCCTCCTCTAGTTAGTAGAAACAATACCACTCCCTCTAACATTTTCATCAGTAAAAACAGGGATATAAATTATATTTACTCCTTGGGGCTGATGTGAGGATTAAATGATCCACATGAGACAAATGTTTATTCATATTCTTATATTGTAATGATAAAGCTCTACCCAATGCCTGACACACATATGATGCCCACAGATGTCATTTACTTTCTTTTTGCCTTACCCTCTGGGTGCCCCATCTACCAAAGTGCTTCTGGGAGAAAAGTCTTAAACTCAACGAAGGTGTTAAACCAGCTTTAACTGGCTGAGTGATTTTTGAACTCTTATCTCTTCTAGTTTATTTAAATGACTTACTTCTTCCCTCCATGGCAAGTCCTCCTGGCTGTGACTGGGATCACAATGAACCTCACACCTCATTTGGCTCACATAGTGCATTCACTGTGTGCTGCTCACCTGATACCTTGTGGGCCATGCATTCTGCCTTTTTCATGGTAGGATAAGCAGCTTGTTGTAGGAAACAGCAGCCATGAAAGACCAATGAGTATAATGTACCGTCTAAATGAGTGTTTGCTGCTGCCAAATTAGGAGTGAAACCAGGGAACATTTCTCTAAAGATAAATAAAACCAGGGAAAGTCTCAGTAATGGTGTTAGTAATTAGCCCACTGGGAGTTACAGAGGGCCAATGACTTGACAATTGACAGATGTGGCTACCTCTAGGAACACCTTGTGTTGGACCAGAGAAGGAATGAATAGATTTTCACACTCATTTTCTGTGGTGCTCATCACACACTACTTCTACAGAAGTGAGACCAACCCTGAGTATAAGTGACAGGTATTAAATATAGTGTTGACCTAGGAGTACATCTCCTCTGGTACCCTCATGTCCGAGAGGAGGCAACTAAGTTCAGAGAGGTTGAACATCTGTAAGCTAGTGAATTGTGCGTCTAACATTTTACTTACCTGAAGGTAGATAATAAAAAAAAAAAACAAAAAAAAAAAACACAGAAATAGTTTTTAGTGTCTGGGTTAGTGTAATTTATGTAGCTGCAGTGAACAGAATGCTGGTCCAGAAACCTAGAGTGTGCCCTAAGAACATATATCTAGTATCTGCTCAAAGATGGGGCTAGCCGAGTGGTTAAGCAGTGCCCACCATCCAGATTGCTGGGATCTAATGAGCAAGTGTGTTTTTGAGATTACTTTGGTTTGCCAAGTTTCATGGCTTATATTTGCTTAGCCCAGGAAATAGTACTATTAGAAGGTGTGGCCTTGTTGGAGTAGGTGTGTCACTGTAGGTATAACTTTAAGCCCCTCATCCTAGCTGCCTGGAAGCCAGTATTCTGCTAGCAGCTTTCAGATGAAGATGTAGAGCTCTCAGCTCCTCCTGTACCATGCCTGCCTGGATGCTGCCATGTTGGCACCTTGATGATAATAAGGTCACCTTGATGGACTGAACCTCTGAACCTGTAAGTCAGCCCCAATTAAATGTTGTCCTTATAAGAGTTGTCTTGGTCATGGTGTCTGTTCACAGCAGTAAAACCCTACTAAGACACCAAGCTTCGATGCCTATATTTGTACAATAATAGTGGCTACCTACCTCCATACACATTGACTGAGTTCATATAAAGCATTTAGAAAGACATGTGAAAGACCTGAGCCCACTATAAGGAAGTTAGACCCCCCCCCC
>CM052704.1:35689540-35715529 GCA_028551405.1 Uromys caudimaculatus
GCCCCATTGTACCCCCTAACTAAAGAGGGGGGAGCATTCATGTGGACTCCAGACCATCAGAAGGCCTTTGAAACAATCAAAAAAGCCCTTTTTGACAGCGCCTGCCCTAGCCCTGCCTGACTTGATGAAAGGGCTGGGGTTGCGAGAGGGGTCCTGACCCAGACCCTGGGACCTTGGAAGAGACCTGTGGCTTATCTGTAAAAATACTGGACCCGGTCTCAAGTGGGTGGCCTACCTGTCTAAAAGCCATCGATACGGTAGCCCTACTCCTCAAAGATGCTGATAAGCTCACTCTGGGGCAACAGACCACTGTGATAGCACCCCACGCTCTTGAAAGCATCATCAGACAGCCCCCCCCCCCCACCGCTGGATGGCCAACGCCCGGATGACACATTACCAGAGCCTCCTGTTGACTGAGTGAGTGACCTTTGCTCCCCCTGCTGCCCTCAACCCCGCTACCTTGCTGCCAGAGGCTGATGAATCCCAGCCTACTCATCACTGTGCTGACAACCTGGCAGAAGAAACTGGCACCCGAAATGACCTCAAGGATCAGCCCTGGCCTGGAAGCCGCAACTGGTATACCGATGGCAGCAGCTTCGTGGCCAAAGGTAAGCAGAAGGCGGGGGCAGCAATGATGGATGGAAAACAAGTAACCTGGGCCAGTAGCCTTCCTGAAGTTGTGGCTCTAATACAAGCTTTACGGATGGCCAAGGGGGAGCCTATCAACATCTACACTGACAGCAGGAACAAAGAAATTAAAAGACATTGTGAAGTCCTCTGACTACCATGTTATTGGACTTTCCGATCTGGCACAAGATGTGGTCAAAAGATGTGAGGCATGTACACTGACCAATGCAGGACGTTCCATAAAGGGTCATGGCAAAAGACTTAGGGGCGACCGCCCCAGAGCATATTGGGAAGTGGACTTTACAGAAATTAAGCCAGCCAAATATGGCAACAAGTATTTGCTAGTTTTTATAGATACCTTTTCAGGATGGTTGGAAGCCTTCCCTACCAGAACTGAGACTGCCAATGTGATGGCTAATAAGATCCTTGAAGAAATCTTTCCAAGGTTTGAAATTCCCAAGGTAGTTGGGTCTGATAATGAACCTGCATTTGTTGCCCAGGTAAGTCAGGGACTGGCCACTCAACTGGGATTAATTGGAAATTACATTGTGCTTATAGACCCCAGAGTTCAGGTCAGGTAGAAAGGATGAATAGAACCTTAAAAGAGACCTTGACAAAATTAGCCTTAGAGACTGACAGGAAAGACTGGACAGCCCTCCTTCCCTTTGCCTTGTCCCAAGTTCGGAACACTCCCGGAGGATTTAAACTTACTCCTTATGAGATCCTATGTGGGGGGCCACCACCACTTACTGAGGCAGGTGGAGTTTTTGACCCTGATGCTTCTCTCTCTAAACCCCAGTTTGTTCACTTAAAGGCCCTTGAGTTGGTCAGACGCCAAGTTTGGGAACAGATAAAGGAAGCCTATAAGCCTGAAAGTACCAATGTGCCTCATCAGTTCCAGGTCAGAGATGCTGTCCTAGTCCGGCGCCATCGAGTAGGCAACCTCTAACCCCACTGGAAGGGACCCTACCTAGTGCTCCTGACCACCCCCACGGCGGTTAAGGCTGAAGGCATCTCAGTTTGGATCCACACTTCCCATGTCAAACGAGCCCCAGAACCAGCTCAAGATGAATTGAAATTGGAAAAGACTGCTGATCCTTTTAAGTTGCATCTGCGTCGTGTACATGACTCAGATACCGGGTAAAACCCCCATGCTCCCCAGAAATTGACCTGGCAAGTATTAAATATGAAAGGCAAGGCAGTCTGGACAGCCACCCAGGTAGCGCTGCCCCAGACCTGGTGGCCTACTCTCAGGCCTGATCTTTGTAAATTGACTGTGGGTGCTCCCGGCAATTGGGATGTCCAAGATCATGACATCACCCAGGCCGCACCCTCCACACCATTCCCACCAGTAAGCGGAGGTCTCTATTCGGGAGGAGGATATGTTACTTCAGGAAGAAGATGTGCTTTGTCTACTTATTCTTTTTAAATATAATTCTAAGATTAGAACTAGCCACTAGAAGAAGTGGGGAATGAAAGACCCGAGCCCACTATAAGGAAGTTAGACCCCCCCCTTAGCAAAATTAAAGCCAGAGATAATATAGCCATATTCCACCGCCTAATATTCCACCTACATCCTTTGTCCCAGGAAATTAGCTAACAGCAGGGTTGTTATCGCAACCATCCACACCTTTTGTCTCAGGAAATAGCTAACCTACACCTTTTGTCCCAGGGAATAGCTAACCGCAGGAATGAATGGCTAACCTACACCTTTTGTCTCAGGAAATAGTTAACCTTGGGAGTGATGAACTTAGGACATTCTATATCTTCCCATGATGCATAGAATTTCCTTGCTTTATGGCTTTTTCCTTAAATACCCCTGACTTCAGCTGTTCAGGGTCGAACTCCTCTGCCTCTGCGTAGGTTACGAGCTTGACCCCAGTGCACTGGTTCCTCCCACCCCCGAATAAACCTTGTGTGATTGCAGCAAGGACGGTCTTTCGTGAGTTCTTGGGGGGTCGTGCCATCCTGAGACTTGAGTGAGGGTCTCCTCAGCTCAGGGGTCTTTCACATGTATATAACATAAGTAATCATTTCCAGGTATATCCTACTCCAATCCATTCTCAACTACAATTACTTGTTAGGGTCAGAAGGCAGTTTTCACTGCATATCTTAGTGCCCCACCATTCATCCTGAAGACTCTGCCCTAAAGAGACCCGTGGTCAGACTCTCTGTCTCTATACAGTTTAAGCATGCATCTTAATTTTAGGCACAAAACTGTTGTTTCAAACCTGCTAAACAGCTTGAATACCCTAACGTCAGGGTAGGTGCATGGGTCACTCTCTGCTGGATTAGTGTGTAATACATAATGCAGGCAAGGACTGTAAGGCCGGGGAAAAAGAAGGGGAAAAAGCGATTAGGAGTGGAGAGACAGAGGAACAAGAGGAGGGGAAAACGAAGATGAAAGAAGAGATAGAGAGGGGAGGGAAGGACTCACTCTAATGGCTCTCTATCAAAGATACTCATGTTCTGAGTACAGAGAATGAGAGCTTCAGTATTTGACTTTTGTGGGATCACATTCAGCTCACAATGATGCTTAAAGCTACATCCACTGGAGATGTTCTATTGGACAGACAACCCTAAAAAGAGAAGCTGTGAATACAGTTAGATGTCTTCACCCAGCAGTGAAAGTCTAACACCAAGCCCAGAGGACCTTGTGTTGAGTGTTAGGTTGGGTGATACTTCATGAGACGATGCATTAGTTATGTGTCCTATTGCTGTGACAAAATACCTGATGAAAGCAACTTCAAGAGAAAGGCTTTATGTGGCCTTTAGATTGGGTTTTCCTACTTTAATTAACCTAATCTAGAATGTTCCTGAACAAGCATGCAGGGAGGTTTGTTTCCATAGGGATTATAGATCCCATTAAGTTAGCAATTATGATTAACCATGACAGGTGGAATTTGCCTGGAAATGTCCAGCCTACTCCTATACATCTCTGAGGTTATTGGAATGTTTAATAAAGTAATAGATCAAACCATTTGTGAATTATTCCCTGAATGTAGCTCATGTCACAAGCAAGAGAAAGCTATGTTTATGACTACAATAGGCAAGATGGTACCAAATTAGCCACTTTATCATCTCAGAAGTATGAGAAAATATAAAGGTACTTGCTGAGCAATGGTAAGTGAGGGTTTAGCTTCTGTATTAATAGATTCTAAACTTGCCTACATGCAGGAAGGACACTTCCCTATTGACAATAGATTTACGATGTCTGCAGACATGCCTCCCTAATTAGTGATGAGGCCTGAATGCCCTGCAAGAAGTCTGCTATGTAAAGCTGTCCCCTAGAATGATGGCATTGTCCTCTGTCTGTGCAGTATCATTAACAAGTTAGAATAGAACTCTCTTGACAGGTGTTTTTGTTTCATGAGTAAGAGTTGGTAGTTTTGTGGATTGCAGTATTGTTTTTATGGGCAGGCATAACTCACTGTAGCATCCGCTGCTGCACAGCTCCAGTAAGGCCCCCACTGACAGGTCAGACACAGACAGACTCAGACATCAACAGCCAGACACAAAAACAAGGGGACAAAGGTGACAGAACTCCTCCAGGGCATCACCTACTTTCAGCCACCACTGCTGGCAGGTAAGAAGAAATGGGCGAGAAGAGGCGAAAAGTAATCCAATCTGCTTATAAACTCTTGTCCTGGGTTTTAAAAGAATAAATAGCTAACCCAGTGATCAAAGGCACTTTTATTCATCTCATTCTGGTTCTGTGCTGACTTCTTTTACAACCATGGGGAAACCTGAAGTCTTATCTTTCTCTGAATTTCTGCAGTGTTATCCAAAAGAAAATAGAATCCAAAGGATTTCTAGACTGTCTTACAAATTTAGGAAGAAAGTCTGAAGAAATAATGAATCATCAGCCTTGAAATATACTTTTTGTTTTTTACCAAAAATTGGTTGGCTAGTCATCTAAATCATTCAGGCAGTGCTGACATAATTTGACTAACTACTCCAACATGGAGCCTTTGGAGGCCCATTTCTCTCTGCCACCTATATTTATGCCAATTAAGGTGTTTCGACATACGGTGATTTCAGCCATTTCTGGAGAGTAGCTTGCTTATCATGTTTTTAAAAATGACATTTTTATTTTTAGATCAATAATAAATGGCTTCAGATATGCTAGGAACACGAGGGCAACTCAATACGATAATTAGTTTATCAACAACCATTCTAAGTGGTGTTTTAGAATTACAAATTAAATTGAATTGAGCTTTTATGAATTAAACTGAATTGAGCTATAGTACATTAGACATGGCAATTGAAGACTGCAAAAATCTCTGATTCATGGTATATTAGAAGAGGAAGTAGCCAATATTTCAACTCTAATAGCTCATGAACAGTGCCCAAGAGTGTTGCTCACAGTTGTCCAGAATGTGTCATAAGAGGCACCATGTGAAAGGTCTTGGATGAGGGATTCAAGAGGGACACCGAGGTGAAATGTTGGGAATAAGGAGTCTATTAGCTGAGTTATTAATGCCGTAGACAGACAGACAGACAGCAGTATGGAGGAGCTCTGAGGTGCCTTCAGGCTCTGACACTAGAGACAGACAACAAGGCCAGCTCCAAAGAGAGAAAACTGGGCCTGTGTGACATAAATGTGTGTCGGGGCAGGGTCTCTTCTTGTACCTGGTCAGGGTGGGGAGGTTTTAAAGCACTAGCCTGCAGCTGTAAGGGTCCATGATCTGCCAAAGAATGATATCTCAGACTCAAATAGTATGTAAACACAGAAGTCCAGCATGCTGGGTGATGTGTTTATAAAAAGATAAAGAAATCCCAGCACTTGGGAGGCAGAGACAGGCGGATTTCTGAGTTCGAGGCCAGCCTGGTCTACAAAGTGAGTTCCAGGACAGCCAGGGATACACAGAGAAACCCTGTCTCGGAAAAAAAAAAAAAAAAAAAAAAAAAAAAAGATAAAGAGAGAAGGGATATATTCTATGGTTATGTGGTGAGGTGTGGGGGAAGGAGTGTCTCAGAGGCCCATGCTGAGGCATCGCTTCCCCCTGAGGGACCAGCCACACACAACACGACAGGTATAATATAGAAGAGAGTTTATTCAGGGCATGGGGAGGGGAGTTAAGAGGGTAGTAGAGGCAGAAAAGGGCAAGGGAGAGAGTAGAGAAGTAGAGGCTGGCCATGAACACGTGAAGAGAGGGGGATGGGAATAAGGAAGGGAGGGAGAAGGGAAGAGCCCAAGAGGGCAAGAGAGAAGCAAGAGCAGGAGAGCAAGAGAGCAAGAGAGCAAGAGAGAGAGGAGGGGCAAGCAGCCCCTTTTATAGTGGGTCAGGCCTACCTGGCTGTTGCCAGGTAACTGTGGGATGGAGTTTTGACAGAATGCTAACACTGGGGTCTCCCATTACCAAGATAGAGAGACAACCAAGTGAGCTGCAGGCTTGATTTAAAGCACATTAGGGGATTCCGGGATCTCTACGGACATCCTATTACCAGGATGTGGGGGCAGGAAACTGTTGCTGGAAAGGTCTGGGAACTTGCTGACCCATTGTCCTTGCTTCAGGCCAAGTGGCTGGGTCATTCAATTACTGGGGTGTGGGGGATGGAAACTTTTGCTGAGGAAGTCCAGGGTAGATGAGCTTTATTTTACTCTATCTCTAGGCATTCCAGAACCATTACCCGGGTGTGAAGGCTGGAGCTTGAGTTTTTTTTCTTTTAGTAATTGATATGTGTGGTCTTGCCTGGACTTGCCCAGTTCTTAGGCCTAGTTTCTTTATCTGCCAATTTGAAGTCTGTCATGGAATCAACCTAGCCTTCTCAGTGCCAGGCTCTTAAATACCTGGGCAGGATGCAGGGAAGAGGTGGGAAGCCAGACTTGTGGCCACCAGCACCCTCTTTGATGGAAACTCACTTCCCCAAGTGAGAAATCCTGGCACCTGAAGACTGTTAGCTGGTGGTTCACCAGCTTAGTAGATGCCTGTTGTGAATGGCTGCTGTAGGTGCTATGGTCTGAGCAGCAGCTAGACTCCAGGATTCTTCTACCATGGACAAAATGAAGTCAGTACTATGAGCTTTCTCTCTACTCTTGAAATCCCATGGGTTGTAATTCGTTCTGCCCTTCTTTCTACCATACGATATTTTTTTTTCATAATTTATTGGTCTTTTCTGAAACAATGAAAGTAACTTGAGGTACAAAGTTTCTTTCACATCTATCTCTGATGTAATATTTCTCCTGATTTTAGGACTTTTTCTAGACCTTTGAGGCAAAACTATAGACAAAAGCTAAAACCTACATGTTTATAACTGGCACTCTTGTCTGGCTTCCTTGGGCACATATACATGTGGTACATGGGCATACACACGCACAAACACCCATACACTAAAATAAAATAAAATAAAACATGTCGTTCAGATTCCTTGTTCAACAAATGTGTAGATGGTAGCATTATTTACAACCCTGGGGACATAAGAAAATAGAAGCAAATTGGGTGAGAAAAGAGAGCTGAGATTCCTTTTTTGAACACGGAAATCAAAACAAAGATATCTCAGGGGTTTCATGGACATAAGCACCTGGACCTCACAAAGAGAGAGTATACTAGAATTAAATTTGAAGTCAAAAAAAGAATAAACAGCAATTAAATAGAGGAGTGGGATATGAAACGCTGGTCAATGACAGAAGTCTGGAAAGTACAGAAACAAAACAAGAGGTGGCAGCAAGCCACCATTAAGAAAAAGACAGAAGCTGACTAGGAAACAGGGACATTACTTCTGTGTCTGGCCAAAGCATATTCAAGTAGAGTAATGAGGATGGAAACCAGGCTGAAATGAGTTGAAGGATGACCAGAGTGTAGCACACTGAGGCATGAAATGCAGTGTGGTCCAAAGAGTTCCCTGCTGGGACTTGAACTTTACAGAAAAAGCCACACCTACTTTAAAATACTGCAAATCTAGAGACAAGTGACCCTGGGCTAGGCTATCTTTCATGGCCCACCTCTGTGTATGACTTAACATCCTTTGAATTCTCAGGTAGAACCTTCAAAGCATGTCAATTGGGGGATGGCTTGACTTTGGACTCTGGTCCTGCAATTCTGGCTAATTGAGTCTGTGTTGCCGGGCCACAGTCACTCATATTTGGCTCAGAATAAATGATCTTTTATTCTCCTTGAGAACAAAGCTGTGTTTTGCACTAGAGTCCATCAACTACAAGGCAAAATTGAAGAATGTCATCAAATAACATCTAAAATCCATAGCATAGTTGATATGTTTATAAAAAGATAAAGAGAGGGGGATATGTTCTATGGAGGTGTGGTGAGGTGTGGGGGAAGGGGTGTCTCAGCGAGCCCATGCTGAGGCATCCCTTCCCCCTGAGGGACCAGCGACTACAGTATAGTATAGAATAGAGTTTGTTCAGGGCATGGGGAGGGGAGTTAAGAGGGTAGTAGAGGCGGAGAAAGGCAGAGAGAGAGAGAGCAGAGGTGTAGAGAAGTAGAACCATGAGCACATGGAGAGAGAGGGGGGAAGGGACAAGAGGACAGAGCAGGAGCAGGAAGCAAGAGAGAGAGGAGGGGGCAAGTAGTCTCTTTTTATAGTGAGTCAGGCATACCTGGCTGTTGCCAGGTAACTGTGGGGAGGAGCATACCTGACTGTTGCCAGGTAACTGTGGGGCGGAGCTTAGACAAAAAAAAAATGCTAACGATAGTTTTCTCCACTCTTCTGCAACTTGCCTACTTGCTGCACCCACTAATGTATTGGGGGATGGCTTGACTTTGGACTCTGGTCCTGCAATTCTGGCTAATTGAGTCTGTGTTGCCGGGCCATAGTCACTCATATTTGGCTCAGAATAAATGATCTTTTATTCTCCTTGAGAACAAAGCTGTGTTTTGCATCAACACTGGGAATGAGCAGATGGTGGTAAGGAGCCACCGACTGCCTCCTGCCTAGTCTCTGCCTTCTTTGTTTCTGCTCTTCATTGCTGAAAACATGGCTGCCCACATTCAACTCTATAAAGGTTCCTCCTATACTGGGCTCCATTTAAATAAGCATAAAGAGAAAATAAGTACAAAGCAAGATAACCAGGATATAGCAAGTGAGAAAAAATGAACCGGAACTTGGGAGAAAAAAAGGGGAAACAGACATCTGTCTGATGTGTACTCAGGGATCTCTGAGATGTCCAGTCCTAACATATGTGAGGTGAAAGGTTCATATGCTTGGCTAAACCAATGAGGACTGACCAGAAAGCTAGATAATCAATAGCTGGACTTCCAGATGCATTGATGTTTATTCTCAACTGACTCTGTAGTTTCTTCTCAAACAGGTAAGCAGCACTCCACAAGAAAAGTGTCTTTAGTACCGCAAGGCTTTAAAGGGGTCTTCATCCAATTATTGTGATACATTCCCACAGAAGCAGGAGGATGAAGATCAGGAGTTCAAGGTTCTCTTCAGCTGTATAGTGAGCTTGAAGCCAGGTCCACATAAGAAAAAATAAGCTCCTAGGATATAGTTTACAAATAGAGCTCCCAAATGGCTGGGGCAACAAGCTCACACGTAGTAAGCTTACACACATAAGGTCATCATGTAAGTCAATGGAAAAGTCTTGTTTGACTCCCCAAATCAACCCTCATTTTATCTGTAGTCACTATGTGAATTGGTGCAGAAAAATGCATAGAAGTTGATATATGTTCTGTAGTGGATATGTGGTGAGGTGTGGGGGAGGGGGTGCCTCAGCGGGCCCATGCCAAGGCGTCCCTTCCCCCTGAGGGACCAGCCACAGCAAGGTATAGTTTAGAATAGAGTTTATTCAGGGCGTGGGGAGTTAAGAGGGTAGTAGAAGCAGAGAAAGGGAGAGAGAGAGAGAGAGAGAGAGAGAGAGAGAGAGAGAGAGAGAGAGAGAGAAGAGAAGAGAAGTAGAGAAGTAGAGAAGTAGAGGCTGGCCATGATCACATGGAGAGAGGGGGGAAGGGAATGGGGAGTGAGGGGGAGCAAGGGAGCAAGAGAGAGGCAAGAGAGATAAGAGAGAGAGGAGGGGCAAGCAGCCCCTTTTATAATGGGCCAGGCCCACCTGACTGTTGCCAGGTAACTGTGGGGTGGAGATTAGATAAAATGCTAACAGAAGTGATGGGGGGGAGGTGGAATTTTATCAACTATAATAAATGAATACTTAATTTCCATAATTGCAAACAGTTCTTCAGGATAAAGGCCTTAACCCATGCCCCAATTTCCCCCATATATGCAACTATACTCCTAGTTAATTTCCATAACTATGTGCAGTTCTTCAGGATAAAGGCCCTATCCAGACCCCAATTTTACCTCTTAATTTTGGTCACCTATAAGTTGTTTTTGCATCCTCTTTCTTAAGTAACCATGGTTATGCATAGAGATGGCTGCTTGGATGGCTGGTAACGGAAACTCACCATGCTCAGTACTTTTTGCATGTTTGTGCTTACCAGAAACAGATGTCCCCAGACAGCTGGGGCTATGGCTTTATTTGCTGCATTTCTAAACTCTACTACATGGCTTGGCACTTTACTCATTCAAAGTTTTAAAAGAAGGAATGAAAGATGAATCCTACAGTGCTCTGAAGATAGTTTTCATGGCCCCCAACTAGGGAACAATAATTAAGCCCATTTCCAGCAGTTCCTGCACTGGGGGGGGGGGGGAGACTCTGGACTAGAACTGTGGTCAGGTCTGAGTTATTATACTGACTGGGGCCTTGGAACTTTCTGCCTCATCCCCAAGTACCTTTGTCCTGAGAAACACAACCCCGCCTTTTTCCTTCCTATTACCTGGGTCCTTCTCCAGAAAAGGTTCTGGAGAAGTCAGACTCTTACGTGGTGCATGGCCATTCCTCCTGTGGGAAGAAATGAGAGAGAAACAAGATGTGACAGGGAAGGGCCCACCCTCTTAGGGAACATGCTGCTCCAGGCTTCACAATTCCGACCCGTACACCATTTCCTCTTAAATGAAGCTGATTTATATATACTTGGTTCCTACAGTGGTCTCAGCATGGAGTTCAGCCCTCACATTTTAGCAATTACACTCAGACTGTGAGCTCATTTGACAGGAATTATTAGTCGATTAGCATATTAGCCTACAAATAGCTTTGAAGATGTCACATTGGAAAATACTTTTCCTGTGTCAGCTCTGAAAATAAAATCGATCTCTCACAGTTGCATGTGATGTAGTCCTCAGGAGCTTATTTTTAAATCTCTTTGAACTCTTGATAATGCAGACTTGCTGGTCAGCATCTTCCTTAAAGGAGACTGCTAAACTTGTATTCTAAACACATCAGATCTTATTGGGACTCTGCTCTTTCCACGCATTTAGGTTAAATAGTCATCAAGTGGTCTTTCAGAAAGGAGTAGCACAAGAGAGTTCTCAAGATCTGTCACTTCCCGAGCTCCTGGAGAATGACTTGGCTGTCTGACCTCCCCTATCTGTCATCACAATCCCCTAAGCCAATGTGAATTAAACTGGTTTGCTAACTCAGCAGGTGTAATGAGAGACAAACTCAGGCAGGTGCTGGAAGAACAAAGGAGCCATTCTCTGCCCCTCTCAGGGAATGCTGCCCTCAGGAAGGGAAGCATTATCTGTTAGGCATGGGGGCTTCATCCTGGCCCACTAGACAGAGGGACTCGAGGCTGCCATCAGCAGTAGGAGACAAACTCCATCTGGTTTCTGTAAGCTGAAATACCCCGTTCACCGAATAAGCTACCTACCAGCACCTTTACCTTTCCATTGTGGAAGTCAGATTCTGTCACTCATGTGGTTAGGGTCAGAGCCTATGCCCTGGAAGCTTGGCCATCAGTCTTCAATAAGCCAATGAAACAAAGCAGAGAAACAGTGCTGAAATAATCTCAATACAGCAGATAGCTAGGTCTACGACCATTGTAATAACACTCTTGACATTCCTTTTGGAGGAAGATGGGGATCACAAGACCATGAGAAAAATCCTCGCCAGAGACTCCATTCTCTACTCTCTCCTGCCTGACCACACCTTATGCTAAAGTATATAGGGGGAAAAAACCAGGTCAGGACGATTCAGTAGCATAGCTGTCCTCAAATCACCCATGTTCCTGTAGAGACATCCAATCACCCCATTTGGTCATCAAGCTGGAATTAGAGAAATTTTTCTTTTGTCCGTTGGCCCTTCCTCATTTCTGGTAGATAGACAGTTCTTTTTATTTTGCTGGTGAGGTATCAGGAAACAAATTCCTGTATGAATGACTTCAATGGTTCATGGATGCTGCAGTACATCAAACACCGTATTACCCACTTCACACTTAGACCTAGATGGCTGCTCTGCAATGGAGATACTGTGGACAATCAGTTGGATGAGTATTTGGGAGCAGATAAGACTTTTGAGTATTAATAAAATCTCACATCAGCAGCCAGGATATCCTCTTAAATGCCATTACACATCTCAACATCAACACACTGAGGACCTGGCTTCCAACACACAAACTGTCTCAGAACACATCCTAACCGTATCCATGTCTCAGCACAAGTCTGCACAGAGCACGCTGCCATGAGGCAGAGAATAGCTGTTGTTATGGTTCGATTTGAAAATGTCCCCCAGAATTTGAGTACTGAAGCAGTAGTGTTCAAACATGGAACCTCGGGACATAATTGGCTCCTAGTGCTCTGACTGCACCAACAAAGTGGCCCATTGAGTGAGTTGTAATGGAACGGTCTATGGGTAGAAGCTTTAGGAGGTCCCTGGGAGCTTGGATTTGAAGGTGTGTAAAACTCTGGGGAGTTTTAACTTACTGAAGACCCTCCGAATGAATACATGGAGTCGGGGATTGATGCAAAATGCAAGAGAAATTTATTGATTCATCAGCATGCTGAGGTCGCTCAACATACCAAGATGGGAGGGCGACCCCGTGGAGCCTGTTCACATTGCCTTTCTATTTCTATGATAGAAACATGACCAAACATGCCATGACCAAAGCCAACTTTAGCAAGAAAGGATTTATTAGGGTTTATACTTTATAGTCAACTACTGAGGAAAGCCACAGTGATAGCTAAAGGTAGGAAATAAAGGCAGCAACTGAAGAAGAGGCCATGGTGGAATGCTGCTGACTAGCTTGCTCCTTATGGTTTCTTCAGCTTGCTTTCTTAAACAACCCAGGACCATCTGCCCAGGAGTGGCACTGCCCAAAGCAGGCTGTGCCTTCCCACATCAACCATTAATGAAGAAAATGTCCCACAGGCCAATCTGATGGATGTAATTCCTCAAGCGATGCTCCCTCTTCCCAGATGACTCTAGCTTGTGTCAAGTTGACAAAAACAAGCAAAGAAACAATAACAAAAACAACCAGCAACCTCATGGCTTCTGCCCTAAAGGATATGCAGGCAAGCCTAGCCTATCTTGCTTCACTGGCAGCCAGACAGTTTGAAAATGGAGGAGGAAGACTCCCAAAGAACTGTCAATCATTTGATGCAAAGTCCTAGCAGAACAGGATTAATTCAGAGAGCTTTCCAGATCAGCTGGAGCCTACAGCAGAACCAGGGCTGTATAAGATCACTTCTATTCTTAAACACTGGTTCTTGGAAGCTCTCTAGGGCTCTGGAAACAGTAACAATACATACACTGACTGGGGAATTATCTGGTCATTGACTGCAACAAATTTTCATATTATAGTCCCTGATAACGTCTATTTAAGAAAAAAAGAAAGCATTTTCAACAGCTAAAAATACTCCCAGTTAGATGGATTATATTCTGTTATGTGTTTATAGCAAAGGGATTCCTTGCACAGTCTACTAGGTTAGACCCCTGAGTAGGCACTGTGACTGAAAAATGATGTCTTCATTATTTTTAATTATGTCGCTATTTTGTAGATTAGTTCCTCCCTTATAAACAATATCCCCTGCTCTAGAGTCAAGAGTATAAGCTATAAAGTCTGTTCTGAAGTATTGAAGATAAATGGCAGATAACATAAAAAGAGGTGAAAGAGCCTTAAAGCATCAGATGATGATGTCATCCTCAGAATGACTAACTGAAGCAGAGACACCGGAAGCACTGAGAGTGTGTGCCCTGAACCCCAAGATTTTCAGGCCTTCCTCCTCCCGCTATGTAGAACTGAAATCCCTGGACAAGGCATGAAACAAGCCTGTAAATAGCCCTGAAAGGTGGAGGGAAGGCGGAGGAAACAGGTGCTTGCAGAACTGAGGGATGATGGGCTTTCTTTTAGCCTCAGAGATCTCACAGTGGGTTCTAGAGAAACCCAGTGTTGCAACGGTGCTTTTGTCTGAGTGTGACATCATCACAGGCCATCTTGAAGCACCTGGGCTATGGCCACCTACAGAATACCTTGACCCCAGAGTCACAGCTAAAGAATGATCAGAACGGTACAGTAATGACTTCTTTTATGGTAATAGAAATGTATTTGATAACATTTCTCTAAATAAAAGGATGGTGTGTGTATATGTATGTGCATGTATATGTATGAGCATTAGTATGTATTGTGTGTGCATATGCATCTATGTGTGTGCATGTGTGCTTGCATGTGTATGTGTGTGTATCTGTGTGAGCATGAAGTGAGTTCTCTGAATGCAACAGTATTTTCCTGGCTCTTAGTGATCTTACCTTAGGGTGCTAAGACCTGCCCCAAGCCAGTGGCTTCCAAGTTCATTGTCTCATGGTCAAGAATAATAAGGAACTGAGGACCAGGAGTGAAAAAGATGGCTGCAGACTAAATTAGAGAGAACAGAGGGGTGCTGAGGACAGAATGCCTCTGTGCTGCCCTGCCAGATGGGCTTTTGTGATCTTATGGCAGGAACTGGATAGAGACTGAGGTTGAGATTGGTCATTGTAGGCTTAGATTTCTCTCTAAAAGGGCAATTTCACTCTTCATTGTCAGGATACAGCAGTCCAGTCCAATAGCAAACACCAAACGCTAATCAGTAGCAGCAGCTCCATCCAGCAGAAACTGCAAAGCTCTACCAAATAAACGCAAGTCAGCAGAAGTGGCAAGAATAGGCTAGGAACACCCATGAGAAATTCTTTAGTGCGTTTCTCTCTACAAAGTGAAGCATTGCAGGCTTCATCACAATGCAAGAGCATCCTTTCACTGTTTGTGGAGCTCCATTTAAACTCTTTCCAAACATCATGTGCCCTCTCAAGCTTCCGCTCCAGCAAAAGGTCACATGACCTCTCATGTGTCTGCTTCAGCAAAACATCCTCTCACATGTCTGCTTCAGCAAAACATCCTCTCAGCAAGACAACTTCCAGTAAAATATCATGACACAACTAAGTTTTCAAAGAAACCAGAAATTTCCACTTCAGATTACTTTTGAGCACACTGAGGACTGATCTAGTACTTGATCCACAAACATCATTGGTCCTCAGCCCAATCAGAAGATTAAGTGACTTAGAGAAGATGTCCTATAAGGGTCCGAAAATTGCTTAAAGAAGACCCCAGACTCAGATAATATGCAAAAACAAAGAGCATTTATTCCGCAGAAACAACCAGCATGCAGGGGTCAACCAGTCTCCAAAATGACGACACCAGACAAAGGCATGCAGGCCTTCTTATAGGGAACTGGGGGAACTCTTGAGAAGGATTAGGTAATCTAAAATTTCATTGGTAGGTGCTAGGGGGTCACAGGTGGTCAGTGTCTACATTCTTGTCATGAACGTTTAACCATATGATGATATAGGGTGCCCAGCACAGATGACCCATTCTGAGATAAGATATTTCCCCATTTTTGTGGTTATCCCCAGGTTGTTCTTTGGGAAAGGGTTTTATGATCTTGCTCTGGATTTTATGGCCTGGTCCTAGAGCTGGGGTCTTATGATTTAGTTTCTAGGACTTATGGTCTATTCCTGAAGCTGGTGCCTTATGGCCTTTTTTTGAAATCAGGCCTGTTCCTTAAATGGAGACAAATGGGGTTTATGCTGCCCTTTCAGTCCCTCGCTATGAAGCCAGCTCATGGCCCACCATGAGCCCTTCCTTTGCTGCCAGGGTGGAGCTTAATTCCTTCTCAACCACATCATCACCTGAGACTTCCTTCCCACTCCCTCCTGCCAGGTCTCCTCTACATTCCACTTTTCAGTGAAGAAGTCAGCCATGCTGCAGTGACAATTGTCACTAAGTCACCCGGGCTCCTGTAAGAAACTCCAGAAAACTGTTTTGTCAAGCTGGACTTGATGGAATAATTTCTTCGGTCTATCAGGAGTAAGTAACAACCAGCAACCTAGAAGTGGTAATGGCCATAGACAAAACATATATGAAACAAAAGCCTGCTCACTAGCTCTCTCTAGTCAAAGGGTCAGGTTGGGAAGAAAGTTTTAAACAGTTATTATTCTATGTAGTCAAACGTCACAGAGAAAACTGTGGCCCCCTCCTCTGCCCGTGTCAGCAAGTGCTGTATGGAGCCTGACTTCCCACCCCTGCACATGTCAGCAGTAAGGAGCCTATGTCACATCTACAGAAACCTGACCTCCCACCCCTACCCATGTCAGCTCTAAGGAGCCTAATAAGTAGCAGGCAGAAGCAAGAACAGGTGTATTCATTTCAATTCCCACTTAAATTTCCATAGCTTTGGTTTTGGTCATCCCTCTGTCTCGGAGAATTGGGGTAACCAAAGCGTTTGTTTTTCTCACAACCATGGTAGCCCTTCTTTTCCTCTCCTGTTAGCTAGAGTTCAACTGCTTCAAATCCTGTTTTTAGACAATTGTTCAGAGGTGTTTGTGGCATCATATATTTATGTAGAGCAGAATCAATTGACTGAGACATTTTCAAAATATACAAAGAAACATACAAACTCTGCGATAAAAACCAAGATGTTATAAATGAAGATGAACATAACCAGGGAGACTCTGCCTACCTACACAGTCAGCTGTGAGGCTCTTATTCAGGCTTTCTCTTTTATGTGCTCTGGGAGAGCCGTCTCTCTCTGGACCCTCAGCATAATAGATTGAAAAGCAAACTAGTTTTAAATTCTAAGCCAGAAGTCCTGATTGAGCAGGTGTGATGCAGTGGGCCTTTATTGGCTGCCCTAACATTGTCCATGTGATCACATAAAATATCTTAGTTTATGGGGCTAGAGAGGCGGCTCAGCACTCAAGGACACTTCCTGTTCTCCTATATCAGGTGGCTCACAGCCACCTGTAATTCCAGCCCTAGGGGCCCTGACAGCCACTTTTGGCTTCTGAAGGCACTGCACTTACATGGCATACTCCCATGAATACACACATACACATAAATAAAAATAAGTCTTAAAAAAATCAGTCTATAGCTGTCATTATGGCTGGGTACAAATTAGCATTAATCCATATTATGAGGGAAATTAATTAGAATGTGAAATTCTCTAATCAAGATTCTAGACTCTTCTTTCAGAGGTGTTTTTCTCACCTCAAATATATTATGACATAAAGTACGTTAGTAATGATTTGTATTGGTAATCAATACTTTCATTGATATGTGGTTGTTTGATTTATGTTTAGTGGTTTGGGACTATCGTAGCCTTTCGTCAGTTCAGTGGAAATATTAAGCAGGCCGAGCAGACAAAAACATCAGAAGACAAAAGCAGTTGTGAGAAATAGGTTTGGGGTCTGAAGAAAATGATCACATAATATACATATTTCTGTAAAGGGAAAGTGTGACTTCCGCAGAGGGGCATGTGTCCACCCTTAAGCAAGAAGCTAGCGCACTGTGAGGTTCCTAAAACAAAGGGGTTCTGTGTCTCACTCGGCAGAATGCAGGCTCCCATCCTTGTGCAAGTAGCTAACGCAAAGCAGCACGGTTTCTAGGGAGAAAGAAAACCTGAGCATATATTTTGATTTCAAGAAGGCCCTAGAGGAATCTGAATTCCTGCCAAGTGGCTTCTTTACAATTTGCCTTCATGGAACTTTGTCTCACTTAACTCTTTGAGAGAAAAGGCTCTGTTTACATTTCCCACAGCTTACACAGGCTGGCCTACTCCTTGCTGGGGCATCAGGAGGGGCCGGGATGTGAAAAGGCTTTCCTCGAAGGGAAAGAAATCTGTTCTCAGATCTGCTGGTCGTTGGGGCACCTTTTTGCAGGCTGCTTTCCTTGAAGGCACCTGTCCGCAGTGAAAATGTCAATCTGCACCTTCCAAAAGTCTGAGCAATTTCAAGCCCATGAGAGCAGCAGGGCAGCACGTTAGCCCAAGTGTGGGGCCGTCTGAGCTGGGAGCCCTGTGGGTGCAGGGAGGCCTGTGCCTCTCTCCTCACTAACACACCATGTCCTAGAGTATCGGGGGAGAACTGATATAAAACACTGGGCAACAAAGAGCAACAGTACAGAGGGACTGAGACAGTAAACTACGAGCACTTCTACAATCAGCGGGTTCCAGTGTGTTGTTCTCAGCTAAACTGAAAGGGTGGAGTCCTGTCCGTTGATGAGTGACAGATGGTTCAAAATGACTCTGATTGGCAACCAGCATGGGATTGCTTTGCTGTCTAGGAGTTCAGAGACTTGAATCACACCCCCCCACACACACTTCCTTTCAGTCTTTTCTATTGACTTCTGAATGGATTTTATTTGCCATTTTATGTACAAAAAACACTAACTAGAGAAGAAAGTCAATATTGAATGCCTCATTTTAGCTACTAAATATACATGAACATATGTGAACATTTATATGAAATAATTGTTTTGAATTTCCATCTTATTAAGAAATATGAGTTTAATACATTTTTCTTTGTTTAATAATTTCCTAACAAGAGATATGTTTATGATACTTTGGCTAATTTAATGTAATAATTATAGCTTCAGCTGAATCCAGGAACGAATTCTCTTAAGCATTAAAGTCACAGAAGCTTTTTTGATTAAAATATACACGCCTATCTATTTTATTATGATATAATTACCAGTGACTCCACACTTTCAAGCATAAAAACTTATTATAATTTAGGATAAATGTCTGAAAGAGTAGTGGAATTAAAATATAAATAAACAAAAAAGAAATAATAAAAGAATTCTTGAGATTGTAAATATCATTCGTGTATTCTTTAAAGGCTATTAATGATATAAAGTCATGAGAGCATTTACAAGACTAATGCAATGGGTTTATTTCAAATGCCAAGTTTGCAAAAGTCCAAAACACAGGTCTTTACAAGATTTCTAAATTAAATAATAAAGTCAGACTACATGTTAAGAGCTACATTCTTTGCCTCTGTTTTGGTAAATACAGTCAATATAAATTTTTATTTTCTCTCTCAACATACATCAAAACAAAAATACATGTTTTTTTAAAATGTCATATATTCCATAAATATTTGTTACGATTTACAATGTTCCAGACATTGTTCTGAACTTTCAGAGCACATTCACGACCAAGGCTTAAAAAGAAAATCTCTATCATTCTTGATCTTAAATTTTAACAGGAGAAAATAAATAAATATATAAAGTACGTATTTAAGACAATGGTAGGTTCTGTGGGGAAGAATGAAGGCAGGAAAGTGGTGGAGAGGGAGAGGAGAGATGACTTTAAATGGATCTAGGAGAGAAAGCTTTGGGACAGCCACATTAAGCCATAAGAAGCCAGGCACTGGAGAGCACGCCTAGGAGACCAAGCATTTTAAAGATGGAGACAGAAAGATGGAAAGTTTGAGCCCAGCCTGAACTACAAAACTATTTTCCATCTCAGTCTGGGCTAAAGAGCAAGTCCTTATTTTTTAAAAGTTAAATTACCCCCCCCTTGCCCTTGCCACCTGCAGCAGGCAGGAGAGCTGGCCCCAGGGTCATGAGAGCAGGGGAGCTGATCCTGCCCCTCACCTTAGGCAGCACTCAGAAGAATGGGACTTGCATCTTGCCTGGGAAGCACAGCAGAGCTGATGGGGGGTGGGGGTGGGAAATGGATGAGATAGCCCCAGGGCATGAGTGTGGGAGAGTTGGTCCCAGAACCTGTCTGCCCTTCCCCACCTTTGATCCTTGGTGCCTCTGGCAGGAAGGAGAGCTGACTCCCCAGAGTTATGATAGCAGGAGAGCTGGCCATGTCCCTCTTCAGCTGCAGCACTCAGGAGAGTGGGCCCTGCACCTTGCCTGGGCAGCAAAGAAGAGCTGGTCTTGGTTGCAGGGTTTGTGGATGAGCCAGCCACAATGGCATGAGATCTGAAGAGTTGGCTTTGCCCCTTGCTGGCTGCAGCATCGAATGAGGTAGCCAGGGCAGTGCTGAAGGGTTCACCCTGGTGGTGTGGGTACAGGACAGTTGGTGGACTGACCAGTTCAGATACTTCCCAGGCCCAGATCCAGGGCTTTGAGTTGGCCCACCCCAACATCTATTCCATTGATGAACTTCTGGAGCTCATGAAGAGGCCAGTCCTGAAGATCCAAAGTTACAGGAACTCCATGACACAGGACAACAACAGGCTACCTGAGAGGAGTCCCAGTGAGAATCCATCATTTCACTCAGGGACCCTGTCTAACAAAACAAAAATCTCCACCTGATTTATGAGTCTATCAGGGGAAAAAGGCAAAATAGAGCTATTTACTAGCTTTTGTAAATTTTACTCAAAAGTATTACTCTTGATCCCACTCATGTTCTATTGGGTGCAAACAAGTTGCACAGCTATACCTTAGCAGGGCAGGGATACACAGTCCTTCTTCAGCAATATCTCAAGAAAAAGGGCTCACAGGAAAGTTTCCACTTGGGGAAGAAAGAGTGAAACCTAACACAACAGAAATTGAGCATTTTCAGGATTTATTACGGTACAGATTAGATTCAACCCCGACCTCATCTTCTATACTTTTCTTTATTGGTTTGACTTATATTTCCCTTGAATCTTTGAAGCAGAGCCCACATCTGTGCATTCATTCGGATCTACGAGCTTTCGTGCACTTCCTTACAGGGGTGGGCACATCACTCTTCACAGGACTGACAGGCACGAATATAGAGCCTGCCATCTTCTGCCCAGTACATCAACACTGCTCTGTATTTCAAACATCAGTGTTTTCCATGGGAAATTAGATAGTATTCATTTTCTAAAGCAAGCAGAATCATTGTGTACAGTTATGGAGATCACATTTCCCTCATCATGGTGGAAAGGTGAGCGCCTAGTACATGGATGTCAAAAGGTACTGATAAACTCCACCCATCATCCTCCAGACCTCAAGAAAAGCACATTGTACATTTTACCCTAGCATGGAAAGGAAAGTCTATAATTTCTTTCTCGTGTAATTAGGGCTCACTTTTTGCTTTGGTTTGTTATGTGTTTGTTTTTTGTTTTTTGTTTTTCTATCTGTCAACTTTACTGCTGTGTGGTCCTTTTTGACATTAATGTATGGTACATAAGCCAAGGCAGTCTCTTTAGGTAACTGTCTACCTAAATACTGCAGTCAACATCTGCAAATACTGCCCACCCACCACTCCTTTTCTCTTTTCTCAGTTCCGGCCCTCACAGTCATTTGCTACCCAGTGCCTCAGTGTCTCCTCTCCTCCCTCTCCTCCCCTTA
The DNA here is from genome assembly GCA_028551405.1 of Uromys caudimaculatus. NCBI lineage: Eukaryota > Metazoa > Chordata > Mammalia > Rodentia > Muridae > Uromys > Uromys caudimaculatus. The sequence continues at coordinate 35,710,546 of CM052704.1, forward strand.
AAGCAGCCTCTGATTCTCTTCCATCGTCTTTCAGTGACCAACCTAGGAAAGCATTGGAAGGCTTGTCCCTGGAGAGGGTTGACACCCATAGACAAACCATGTGCGCCCACTAAGAAACTTTGGCTGATAGCTTTGTACTTTCCCCTTGACATCTTATGTCCTCTGGAGGCAAAGGAAGGGTTTGGGGGATATCAAAGGGTACCCCAAATCTGGGCAGCTTCATTGCGGGAAGCTCAGGGTGAAAAATAAGATTTGCTACATCAAAAGGCAAAATGTAGGTATAGCCTTACTGAATTCTGTTGAATTCTTTTCTGCCACGGCTGTGATGGACAATTTTCTGCGTCATTGTGTCTGGGCCCTGGCGCCTAGATGGTCAAACATTGCTCTCTTTTGTTTCCTTGAGGATGTAACTATTGGGATTAAAGTCAAACCAACAGACTTTGAATAAAGCAGATGGCCACCCTACCATGACAACATCTCCTCCAACTGGTTGAAGGCCCCAGCAAGAGGGAATTCTCCAGACTGACAGATTTTGGATTTAAACTTCAGTATCAGCTATTCATAGGTTGATAAGCAGCTGGTCCACCCTGCAGTGTCAGAATTGGTTATCCTCCATAACAGCGCGGGCCCGCCCATTCCTTCAAAGACTTCTCTGCTGTTCATACACACACACCCCCAGTACATCACATGTCACTTACACACTACTCACACATACACTACACACATATACATATGACACACACACACCACAAACACACAAACCATACACACATGTACACACACATGATAGATTTTCTCTGCTAAAGAAATAAGCCAATTCAGCCGAAATGAAGTTTAAAAAGGCAGATTCATTTGGGAATGGGCTCCTGAGCAAGTTACCAGTTGCAGGGGAGGAGATTGGAAAAAGTCGCTGGCAGACTATGGTGTGGAAGTTTTTTATAGACTGTAGGCAAAGGAAAATGACTTGTCTGTCACACTCTGGGCATGTGGGGGTGGGGGCCGTAGGGGTTGGGGGTGTTGGGTGGCTGATGACTTCAGGTGAGGGGGTTGGGACAGCTGTCAGGAATATTAGGAATGTCAGGGATACAGGACTGACTTTTTGGTGCCTTTTCTGTTCAGAGTTGGGGCTTGGAGAGAAAGGGAGGAATGGGATTTACTGTACCATGTTCAAGAGGGTAGCAAGCTGGAGACTCCAATCAAACAACATACACGTACTCACACACACAGAGATAGACATACACATACACACATATGTACATACATACATACACATATACAAACACATATGCAAACACACAGACACATACATATACAAACATACATACATAGATATGCATACATACACACAAACACACACATAGACATACACATACATGCACACATACATATATACACACATAGACATACATAAATACACATACATACACACACATTCTCTCTCTCTCTCTCTCTCTCTCTCTCTCTCTCTCTCTCTTTCTCTCTCTCTCTCTCTCTCTCTCATCCTACATGTTCCTGGATGGCCTTTTTTCTGCAGAGCCCTGATTGATGCACAGGTTATATTCTTTTGTCTTTGTGTCAGCCATGTATGAGAACACCTATTTTTCCACAGTCCTGTAGACAGTCATGTGATCTTTCAGAAAGAGTCTCCAGAATTTACTCAAGGATGGTTTTAAACTGTCTTTTCAAGACTGAGCATGCAAGAGAAGCCAGCTTGTCTGGCTTAGGACATGGTAATGTCCCCTACAAGAAGCTTTCAACCTGTACAGGGGCATGATAGTGACTTACAGCTGTGCAAAAGAAGCCTCTAACTCCCCTTTCTTGCCACCCAAACCGCAAGCAACTTCTCTCCTTTCTCTTTATGGGTGGCCAGGGATGGATGACAGGGGCTAGGTGAGACTAGCCACTGAAGTTTAGGGCAGGTAGAGAGATGGAGATAATAAATTGGCAAGGGCATGCTTTTCCAGGCGGGAGATATCAGTGCCCAGCAATTGTGCCAAGAAGGCAAGTTGTAAAGGAACAAACTGGGGGGGGGGGGGGGGGGCTGGTAGCACGGTTGGTACCGGAGCAAAGATGGTAGCAGACAACTACATGCTAAACAATCTAACTAGGAGGTCAACCTTATCCTAAAGCCTGAGAACTACCAGGGAGCATAACGGTGGTCAGGGGCTTAAGTCAGACTTTTCAATTGACAGAGATTCAAGAGTCAGTAGCTTCTGGAAACCTGACTCCTGATCCCATCAGGCCCCGTTGAAGGAACCTTTCAGACTGGAAGGCTACACAGGAAGTAAACATGACAGAAATCTTCATTGGCCCTGTCGCTCAGCAGAGCCATCTGCGCCAGAGTTAAAGCCATTTTCTATTAAAATCACCAGCATGCTAATTAAAGAACGATCCGAGGATGGTGATTTTGCCAGATGCTTTGTGGATACATCACTGTCTTTTTAGGTGGTTAGGCAGACGTTTAATTAAACCCACAGCTGCCGTCCGGTCAACCCCACCAACACAGCTATATCTCATTTACCTGAGAAATTGATTTTGTATTAGTGTCTTTCAAGGAGTAAAACAACTTAAGACAAACTTTGGTCAAATATTTAATGTCTCTGTACATGATTTAATTACACTCATCGGTAATTAAATGAGACATTGCTTGGAGTTCTTGTTGTCTCTTGATAACTAATCAAATGTCTCCTGGATGATGTCCTTATTTAAGGAAATTGAATTACAAAGCACCTCAGTAGAGACATGGGTGCTTTCTATTACATTTTACTTGAGCACATGAGTTTTAATATGTTTGAAAAGCAAAAATTACTCATGATAGAGAAGATGGAAATGGAATATGACATTAGGATCTGTTATTATGAAATTCTTATAAATGATCATTGTGACCACCAGCCAGCACTATAGGCCTACACAGCACCTTTCTTTGAGAAAATGTTCAGCAGTTTTTAAAACATAAGAATTTTGTTTGAATTTTGTACGTATATACATTCTTTACCCTTTAAGTGTGCCTGTATTTTGATTGGCAGTAGTTTTGGGTTTTGTTGTTATTGTTTTGTTTTGTTTTTTGTTTTTGTTTTTGTTTTCATTTTGTTTTTTGTTTTTGTTTTGTTTTGTATTTTGTTGTTTGTTTTTGTTTTTTATTTTTGATTTTTCGAGACAGGGTTTCTCTATATAGCCCTGGCTGTCCTGGAACTCACTCTGTAGACCAGGCTGGCCTTGTTTTTATTTTTCTGTAAAACATGCTGTATATCATATGACTCAAAAACAAACCACAACACCCATGAATGGCAGCTTCTGGTTAAAAGAGTTACCTTGAGCTGGTAATAGCCTATAGCGGGTAAGAACCTGAGTTTAATTCTCAACACTGAAAAGAAAAATTAAAATGTTATTCCTAAGCATGAATTGTGAGGAGTGGGGAAAAACACTTCCATTAGAGAGCTCTTGGTTAGAAGACCAAATAGAGTGCAAATGGGCAGAACAGCAATGGAAGTTCTGGGTCTGATTAGAGCCTTAGGAAGGCAGTCCACATGGAGGCAGCCAAGGTGACCTCCACATAACTGGTCCCTAGAGGGCTGCAGGGGTGGGGCTTCCAGGCTAATTGCCCTAATGGAGCAGAGGGAGGGTGGGCAGTAGAGTGGAAAACCATCAACACTCACCCTGGTCATGCTGTCATACCAAGAAACGTTTGTGAACCCCGAAAAGACCACCAACGAGCCAAATCTGATATAATCACATTAGGGTGTCTTTATTCAAGCTGGAGCTTGGGCCACCCCATAGCCTCTGATGCAGGAGAACAGGAGAGGGCTCCAAGCCCAGTTTCAGGCAAGTATTTATAGAGGCAAGAAGGGGGTATCTAGCCTGGAGGCTAGATTGGAGGGCCATTATAGCCTTTAACATAACTGGCTGGTGCTGGGAGCAAAACCATAAACTTAGCTTCTGTTTTCCTTCCGATTGGTGGTTGTTAGGAAGTGAAGTGTCAGGGGCGGGCTTGTAACCTGAGGGTGTAGATTTGTTGGGGAATAACCTGGATACTGGTGTTAAACACAGGTCTTGTTGGGGGTAGCCTGGAAATTGGTGTTAGGTACGAGACTGTTCGTTAATGTGAGTTCAACCTTAGGTCAGGTTCTCTAAGATGGAGTCTGAACTTAAAAGATTTGGTCTCTCACTGCCACAAACTCAGCCAAAGAGGATGACCTTCTGTGGTAAGGGGTTTCTAGTGGGTAGAAGAATTCACGATTGAGCCCAGAGTGGGAAAAGCACAAATTTAGTTGATACCCTGGGAAGAGTGCACAGGGGAGAACTACCACCATGTGGTGCGCCGAGGCTGCAGGGTCTCTTCTGCTCTGGGTGAGCCACATTGTGTACAATTTTCAAGCATGCAACTTCCTCCAAGAGAATGAGGGCAGTGTGTGGTCCTGAGTGGTTAGAGTGATCAACTTTGCATGTAATTTCCCATCATGCAGTTCGTGAGAGAATCTTGTGGTTGGTCCTGGGTAGTGGCTGGTTTTGGCTACCACACCATTTTTCAGACCGTTGTTGCACTTTTCCAGCAGAATGAAGGGACAAGTGAGAGGACCAGGCCTGACTTCTAAAGGAAAGTCATCCATCCCAGGAACTAAGGACAACCTGCCCCCAAGTCATCAGTCCCAGGAAGTAGGCCATAAGTCATCAGCTCCAGGAACAAGATCATAAAATTCCCCATCCAAAGAACAGCCTGGAGATAACCACAAGGATGGGAAAATATCTTATTTCAGGATGGGCCATCTGTGCTGGGTAGCCTTATATTGTAAGATCTGGCCCTTTTATGAGGAAGGCAATGACATTCTTTCTCCTAAGAAATGGGTGACTTTGACCTGGCCCAGGGCCAAGAGTAGAAACTACATGCCCGGGCAAAAATCCCACCCAGCTACATTCCTACGGGTGACTTTGACCTGGCCACAGGACCAGAGGCAAAACGTTTCAGGAACCAGAAACGTTTTGCCAC
>CM052704.1:35715629-35739919 GCA_028551405.1 Uromys caudimaculatus
GCTGCAGCTCCCGAATTAAACCTCGTGTGATTGCAGCAAGGACGGTCTTTTGTGAGTTCTTGGGGGGTCGCGTCATCCCGAGACTTTGAGCGAGGGTCTCCCAAGCTCGGGGGTCTTTCATTATGGTTTGGATATCTCATCCTATGATTAAATGTTCATAGCACAGAAATGCAGTCCACTGACCACCTGGACACAAGCCAATCAGAAACTGGCCCATGTAACTTCCCTGCACCCACCAATGAAGTTTTAGATTACCTAACCCTAGCTAAAATTCCCCTAGTTCCCTATTAAAAGCCTGCATGCCTTTTTCTGAGGTTGGAACCATTTTTGTAAGTGGCCAACCCTACATGCACCCTTCTTGCTTTTGAGAAATAAAAACACTCTTGCCAATTGCACATGTGAGTGGTAGTCTCCGGGCAGCTTTTAGACTTAACAAGTTCTTATGTTCGGGCAATGTTTCCTGGACCAGGTTTGCGTTGATCTTTCAAACTCAGGCTTCCCTTCAAAAGAACTCCTGGTCTCGATGCCTGGCATCCTTGTAAAAACTACTTACCATCCATGAATAAAGCAGCTCTTCCATCTCCCCCTCCCAGTTCCAAGGCTGTTTTCCTCCCATGGGGCTGGTCGAAACTTCACACAGAAGGCTGAAGAGAGTTTACCTGGAGAGTTAGGATACTTTCTGTTCGATGCAGTAAATAGTTTACCACTCTGGGAATCAGCAGCTTGGTAATTTACTAACCATAGAATAACAACCCCTTCCCAGTAAGAAATGAGGTTGTGAAGGGCTCTCTAACCGCTCCAATCATTGCAGATCGGTTTTGCCCTTTTCTTTTTCCTCTCCTTTGTTAAGCCATTAGATTACACGCCTAAATCTAGCCCCCCATGGACTAAACCCTGATTTGGCCACTGACTCATTCCTGAGATTAAACACCAAGATCTACCAATCAAAATTCATGATTTTCATATACTAGCTAAACTGTCCAATCATGACTTACCAACCTATCCTAGCACAGACTTCCCCCTTTTCTCCTTAAGACCCACTCCTGCTTGCTCTCTGCTTTCATACAATCCAGAGGCTTATTGTAAAGAGTTCGCTGGTACAGCTCAGATCTCCATGTAAGATGAGCTCTTTGAGGATCATCTCTGACCATCAAGTTGAATTTCCCAATTAAAAAACCGGACATACTGATCAGAAGGTGCCAGCTTGACTTAAGTCTTCCTGGTTCCAAACTTAGAAGTTTCTGCAACCCTGAAGGAGGGTCTTCCAGAGCAACACAAACTTAAAGATGTTTTAAATCTGAATGTTTGACTCCTTTGAAGCCTAAAACCTGTTTGTCAGCATCTCCACCAGACTAACTTGAGAGTGATGGGGGTTCAAGCTGTCTGACCTTGGGAGCCTGCACCCTTGGCTGTTGTCCGGGGACATATAGTCCGCCCATGCAGCTGCCCAGCATGTTCTTCCTCAGACATGTTCTGAGCTTAAAGATATAGAAACTGAACCTCTAAATTAAATAGCATGACTCCAGTTGTTTGCTAGTATCAGCTGGCAGATGCAGCTGAATCCTCTCTAGAGAGAAACTGGAAGCGGAAGATATGTATTTTTGGTTTTAGATTGCATTTTTCTAAAAACACAAAGTTAATGGGTTTGGATTTTATTTTAGTTGAGACATAATCTTACATGTCTCCATCTGGCCTTGACGTCACTGTGTAGCAGAAGATGGTCTTGAACTCCTGGTCATTTGGTCTCTACTTCCCATGTGTTGAAGTTCTCTCCATGTGCCACCTCGCCATGTTTATGCTGCTCCGGGATTGAACTCATAGCTTAGAACTTGCTTGATGAATGCTCTCTCAGCTGAGCTGCGTGCATTCTTAAAGCTGTAACTCACTCTCTCATAGTATATGTGGAGATTGGGAGTGTGGCTTGGCGTGAGAACACATGTGCTTACCCTGCAAGAGGCCCTGGGTTCGGTCCCCAGTATTCCTCCCTCCAGATTTAATTACATGTAATAAAGTAAATGAAAAACTTTACATTTTTCTGTGAGTCAACAAAGGAGAAAACGTTGGTGACCATGTTAACAGCCAATTAGAAGGAAATAATTAAAATAATACTGTGTTCTCAATTTATAGACATGGTAGGTTCTGCTTGGGAGGGAATAGGTTTTCCAGTGGTGGGATTCTTCAGTTCCCTTGCAGGTGGTAAGTGGCTATGGTTTCTGATTTCTTTTGTGATTGTGCATTATCACAGACTGATCTTGGCCCAGTTACTGGCATCTCCTGACTAGTTTGACATGTTTACACCCAAACAGCACTGTGCAGGTTCTAGTTGGATATTAATCTTCAAAGTGAAAGCCCTGTGGCTTCCTTCAGTTAGAAGAAAATGCCTTGATTCCCAACTTGCTGAATCTATTTTTAAGTTTTTAATTTTTCATGGGATAAAGGACTGTCATTGTTAGAGATAGTAGTTGCTCAAGCTATGTGCTTAAGGTTTGTTAAATCACTAGTAAACTCCAGCCCCTTGTCTTGCAGCTTTAAGATGACTTTCACAAACCCCAACCCAACCCTTCTGTCTGGGAAGCTTTCTCTACCCTCCCAGTGAGCAAGGCCACCGAGCATTTAGACGTTCTCTTTCCGCAGCTCATGTCCCCACGGGTATTGGCCAATTGTGTGTCTTATCTCTTCTGAGTCAGTATTGGTTTGAAGGCAGGAATTGTATGTAGGAAAATTGCCAGTTCCACCTTTTGCAATGAATTTCCTCTTTTATTTTTAAAGCCACCGTGCGTCTAGATGTCTTTGCTTTAGAGAACAAATGATGAAGGACTCAATTTCATAAACCATAAGCTTGCCACTCATCTAACTTGCCCTGGGGAGCAAGATATGGGAAAGAATGTGGAAGGGAGCAGAGTGACAAGCAATTTTTATTGTTCAGTGGAATGCAGTGCAATGTGCTCTCGGGAAGCTCTGGGGATTTGAATATCAGAGGGGCTCCTGGCAGCTTGGGTTTGCATATGCAGCCCTGTTTAGGAATGCTCATATGGTGTGCGATTGTCCTGTGCCTACAACTGACAGTGCCATCTGTTCCTTGCTTACTGAGCAATGAGATTTAGTCTGCCGGCTCCAAATGACCACAAATGCACTCCAGTTCACCCGCACATTATAGCAAGCAAGCAAACAAGCAAGCAAGCGCGCGCGCGCACACACACACACACACATGCACGCACGCATGCAACCACTACCCCAACCTAAACAGAAGGCGCTTGTTTGGCTTTCCACCCCAAGCTTTAATCTCAGCAGGAAACTCAGATGAGTCAAGTATCAACTTGCAGTCAGGCAGACATCCGCCTGTTTGGTGGAGAACTGTGAGGTCCATGGGATCCGGAAATCAAAACTCATCACATTCAAAGACAGACAGCATAGAAGATGCATTACAATGACAGATGGCAATAGTCAAACAGGAAAGTATCTTCTATGGAAGGAAAGGATCTGGAAGGGTGACAGCAGATAAGTCAGACGATGCAACCAGCAGCAGATGGGGTGACAGAACCAACTTCATTTTTAAAAAAATTATTTATGTTTATGTGTATAGGTACTTTAACTCAAGGTATTTGTGTGCACCGTGTCAGTGCAGTACCCACAGAAGCCAGAAGAGGGCATGTGATCCTCTGGGACTGCCATTATGTATAATTGTGGGCCACCAACTGAGTGCTAGGAACTGAATCTGGATCCTCTGTAAGAGCAGCCATTGCTCTTAGCAGCTGAGCCATCTTCTCTCCAATCCCTAGAATCAAATTCTAAGGAATAACAAGCATTGGTGTATAAACTGCGGCTGCACAACTGTCATTTGAAAACAGTTATTTCTCTTAAAAACTTCATCTCCTTCATGTTCAGTGGAGCTCAGAGGCCCACAGACACAGCTGTGCCACGTCAGAAATGGAGACATTGAACAGTGACTAACGAGCCATGAGAACAGACAACACATGCCCTGGAGTTTCTGTGACTATCTCAATTTATCCTGTTTTATATATAATATATAAAAGGATCGTTGAACAATTGACAAAAGATAGGATAAAATAATTTAATTTTTCTGCCTGTTTTTTTCACAGAAAAAAAGTTCTCAAATTATGGAAGGTCCCTTACATGTGGTGGTGTTAGTGTGTGTGGGAAGGTGGAAACCAAGGCCATTTCAACAAGATATATGTATAGTTCATCTAAAGAAAAACAAAACAAAAACCCTCCCATTACACAACAGAAAGTGCCAGATAAAACACAGCAAGCATTCTGTTACATGTGCTAACTGAGCTCTGAAACAGCACAAAGCAATTCCTGTGGGGCTAAAACAAAGTGGAAAACCTTTGAGATAAGCTTGTAAAACCAAGCCTACATTTGGGGGAAGCAGAAAGATCCTTGCTAATTTAAATATTCTAAAGACTTGTATTGTGTACCCAGAGGAGAGCAGACCTTGGGTAGCCTGGCACAACAGGGCATTTCTATGGGAGTAGACTCCTGTAAATACACAGTACTTAGAAAGGAGGCACAGGAAACACAATGAACATGGAGTGCAGCATCCTGGCTGTCTTCATCTTAGGTAACCGAGTGTGACTAACCTGGGGACAGAGGCAGCTCTCTGCATGCAGTTTCAAGTCAGGGACCAGACAACCACACACCTCAAACAGGGGAAGAACACAAACTTCCTACACTAAACATTTGCAGATATCTTTTTTTGTCACATATGTCTCAACAGTACAGATAACGATTGTCATTAAAGTGTGTGTCTGTGTGTGCGCGCGCATGTGCGCGCACAAGCTCTCACATGTGTGAAGAGTGTGAGGGATGTTGCAGATCAACTGTAGCCACTGTGACATTTTATGTAAGTGACACGAGGAAGCAGAATTTGGTATCTACAATGGCTCCTGAAACCAGTCCCACTCAGATACCAAAGTCTGACGTCTACAGACATCACTTGCCCAGATAGGATACCTGGAGGACATACTACTTCTGACAGTTCTTCCCACTCATACATAACCTTTGAGACAGACAGACAGACGGACAGACAGATAAACACACACCACATATACCACAACACACACAGACACACACACACACACACACACACACACACACACACACACAATCAGACAAAATACAACTGGAGAGACATTCCATTAAATTACTTTGCCACACTCCCAGGAAGTATTAAAGTCATGGGACGCAAGGAAACAAAGAGGAACAATGAGGAAGCAAACCAACCAGAGTTTGACAAAGGAGTCACGGTGATTAATGAAGTTTAAGGTCCTAGATTGGGTCCCAGAGTGCAAAAAAGGCATTCGACTAAAAGCTCATGAAATTCGAATAAGTTTTCTCCTACTGTATTAATATGTGGATGATACACTGTAGTAAAGCTGCAATTACTGTTTTGAAAAATATATTGAGATTAAGATGTTAACCTAAAACAAAGCAGTATATATGAAGAAAGATGTTGTCAGCATAAGGACAAAGGCTCAGGACTCAGAACTGTTTTCCTAATTCTTTAAGACAAAAATTATCTTTAAGAACTGTGTAGAGGCAACAACAGGATATCTGAGAAGAGTCCCTGTGGGGATCCAGCGTTGACAGTGTAGCAGAAGTCGGAGGCCCGGACCCACACCAATGACTCATTGTGCTGAACTGTTGCAGAAAAGCGTTCTGGGTAAAAGGGAATGTCCTGTGGGACAGACAGATACACCGTGACACACCACTGCTTCCATGCCCAGAGATTTTGTTTGTTTGGGGGGTTGTTCTGTTTTTATTTTTGATTTTTTTTGGGGGGGGTGCAAGTATGGATGGCAGATATGGAGGGGCATGGAGATATGTAGGATTGGGGTGCATGATGTGAAACTCACAAAGACTCAGTAATAAAATAAAATAACTGTTTGGGAGCAGGAGTCATGCCTCCATGGTTCAAAGTACTGGCTGTTCTCACGGAGGACCCCACTTCCATTCTTAGCACCCACGTGGCCGCTCACCACCAGGTAACCTGTCCCAGGGATCTAATACTTTCTTCTGGCTTCCTGGGGCACGAGGCACAGATGCAGTGCACATATATACATGCAGGCAAATACCCATACACATAAAATAACCATAACCCTTAAAATCAAATAGTAACAAGATCACTGTGATTACCAAGTTCACCAGGGGGAGAAGTGGAAAACAGAAGATGAATTGGAGAACACAACATGTCACTAAATCTGCCTGGGACAACTGTTTTAATTCAGTTCTAAGGAGTGGGCAGGAGTTTCTTCCTCTTTCTTTTTTTCCCTCCAACTGCTAGACTTTGAAGAAGGGTCTGTAGGGTATGTGTCCGGAAGCACTTGGTAAGTGACAAGCCTCTGTTGGTGGCACAGTCACCTCCCCAGGGAAGCCATCAGGGAAGCAGGCACTGTTACTGCCAGCAGGGGCTTCCTACCTTCTGGAAGTGGCTCCTTCCTCCTTTATCACAACGTGGCCCTTAGTGGAACATGAAAGTCACAAAGAGCACAGAACAAGCCCTTCTTCAAGTTCAGAGGCCAAAAGTTCAGCCAACGGTACAACTCAGCATTTGAGTCAGTTCCTTCTGGTGCTTCAACACCCTGAAGTGTGGTCTTATATTCCAAGAAGAAAAGTGGATAAAGATGAACAACTTGTCTGATTGCTCTAGGTCAGCGGTTCTCAACCTTCCTAAGGCCATGACCCTTTAAAGTAGTTCTTCATGTTGTAGTAACCTCCGCCAAGAGATTATTTTTGTTACTACTTCATAACTGTAATTGTGTTAACTGTTATGAATTGTAATGTACATATCTGTGTTTTCTGATGGTCTTGGATGACCCCTGTCAAAGTGTCGTTCAACCTCCAAAAGGGTCACGACCAACAGGTGGAGAACCGCTGCTCTAGAAATGCTACCACTTTTCCTTGTAATTTGGGAGTGACCAATGGCGATAAGCGTCAGAGCACAGGAGCACATTAACCTCCCACTGCAGCTGCAGATGGGCACCTGCTTTCTGCACTAGTGTTTAACGCAGTTTAGCTTAGTGGATACAGATGCTCACACTGCACCGTCCAACATGTGGATAAGATATTACAGCGCACACCATCAGTAGCTGGAAGGATCTTTGGAGATCATCTGGCCCAGCCTTTAGGTGTGACGAAAATGAAGCCCCAAAAGGCAAATGGACTTGTCTGAGGCAACCCAATGGTATAGTGGGTCCCAGACCAAATTTCTTTTCACTTACTGTTTTATTATTTATTTTATGTATATGAGTATACTATAGCTGTCTTCAGACCCACCAGAAGAGGGCATCAGACCCCCATTACAGATGGTTGTGAGCCACCATGTGGTTGCTGGGAATTGAACTCAGGACCTCTGGAAGAGCAGTCAGTGCTCTTAACCACTGAGCTATCTCACCAGCCCCCCTCCCCCCATTTTTTTGTTTGTTTGTTTGTTTTGTTTTTTGTTGTTGTTGTTGTTGTTGTTGTTTTGAGACAGGGTTTCTCTGTGTAGCCCTGGCTGTCCTGGAACTCACTCTGTAGATCAGGCTGGCCTCGAACTCAGAAATCCACCTGCTTCTGCCTCCCAAGTGCTGGGATTAAAGGCTTGCGCAACCACTGCCCAGCCTCTCTTTTTCTTATTATAGTTTTTCCCTTTCTAAAATTTCAATAACTAGAATCATCCAGCATTTACTCTTATTTCCACCTTCTTGTGCTCAGCGTATGTGTCCTGAGAGCAGGCTATGATTAATGTAGGACTAGAAAGGGAGCCACTTACAAGTTTATTGGGGGGGACTGATTCTGCAGCGCACATGGGTATATTAAAATTGTGTCAGAGAAATGAGGCCTCAAAACTTATTTGACTTATCAGAACAAGGAAAGGGTGAAACTCTCTTACCTAGACCCCAGGAAATGATGGAGTTTCAGCTTGGCTCAGTCCCCTGGGACTTTTTCCACTGACTGTCTACCTGTTCGCTGCCCCTGACCCATTGTTTCTGTTCCTCACTGGCTGTTCTGGGATGCTTAAGTCTTCCATCCAGCAGCTCAACTCTGCTGCTTTGCTCCCAAACCTGACTTCAGCAGCTGTAGCCATAGCTGCCTCCAGACAGTGGTCTGGTTCCTTGTCTTATCAATATGGACTCTCTCTCAGCGCATGTCTGAAACCTTTGAACTCAGCTGCAGCATCCTTCACTAGTATTCATTCTGTAAGCTATATTTAATACAGATAGGTTTGTAGACACATTTGCTATGTTCTGTGTGATAAGAGTTAATATTAGTAATTAAGATTGGGATAAAAGCACCTGTGTTCACCTCAACCAGGTTATCAGGGTAGGCAGGATTATATGACAAAACACTGCTATGGAACCCTCTACACCCGTAGATTCATTGTTATTCAGTAAGCTCTGACACTGTGGAAAGGCAGGAATGTGTCGAACTAAGTTTCTGGCATATCATACAATGCAAGCTCACTACACACCTCTTATAAAGGTCTTGAGAAGACTAGGCTGTTTCCATGACAGACTTAAATGGGCAGTTCCGGAGACAAAGCCTAAATCTCTGTTTCTGAGCAAGTCCAGGCAAGATCAGGCCTCAGAAGCTGCCCATCCACCTGGCCTGAGACAGGGACAGTGAGTCAGCAGCAGTTTCCAGACTTCCTCAGCTGCTTCCTCAGCAACAGTTTCCAGACCTCCCCAATAAGTTTCCAGCCCCCACACCCCAATAATAGACTGTTCATAGAGATGGATCCAACAGGTTAGCATAGAGGTCACCTACCCCAGAATTCCTGGATGTGCTTTAAATCAGGCCTGCAAGCTCACTTGATCATCTCTTTATTCTGGTAATGGGAGACCCCAGCATGCTGGACTTATGAGAATAAAACACTCTTTGCACTTGCATACTAGTTGAGTCTAGAGTATCATTCTTCAGCGAATCATGAACCCTTACAGTTTCAGCCCATGGTCCCACCACTTTAGGCCTTCAGTTACACAGTGCATCATAGTGACCAGAAATGACAATTGGAGCTGCTCACCTTAAGGAGCCAGGAAGAAAAAGCTAGGTCAGGGAGCAGAGCAGGAAGTAGCATGACTTGTTATAATAACTTCTTCAAGGACATGCCTCTGGTGCCCTACTTTCATACTGAACCCCACCTCTTTAAATGTCCCACCATGGACTGAGAGAACCACTAGCCATTTAACACTTGGGCTTTGGAATATAGTCACGATTCAAACCCCAGCCTCGAGTGAACCTGTTTTCTTGAAGAGGTTGTGTTTGAGCAGAATTTGAGCAAAAGGCTGGTAAAGGACATTCCAGGGAGACAGAGGACCAGCTAGAGAAATAAACAAGGTTTCCATTTTCTTTGAGATGAGAAAGAAACCAAATATCTCTCCTGGACGTGTTATACTCAAAACAACTGTTAGACGACCAAGTAGAAATGGCAAGGAGGTAATTGTCTATCCACATCCAGAGCACAAAGAGTAGCTGAACCACAGATGTTTGTGAGTTTATTAGCATTGGGGTGACAACTGATTTCTTGGAACAGTAGGGTGGATGGACACTGGCAGAAAGCAGGAACTAGACCAGAGCCTGGGCCACTAAAGCTTGGAGAAGTCAAAAAGGCTGAGGTAGAAAAAAGTGGTTAGAAGAGTACAGTTGAGAGAAAATGCTGCGCATGCTTGTATCTCTAATCATGACCACAGCAAGCACCACAGCCCCATCCCCACTTCTTGTTTTATCTTAATCATCTTCCATGCTAGCTTCATAATCAGCAATTTTAAGAATCACACAATGATGTGTACAAAACAAACTATACATTGTTTTTAAAGATTTACTTATTTTTGCTTTATGTGTATGGGCAGTTAGACTGCATGCATGCCCATACACCACATGCTTGTAGTGCCCAAGGAGACCAGAAGAGGATGCTTAATCCCCTGGAACTGAAGTGATAGACAGTTGTGAGCCACTGTGTGGGTACTGGGAACTGAACTAAGGTTCTCAGGAAGAGTGGTCAATGCTCTTAACTCCCGAGTCATCTCTCCAGCCCCCAACCACACATTTTACACTGCTGGCTTTGACTGTGTATAGTTCTTGGCTGTCTAACAGGTACCACAGGCTTCACCGTTCCTTAGCACACTCATACACTGTGTGCATGTGTATCTTTCTGAGAGAGAGGCAGAGGAGCTCAGCCCCTGGGGTGGAATCCCTCCGCTGTAGTTTCACAGCTACCCACAGTAGCTATGATAATTCTTTCATCTGGATATTCCTATTTACCTCAAATGCGCTGGTGAAGGCCACCAGAGCTAATGCCTGGTGCTGAGAAGAGTCTGCTTGTAGCCGTGTCTAGCAAAGGCAGCCATGACTTCTCAGAGCAGTTAGTACTAGCTCAAAAGTTCTAATTAACACTCAAAAGTTACAGCAGTGAGGGTGGCCACCATCAAGGAAACCAAAAGGTTCCAGTGTGCATAAGGACAAGGAGAACCTTCGCGCAGGGCTGGCGTGTGGGGGTGTGCATAATGCAGATGCCGGGAAGAGCAATGTGGAGTGTCATCAGAGGCTCAGCATCGCCATATGAGCCAGGAGAACTGAAGGCCGGATCTCAGAAAGGCACTTGAATACTGTGTGCGTTCTATCCTCATTTGTAATAGCTAAGAAGTGGGCCGCTCGGCCTTCAAACAGAAGGAAAACCTAGCATATGTGACACAGGTGAAGCTTGGGGACATCAAGCTAAGTGCAATACTGGCTACAAATGGGTGGGGTAGGAGGGAGAGTGAGAGAGAGGAGGGAGGGAAGAAGAGAGGAGAGGAAGAGAGAATGTAGAGAAATATGTATAGAGAGAGGTCACAATATGGAGATTGCTAGGAGAATGCTAGCTGCCAGGGGCTGGAGGGATAGGGTGGGGACTTCTTTAATGAGGAGTTTTGCTTCTGCAAGAAGATTCTACAGCTCTGTAACAAAGCAATATCCATACAGTTAACATCACTGAATTGTGCGGTTAAAGATAACAAAAAACATAAGTTTAATATTTTACAATTAAAAAGAAGAATATTAAAAAAAAATCCATCAGTGAGCCGGGCAGTGGTGGCGTACACCTTTAATCCCAGCACTTGGGAGGCAGAGGCAGGTGGATTTCTGAGTTCGAGGCCAGCCTGGTCTACAGAGTGAGTTCCAGGACAGCCAGGGCTACACAGAGAAACCCTGTCTCGAAAAACAAAAAAACAAACAAAAAAATTCCATCAATGCTTGGCACAGACATTTGAAATTCTCATTCTCTCTCTCTCTCTCTCTCTCTCTCTCTCTCTCTCTCTCTCTCTCTCTCTCTCTCTCTCTTTTTCTCTCTGTGATGAAAGACCATGACCATAAGTAACTGGGGAGGAGAGAGTTTATTTGGCTTATGCTTTTACACTGTAGGAAGTCAGGACAAAACTCAAGCAAAGCAGGAACCTGGAGGCAGGAGCTGATGCAGAGGCCATGGAGGGGTGCTGCTTGCTGTTCCTTATGACTACTCAACCTGCTTTCTGATAGAACCCAAGACCAGCAGCCCAGGCAGCACTACTCACAATAGGCCGAGCCCGCCCCCATCGATCACTAATTAAGAAAATGCCCTACGGGCTTGCCTGCAGCCTGGTCTTATGAAGGCAATTTCTCTTCTTTTTGGCCTTTAATGGCTGAGCTTCAGATTAAAGGTACTTTCACAGCTGAGGTTCCCTCCTCTCAAATGAATACAGCTTGTGTCAAGTTGACATTCAACTAGCCAGCCAACCCCTGACCCCTTTTCATCTAGACACACAAACATAACAGTGTTAAGCCACAAACTTTCCTTTCTTTTTCATCCCTAATTTTATACAGTAATATCCACATCACACACACACACACACACACACACACACACACACACACACACACACATACACACACACACACACACACACACACACACACACACACACACAGATACACAAACCTCACTAAGATGCCCCTCCTACTCATGGCAGCATAGCATCTACAGATTTTCAAACTTTAAAAAAAAAAAATCCTCAATTGTAGATTCCTATACATTGAAAAGTTAAACTTATTTCAAGAGGGAAAAACCAGAACACAGTTACAATCAAATCAAAGCAAAACCAACCTCCAATTATGTAAATAACTCAATATCCAATCTCTGGGGTTCACTCACCATCTTTCAGACTCCTTTGAAAGACTTGAGTCACCTCTCTGGTTCCGCCCTCTGAAGCACACCCAGCTTGTCTTCAAGGCCTTGGCTGGCTCCACTCCACAGCTGCTGCTGTTTTGGTGGCTGTCCCAGGGTACTGCCCTCTCCAACATGTTCTGGTTCCTTGCTGCAACTGGGCTGCACTTTCACCAGTAGCCTCTCCTAAGCTCTCTTCGGGGACTCTAGCCCTGCCGCACAGTGTGAAGCCTCAGCTATTCTCCATGACCCCTTCATGCCTTCAAAGCCAGTACTGCTGGGAAGACTCTTACTCTAGTTTGGCTGCCAGAACCAGGTACAACCTCAGCTGCCTCTGAAACACAGCTTGTGTGTGCTGACTCAGAGGGAACACTTCCCAGAAGAGTTCACCTCAATAATTCTGGTCTCTTCTTATTCACAGCTGATTCTGACCAGCATCCATTAGCCCAGCGAAGCAAACATTTTATTTAGTGGTTTTGGTCTCTTGTTAATCAATCAGTTCTTTAGCTTCAGCTAAACAGACATCCACAGTTTCTTCACACAAATGATCTGGTAGTCTTTGCTTAACTCTGAAACTTCACAAGCCAAGCCTCCATCGTCTCTGCTTTCAACAGTCTTTTCTTCCAAGCTCCCACAGAACAGCCCAGTGAACTCTCAATACTCAATGGCTTTCTAACCCAAAATCCAAAGTCCTTCCACAATCCTCTCCAAAATAGCATGGTCAGATCTGCCCGGCAATATTCCACTATTCCAGTACCAATTTCTGTATTAGTCAGGGTTTCTATTCCTGAACAAACATCATGACCAAGAAGCAAGTTCGGGAGGAAAGAGTTTATTCAGCTTACACTTCCACACTGCTGTTCATCACCAAGGGAAGCCAGGACTGGAACTCAAGCAGATCAGGAAGCAGGAACTGATGCAGAGGCCATGGAGGGATGTTTCTTACTGACTTCCTTTTTCTGGCTTGCTCAGCTGGCTTTTTTTTTTTTTTTTTTTTTTTTTTTTCAAGACAGGGTTTCTCTGCATAGCCCTGGCTATCCTGGAACTCACTCTGTAGACCAGGCTGGCCTCGAACTCAGAAATCCGCCTGTCTCTGCCTCCCAAGTGCTGGGATTAAAGGCGTGTGCCACCCCTGCCCGTCTTCAGCTGGCTTTCTTATAGAACCCAGGACTACCAGCCCACAGATGGTACCACCCACAAGAGGCCCTCCCCCTTTGATCACTAATTGAGAAAATGCCTTACAGCTGGATCTCATGGAGGCATTTCCTCAACGGAAACTCCTTTCTCTCTGATAACTCCAGCTTGTGTAAAGTTGACACAAAACCAGCCAGTACAGAAGGAAAGGGTTAATTTGGCTTATGTTTCCACAACATAGACCACCATTGAAGGAAGTCAGGGCAGGGAGTCAAACAAGGCAGGATATCTGAAGGCAGAGATTGATGCAGAGGCCATGGCGGGATGCTGCTTACTGGCTTGTCCTCTGTGACTTGCTCAGCCTGCTTTCTTATAGAACCCAGGACCACCAGCCTAAAATGGGATAGTTCTTACACCTCAATCACTAATTAAGAAAATGCCCTACAGATTCACCTGCAGCCTGGTATCATGGAGGCATTTTCTCAACTGAGGATCTTCCCTCTCCAGTGACTATAGCTTGCATCAAGTTGACATATACCTAGCCAGCACACAGGCCACATCATTCTCTGGGTGGTACTCGCTGTCAGAACCTGTAAAAGCAGAACAGATACCACCTACCATCTTCTCCTACACTTTTTGGGTAGTGATCATGAAAGTCACTACTTTCAAATGACAAAATAATCTGCTTTGTTTAGGGACAGAGTCTCATGCACAGGCTGACTGAATTTGTGACCATCTGGCCTCAGTCTCCTCAGTGCAGGGCTCACAAGTCTGATATCTTTTGATAATAATCTTGGGTTTTCTGTCTGTTGCCATCTATTGTGCCCATATTCACACGGGCAATAAGCTAAAACCCAAACAGCAGCCATTTTGAACATCCAAGCAAGAGGATCTCAGTGAAAAATCCTGATCTCCAGAAACCATCAGGCAATTGCTCGGGCATGATGCCTTTGCATCCCAGTGTCAGCATGCCTGCCCATCCTCAGAATTACTCACTGTTAGCACAGGCTTCTAAGTACAATCTCCTAAACATCCCTGCTGTGGTGATGAGCTGAACTTGTGCCTTCCCTTTAAAGAGCACTAGGTAGAGTATGTCCTGGACACCAGATACATCACAAGTTGGACTCCCAGAACCAGAGAGACAGACACATGGGCATAAGCTGGGCACAATTCAAACAAGGTCCATAGGACATTCGGTGGCTTAAACAAGGTCCTCTGGGAGAAACTACTTGGTCTCCAGTTTGACCAGCACATATCAGGCTAGTGTCCAGGTTAAAAAGAAAAAAGTATCCTGTGGATGGCTCATTGCAAATACCATTGCGCCCCTCACTTTAGGTCCTGCTTGGGCAGTGTTGTTAGCTGTTCTTGTACTAGAGCCTCAATGTAGCTGAAAAGGTAGAGACAGATATAAAAATGAACAAAAAACTGAAGATAAACAAATGATGACAAACCACGAGCCATTTGCTATGTGATCTAACACAGTAGCCAGCAGCCATGTGTGATGACTGAATTAAAGTATGGCAGATAGTTCAGTTTCTCCAACACACAGGCTGGATAGCAGGTGTTCACTGAACACACGAGCTAGCGGCTACCATATTGAAGGACAGAGATACAGGACCTTAGGATATTTGCCTTTATTGGGTAGTGCCAAGGACTAGGCATCTGGCTGGGGAGCTGTGAACAGTCCAGGACCTCAGCCTAGGTGATGGGGTTGTCCACATTTAAGGTGGACTTCCCATCTGAGTTACCCCCGTCTAGAAACTCAGCCACAGCCCTGCCCAGAGGCTTTCATTGGGAGATGGTTATATATCTGCATTTCCTCCTTTGCCACAGCTGCTTGCTGCTATAACATTAATCTGGGTTATGAATAAGTATTCTTTTATCTCCCTAGATGATTTCTGACGTGACTCACCCTATCTTAATGAATTATAAATATTTTATAGCAAGGAAACACACATTTCTTTGGAGACCTGAGGAACGGAGCAAGTCACAAATGAATAAAACTCTACTGCCCCCTTTGTTTCAAGGATAATAAGCAAGATGCTCTCTCCGTAAAACCAACAGCTCAAATGCTCCTCATAGGAACACATTGTATTCATCTACACCAAAGGCATTTGGGAAAGTAGGTAATAGCAATAAAATTTCAGGAGATTCAGAGAACAGCTTAAGTGCAACCGCCTACATTTAAAGCCAACAAAATATTGCCATTTTCTTTAAAATGAGAATCAGGTTTCAGACCTGGTATTGCTAGTGTCTTCCTGTCCTGCTCCCTCATTGTTGCCCAACTGGCAACTCTACCGTGAGTTTCTTGAAGAGACTGTTGGAAGGTCGTTGTTTTTACTGTGTCAGAAATGTGGCTTGATGCCTTACAGCCAAGATCCTATTGGTATTCACAGTCACATCATAGAGAAAACACTGACGTTATCACTTCGCATGAGTTAAAAACTGAGGCCAGCCAATTCACGGTCAGAACCCAGCTTAACTTGAGTCTAAATTCCAACTTCTGAATTCCCAGGCCCTCCTACCTCATTCACACAGTCCCCCTATGTATGCCTGGCTAGCCTCCAACTCCTGAACCTCCTGCCTCAGCCTCCCACATATGGGCTAATGGGCTGGCACCAGGATGCCAGCCCTTCCATGAATTTTTGAATGTATGCATGAGACTTAGGGTCTGTGTAAGTTTTTGAGTTTTCCTGTTCTGTGTGGCCAATGCCCTTACCATGGACATCATACCTCATGTATATTGACAAACATATATGTCCTCCCAAAAGGACAGATTCTCTGTACTATCATTGCTTCTAGAGAAAGGCGTCCCCATGGGCATCCAAATGAGGTTCCTAGACTCTTCATAGGCCTGGCCTTCCACGGCCTCACCCTGTCCCACCAGAGTGGGCTCCTCTAGAAAGAAGGTTTTTGATGAAAATGAATGCAGATCAAAATGTGTTATATTCCTTTCTTTCAAAACTGTTTATTATGTCATTGGTTAAATTACCCAACATTTAACTACTCCCTAGCATACACTGTGAAGAAAAAATGCTACATGTTTGGTGGCTGTGATCATGTAAATGTAAATAGCATATAGCACTTTTCTTCTATAGCACAAACTATAGTTAACAACAACCCTGGAGAGACCCCTAACATTTTCTGTCATGGAAATAAAGTAGAAATACAGGTAACAGTTGAGAAGCATGTTTGTGAGACCAACCTGGCGTGACACATGCAAATTAATGTGTCCTCTAAAGACTCTGCCCACTTATCACATACTAGTTTCTTTATCAACTACACGAGGTTTAAGCGATACAATGTTATCCCATTGTTTGCAAGTGTGCTGAGAGGCCAAGAGGCGGCTATTTTTAATAAGAATCTGTGGGTCGGGTAACCTGGAACTGAGGAATTGAGCATGCTTCCTGACAACCATGACAAAAGACCAGCATCACTGAAGTGAAACTTTTGCTTTGTTGGGACATTCTATGCTGGTCAAGAATCAGCTGTGATTCCAGTGACCAGCCTAAATTGGGATCCAACTCAAGGGGAGGCTCCAAGGCCCGACACTATTACTGATGCTACCGTGTGCTTACAGACAGGAGCCTAGCATGGCTGTCTTCCCAGAGGCCCAACAAGCAGCTGGAAGGGTCAGATGCAGACACTTACATCCATCCAATGGACAGAAGCCAGGGACCCATGTGGTTGAATTAGGGTAAGGCTGGAAGAAGCTGAGGAGGAGGGTGACCCCATAGGAAGAACAGCAGTCTCAACTAGCCTGGACCCTGGAGATCCCTTAGACACTGAGCCACCAACTAGGCAACATACACCAGCTGATATGAGGCCCCTGACACATATACACCAGAAAACTGCCTGGTCTTGCCTCAATGAGAGAAGAAGCACCTAACCCTCTAGAGACTTGGGGCCCCAGGGAGTGGGGAGGCCTGGTAGGGTGGGTGGGTGGGACATCCTCTTGGAGACGGGGGTGGGGGTGGGGTGGTGGTGGTGGCAGGGGATGAGGAGGTTTGTGATGAGGAACAGCCAGAGGGCAGACAGGGAGGGGGATAACAAATGGACTGTAGAAAAAGATTTAAAAAAATTTTTTTTAAGTTTTACACACACACACACACACACACACACACACACACACACACACACACACACAAGCAGGAAAGTTTTTAAAATGCCCTTATCATTGTATGGAAAAACTGAAAACCACACTTTGGAGTACATTTTATACAAGTGTAAGGATTTTATTCAGCTTCCTGTCTCTGCTGGCTGCCTGCTTGGGAACTGGGGAGGGCTGTGTGATTGTAGCGAGGACTGGATGCAAATTTATATCTTTGGCTTAAAATAAAAGACACTATGATCAGAAGGGGAAAAAAAGGAAGAGATCAGCAGCTGGTAAGGATGTGGCTGGGGTACGGGGAACGCTTGTCCACAGCTGTGGGGAGACAAATTTGTACAGCCACTATGGGAGTCAGGGTGGGCATTCTTCAGGAAGGTGCGAATTGATCTAATCAAGATCCAGCTAGATCACTCTTGGACACGTACCCAAAGGATGCGTCATCCTGCCACAGAGGCATGTGTTCAACCATGTTCATTGCTGCTCTGTTCACAATAACCAAAAACTGGAAACAACCTAGATGTCCCCAACAGAAGAATGGATAAGGGAAATGTGATACATTTTAAAGCAATAAAATCATAAAATTTGCAGGTAAATGAATGTAACTAGGAAAAAAACTTCCTGAGTGATGTATCCCACACCCAGAAAAACAAATATGGTATGTATTTGTTTCCATCTGGATATTAGCTGTTAAGTCTACAACCTGTAGAATCACAGAGGTTTAGGTATAGAGTAAGGGACAGGGACAGACAGATCTCTTTCGGAAGGGGAAATAGATCGCTATGGATGGATGGAAGGGTGGGGCTAGGAGGATCAAGTAGGAAGTGGAGAGGGAGATGATGGAAGGAATATGTGGAGAAACAGCTAAAACTAAGGCCATTTGAGGGGTCATATAGTGGAAGCATCCCGAATATATATATGAATGGGATCTAAATGAAATCCCCAAATAACAGGAAGACATCAACTAGATGTCTTATTATCAAATGACGCTTCCAATACCAGGAATAGGCTACATCTAATTGAGTTTTTGACCAAAGGGGTCCCAGGAGAACCCTCAAATAACCCAGGCTGTTGCCAAGATTATAGGTTGCTCTCCACAAATTGAGAGCAAGACCCCATTGCTGTAGACAACACCTACACAACTCATTGAATATGGAGAAGTCAAGCTGGTGACCTCATGGAGCCTTTGCCCTATATTCTAGTGTCTTTAATACAGGAAGGACTCTGAATGTTCTCAAAGGAGAAACATAAACACTAACCCAGCCTCAAACCCTTTGATCTACAGTGGTGTCCTGACTACAGGATATGCTAATGCAATGCTGGCACAAAGCGTGTGGGAGTAGTCATCCAGTATCTGATTTGACTTAAGGACCACTCCACAAGATGGAACATATTCAACAGTACTTGGGTTACCAAGAACATGAGACTAGATAGCCCAGGGACCTAGGATAAAATTAAATATTACTGTTGTGGTTTGAATAAAAATGTCCCCCATAGGCACATAGCAAGTGGCACTATTAGGAGATATGGCCTTGTTGGAGGAAGTGTGTTTCAGTCACTTCCTGCTGCATGCAGATCAGGATGTAGACCTCTAAGCTCCTCCAGCACCATGTCTGCCTGCATGCCACCATGCTTCTTGCCATGACAAAACTGGACTAAACCTCTGAACTGTAAGCCCGCCCCAAATAAAACATTTTCCTTTATAAGAGTTGCTGTGATCATGTCTCTTCACAGCAATAAAACCCTAACTAAAACAACTAATATTTGTTTGATGTTTTTAATAGCAAGAAAGTGACTCCTAATGACATTTTGTTTTACTCAAAGATGCCTTGTTTGGCCATCATCAGAGAGACTTCCTCCTACAGCAGATAGAAACAAATACAGAGACTCACAGCCAGACATTATTCAGAGGGTGAGAGACCTTGGAACACTCAGCCTAAATGGAATGTCTCCATCATGTGCCTCCCCCTCAGGGATCAGGGAACCCTGCAGAAGAGAAGGCAGAAAGAGTGTCCTTTGTGTATATAATATGGCTTCCAGTTCAGTGTTTTATGGGATTCCCGTGTGTGCGAATGAGCGAGTCTCTGCTTCTATATCTGTTTCCTGTTTCTCTTGAGATCACTTCCTTCTGAAGATTTGTATTGTCCTCTTCCAATAGCTTAGTTTTTGTTTGATCTTATTTTATTATTATCCTTAGAAGCCTGTTTGATTTCTAATGAGAGACAGAAGGGCACAGGGTGAGAGCAGAGCTGGGGAGGGACTTGGAGGAGTAGAGGGAGGGGAAACCATAACCTAGATATATTATGTGATGTGAAAAAGCTACTTTCAATAAAAGGGAGGGGGTAACACAGATGCCAGAAATGAGAGAAAGGTTGGAAGCAGACCTGGAAACATGGGACTGGCCCAGAGAGGGCTCCAGAATATTAAAATGGTAGTGTTCCTTCAGCCATCGATGTAGTGTCCCTGATGACAGCTGCCCTTCAGGAACCAGGAGCTACCTTCACACAGCAGCAAGTTCCTTATGCCCCCAAGTGAAGGGGAAGGCATGACCAAGCATTCAGACATTAAACTATCTTCAGCACTCTAGACACCACACTTCTAAAGCATGCATGAACATAATGACTCTGTGGTCAAACATGGACTGCATATACAACAGCATAGAACCATAATGATGCTGACAGCATCCTCTCCCCAGTGACGCTGCAGTTCAGAGCCTGGTTATCTGTTTGCCATGGGGCTGGGTGAAAACAAGCTGGCCATGTGCCAGTCATACATACAATTGTGAGTGGTACATAATGCTTGATGACAAGTGACTTTGTTATGGCCTTATGTATTTGCTGCAAAGTAGTCTATCATTTATGAATGTATTCCTTCTTACAAAAAAAAAGTTATCTGTAAATCATTATGCTGTGTTATTCTGGGGGAAAAAAAGAAAAGGATACAAGATAAAAAGGTGGAGGAAATGAAATCTCAGGTCACACACAGATGGTGGGAGTTTTAAGTTATTACACCCATTATGTGAAATAGTATGTGTGGAAGTTCCCCAGAAAACTAAAAGTAGAATTACCATATGATTCAGAAATCCCACTTCTGGATATATAGCCAAAAGAGTTTAAAACTAGTATGGTTTAGAGACAGTTATACGCTTATGCTTATTGTTCCCTTTTCAGCAACACCTAAGATACAGAAAGAACCTAGACACTCACCATGATGAAAATGAGCAAATAACACAGGGTTTGTGCAGAGGTTTGAATGAGAACGGCATCCATAGACTCATATATTTGAATACTTCCCCAGCTGGTGGAATTGTTTGAGAAAGATCAGGAGGTTTGGCCTTGTTGGAGTGTCCCTGGGGACAGGCTTTCTGGTTTTCAAAGGTCTTTGGCCACTCTCAGTGTGCTGTCTGCCTCCTGCTACAGTCAGAGATGTGAGCTCTCAGATGCTCCTGGATCCGTGCATCACTCTGCTACCATCATGGACTCTCTAGAATGGTAAACCCAATTAGATACTTCCTTCTATTTACAGAGGTGGGGGGAAAGTGAGGGGGATAGAGAGAAAAGGGGGGAAGGGAAGGGGGAGGGAGAGGAAGTGGGAGAAAGAGAGAGGGAGGGAGGGGAAGAGAGGGGGGAGTAAGAGGAGGAGGAGGAGGAGGAGGAGGAGGAGGAGGAGGAGGAGGAGGAAGAGAAGGAGGTAGCAGCAGCGGCAGCATTGAAACATGTCCTCAGGGTGAGTACCTAAAAGCTGTGTTACAGAGCTACCTTGTGCTGGCAGCCAAACTAGAGTAAGAGTCTTCCTGCAGTACTGGTTTTGAAGGCATGAAAGGGTCATGGAGAATAGTTGAGACTTCACACTGTGTGGCAGGGCTAGAGTCCTTGAAGAGAGTGCAGAAGAGGCTACTGGGGAAAGTACAGCCCAATTACAGAAGATTCCAGCACTTTGGAGATTACAGTGCCATGGGATGTCCACCAAGAACAGCAGCAGCTGTGGAGTGGAGCCAGCCAGGGCTTGGGAAACAAGCTGTGTGTGCTGCAGAGGGTACAGCTGGAGAAGTGACCTGGCCCTTTGAAGGAGCCCAGAAGATGCTGAGTGAGTCCAAGACAGGAGACACTGAGTTTTTACACTGTGGTGTCTGGTTTTGCTTTGTTCAGATTGTGATTGTGCCATGGTTATTCCTTCTTGGAATAAGAAAATATTTAGTTTATTCTTATTTACAGAGGCCCATGGTTGAGAGATTTTGCACTTTTAAAGTGAAACTTACAGAGTCTTACAAAGACTTTTTAAAGAAACTTTAAAAGAAACTTTGGATTTTTTCTTTTTAGAATCTGAACTTTTAATGTGTTCAAATTTGTAAAGACTGTGGGACTTCCAAGTGTGTAATATATTTTTTATTTGTGATACTTATTAATGTGTGATATTGTGAATAAACAAGAAAGAAAAGGTTATGGCTTAACAGTAGTATATTTGTGTGTCAACTTGACAAGGGGACAATTTGGTCAGCTACTATTTATGGCAACTTGACGCAAGCTATAGTCATTTGATAGGAGGGAACAATTAAGAAAATGCTTTCATAAGATTGGAATGTAGGTAAATCTGTATGTAGGGCATTTTCTTAACTGTTGATGGATTGGGGAGGATCCAGTCCATTGTGTGTAGGGCCATCCTTGGGCTAGTGGTCCTGAGTTCTATAAGAAAGCAGACTGAGCAGGTCATAGAGAACAAGCTGATGAGGAGAGATGTGGAGGTGGAGCTGGATAAGACACTGTTTAACTTTATCACACTAAGACACTTTTCAATGTATGAAAGAAAGAGCCATATGTTATGAGGTAACCTTTATGCCATAAACTCATATGATGGCTAAGGGCCAGGTAGAGGAATAATTTGGCCTTTTAAATAAATAATCCACTTTTCTCGTTTATAAAATAATCAACCAGCACAAGTAACAAGCTTTCAAAGACCAGATCAGCAAGACTAATCCAGTATATTCATGCCCATGAATTCCCTATGTCAGAATTACTAAAAACTGTTAACAACCCCCCCCCCTTTTAAATTATCTTTAACCATTTTTACAGTTCAATCATTATCCCCATCCTGGTCTGCCCTCTGACAGTTCCTCATCCCATTCCTCCTATCCCCCCTTCCCCCCATCTCCAAGAAGATGTCTCCCCATACACACACACCACCAGGCCTCCCCACTCCCAGGGTCCTCAAGTCTCTTGAGGGTTAGGTGCTTCTTCTCTCACTGAAGCCAGACTAGGCAATCCTCTGCTGTATATGTGTCGGAGGCCTCATATCAGCTGGTGTATGCTCCTGGTTGGTGGCTCAGTGTCTGAGAGATCTCCGGGGTTCAGGTTAGTTGAGACTGCTGGTCTTCCGATGGGGTCACCCTCCTCCTCAGCTTCTTCCAGCTTTTCCCTAATTCACCCACAGGAGTCCCCAGCTTCTGTCAATTGGTTGGGTGTAAGTATCTACATCTGACTCTTTCAGCTGCTTGTTGGGCCTCTCAAAGGACAGCCACGCTAGGCTCCTGTCTATAAGCACACCATAGCATCAGTAACAGTGTCAGGCCTTAGAGCCTCCCCTTGAGATGGATTCCAAATTAAGCCAGGTTCAACTGCTGGAACTATGCCAGGTGTACACCACCTTCCTAGGGATGTAAGTCTACTGCAGAAACAAAGGAAAGCACACAGGTGTTCAGCATCGTACCTTCAGTTCTAAAGTGAGGAACACAAGGAATCCTGGCATTGTACCTCGCCCTATCATACACAGAACTCTCCTGCCCTCTTCTGGGTGAAGACTGTAACACAGGTGCCGATTCATCCTCCCGGAAGTAGTTAGTGCTGGGCGAGTGCTCTCGTGGACACTTGCCCTTCATGTTTGTAACTAATTTTTGTAAAATGAATAAAGCCAATAGATTCTGACTTCAAATTTTTTATTTGATTATTGCTGAAAGTATACAGCTGAAAATAAAACAACCCAGCCATGTAAGTTCAGGGCTTTTTTTTTTTTTTTAAATTTTAATTTAAAGAATTCCTAGTTTAATTAGCTCTCTAGTCAAATCCAAAAATCTTTTAAAACCAGAAAAAAACCAACAAGTTAGTTCTTTGTCACCTAAGCCTTCCAGTAACGGTACATGAAGCAGTTATATGATCATAACAGAAGTGGTGATTTTTGTTCATCATTAACCTCTAACCATGTTTTCTCCATTTTAAAGACTCATTCATTCTCAGAGTGGAAGGAAAGATAATCACTGCCCTTAGTTTTCTAATATAGAATAGTTCCCCTTCTATGTCAAGAATAAACCTAGGAAGCAGTGGCATCAAGAGTTTCATTTCTACCATAAAATCCAGACTCCTGGGGCTGAGAAGGCTCAGCAGAGTGCTTTCTGCTCTTACAGAAGATTGAGCTGTTTCACACGTGCTTGTAATTCCAGCTCCAGGGGACTCAAATGCCTCTGGCCTCCACAGACATGCACATACCCACAAAGAGACACACACACACACTAACATAATCCAAAACAATACAAATTTATAAAGCTGAGACAGCTCCTTGGATCCAAGCACTTGCTGGGTAGGCAAGAGGACCTGGGCTTGAATTCTCGGTCCCATAAGAGCAGGGCATGCACACACATCCCTGTAAGAGCAGGGCATGCACACACATCCCTGTAAGAGCAGGAGGGCATGCACACACATCCCTGTAAGGGCAGGGCATGCACACACAGCCCTGTAAGAGCAGGAGGGCATGCACACACAGCCCTGTAAGAGCAGGAGGGCATGCACACACAGCCCTGTAAGAGCAGGAGGGCATGCACACACAGCCCTGTAAGAGCAGGAGGGCATGCACACACAGCCCTGTAAGAGCAGGAGGGCATGT
>CM052704.1:35740019-35759432 GCA_028551405.1 Uromys caudimaculatus
AGGGCATGCACCCACATCCCTGTAAGAGCAGGAGGGCATGCACACACATCCCTGTAAGAGCAGGGCATGCACACACATCCCTATTTAGGACATATTTAGATAGTGCAAGAGTGGGCTGGAAAGGCAGAAAATGTTCATCATAATACCTCAAAGCATTTGGCACACTTCGTGTAAATGATTCTAATTCTCCTGAGATGTCTTTGAGGTAGTTAAGTGCTAGCAATGATGTGAGCTCACACTGCACAGTGGCATGGGCGACACTGAGAAGAGGACTTACTGCCAGCACTAGCTTGAAAACACTCATGTGCAAATCTTCCTTTCAGTATAGTGCTTAGACGCTGGCTGTTGTAGTCTTTTGTGTAAAGGGTGACATTAAGCATTTTGTATCCAAAAGACCAAACCCTTTGTTGTTTTCTTCCTCAGAATCCACAGGAAGTCTGCCTCAGCCCTTCTCTACCTGGATGGTATTATTGCCTCTTTCTCACATATCTCTTGGCCAGTCTGAGCCTAGGCTGCCACTGACTGCAGTCTCCATGAATCCCTCCCCCCATACACACACACACACACACACACACACACACACACACACACAGCCAGCTCCTCCTGTCCATCATTGTCTTCTCAATCCTGCTGTCACCATGCCCACTTGTCTCTCTATTGGACCATAAAGCAGACCACACTGCTCCCCACTTAAGAATCCTCTGGACTGGTATGGCACTCTGCATGCACCAACACAACCTCTCCCACAGTGTAATTTACATAGGTTAAAAACTAGTAGTTTCCATTCTTCTTATGAAATCAAAAGGTTATCCCAGGAACCCAGCGAGAGTTAAGCGACACAGGCAAGTAACTTGGTCACAACCACAGCTCGCCCTCATGACCTCATTTTAGAATTGCATTTCTTTCTTTAAAAGCTACTTACGTGAAGATATAGCTCCCTGCTATGGCAGCTGCCTAGCATGTAGGAAGCGATGAGTTTAACTCCCAGGGCCACCAAAAAGAAAACAGTTCTTACACACTCAGTTATAGAACCAAGTCCCGAAACCACAAGAAAACATGATGCTTCATGACATAGCAACACACTTTTCTGGTAGACGAAGAGGTAAAAATAACCCTGTGCATGAATGACTTTTTAAATGCAATGACCCTGTGGCTACTTGAAGCCCTTCCCAGCCAGAAGCACTAAGCTCCAAAGGCAGGGGTTTGACTGTGCCAAGGGACGTATTTTTGTATTTGTTTTGCCCCAATTTCTGCTACATAGACAGCTCCGGTCTTTCGGTCGACTTCTAAAAGATGTGGCAGAACCTGATCTGCCAGCTGGATGGTGCTGACCACAGAACAGTCCCCGATGTTTCCGGAAGGTGGGGCAACCAAAACTGACAGCCTACTGAGGTTCAGCTGGGCCACAATCAAGTACTTCCCATCTGGGGTGAACCTAAGAGGAAAGAGAATTCAATAATTACAATCACTCTTTCAATGTTTGTGTCCTTGGCTGCAGGGAACCATGGAGTGGACTGGCTTAGCAGCCTTGAGAGGCATGCGACATAGTTTTTCAGGTTAGAGTGCATGGCTCCTGGGACACAATGTGTCTTCCGGTGTCTGAGAGACTGAAGCATTCCCTCAGGCAGGGAAGATTTCAGGCTGCTTTGTATTTCTCTGTATGTTCCCTTGGAAGCCAAGGAAGCGTGGAAACTTAACAGGACAGTTGGCCTTAGACATTCATCTTGTGTACCTGTAAAGCTGACAAACATCAACGTGTCCTGACAACTACCACTGTATCAACTCTCGTGACTGCCATTACATTCTATTTCTGATAAA
This sequence comes from Uromys caudimaculatus, assembly GCA_028551405.1. Taxonomy (NCBI): domain Eukaryota; kingdom Metazoa; phylum Chordata; class Mammalia; order Rodentia; family Muridae; genus Uromys; species Uromys caudimaculatus. The sequence continues at coordinate 35,741,838 of CM052704.1, forward strand.
GGTATAAAAGGTCTGATTACTCTCAATAAAATTGCCACAGCTTAAGTTTTGCTGTGGACCCCCCAACTGCTCTGGCTTCATTCCTCGTGGCCATATCGGGGATCACAGCCCGGCAAGTAGGCAGGTAAGTAAGTGCAGGGTGCCTACACTCTGCAGGGCTCAGCGCCAGTGGCCATCACTGTCTGAGCAATTCGTCAATGAATTTAAACTGTATAGAATTCTGTGATAATAGATGAATCTAAAGATAAAACAAAACACAACATGACATACTGAAAGAAGACTTAGAAGTTGGGGAAATTCTGAGTATGGACTCAGGCTTCCACCCTTCTATGATTAGAAATCTCTAAAAGCATCTGACAATCTCAGATATCTCACCTCTTTGGACTTGTTTCCTTCCATTTTCACTTGCTTAAAATGAACAATAAATACTTTAAGTTTTCAGCCACTCTCCAGAAGAAGTGGGTCACTCAACCAGCTAAAACAAGCATTTAAAACAACAGCAATGATTACCTCACCGCAGAAGGCCCCTCCTCCGTGAAACAGTTGTCCCAGGCTCCTAGCCACTCTCCAGTGTCCTTATCAAATACTTGGAGCCTTTTATTTCCTCGGTCAGCAACCCACACCTGAGAAACCAAAAACTCATGTCAATGGGAAGAGACCCACTGCATGAAGAAACATGAGAAACATTAGCTCCACATACATGATCTCAGTTAGTGCTTACAGACCCCAAAGAAGATAGCATTACTAAGCTCCATTTCAGAAGGGTTAAAAAACTTTGTCTACCATGCACTAGGAAGTGCAAATGCTACAGTCTAATGTACATACGCCTTAGCCCAAAGGAAGAGAGCCATCAACCACATTAAACACAGAAGTAGATAAAACCTGAGTCCACCACACAGTGCAAAAGATCAGAGACACTGACAAGGGGCAGACTCGCCCCATTTCTTAACTCTCGTCACAGTCACAGACAACTGAACCAGCTCCTAAGCCAGGTACCAGACAAAGAAAAGCAGCCTTGATCCTCGGAGGCTCAGGTGTTTGCTGTGTCATTTCTAAACACGAATCTGTTATTGCTGGGATGATGGGATAGGTCCAAAATACAGAGAGCCATTGAAGAGGAGGAAACTTGGGCACGTTAGTGACACATAAAGCATAATAGGTTTAATTTTGGTTTTGTATCAGCTACAATGAGTCACTAAGACACTCCTATCATAAAGCAGGGAGCTCAGACTTGTTCTCTCTCTTTTTTTTTTTTTTTTTTTTTTTTTGGTTTTTCGAGACAGGGTTTCTCTGTGTAGCCCTGGCTGTCCTGGAACTCACTCTGTAGACCAGGCTGGCCTCGAACTCAGAAATCCACCTGCCTCTGCCTCCCGAGTGCTGGGATTAAAGGCGTGCGCCACCACTGCCCGGCCAGATTTGTTCTCAATAGCATTCGTGGTGATCCATAGATCATGCAGTTATAGGTTCTCCATATAGCACAGACCACACCCCTCACAGATCCTTCCGATTTCTTGGGTTTGTATAACTCAGCAAAACCCTGACTTTATTCGTATTGGTGTGTGTGAATTTTGGTAGCCACTGGCTGTTACAGACACAGACACAAGACAGTGACAGGCTGGTGCCCACACAAGTGTCCTGAGCTGTGATGGATTTGCTCAGGGATTTGGGTATTACTGCCTCAGACAAATGACCAAGGAAGGAACATTCACATCTCAGGATGGAATGGTATTGCAGATTATTTTCTTTCCTCTTCAGTACCCAACACATTTGACCATGGGAAAGCCTCTCTGAGAAACAATGCGTCCTTAACTGTGGAGTAAATTCACTTTTCAGAAAGGCTCATGGTGGTGATGAAATGGGTTATGTACAATGTGGGGAATACCACTAAACTGTTACAAACATCAGGACGCATGGCTAGGGACGTAGCTCAGGGGTAAGATGCTCTCCTGCATGTGTAGGCCATGGGTCCTTCCCCTCAGTGGCAACAATGGACAAACAGAATCACAAAGTATGTAAAGAATGAGCTGTCATCGCCACAATCTCAGGCTGCCCCTGCAAACCATCCTGCGGGCCCCTAAGAACTTTTCTTCACCATGAGCTGACTGCATCTATAGCTCCCATGCTTTGCAAAAATGTAATTTTTTTTTTTTTTAAACAAAAATTAGGACTAGCATCAAGGAAGGCAAGCTGACCCAGACTCTGCATGTCAGAGGGCAGCCTGACCCAGACACTACATGCTAAAGGACGGTCTGACCCAGCACTGCACATCAAACCAAAGCAGTCTGGCCCAGACACTGCGTGTCAACATGTTTCCTTATTTAACACAGGTATGACCCCTCAGGACTCACTGTGGAGATGAAGCAAACTCCACTCACATGCCCTCAAAAGCCTGCAGTCTATAGAGGAGCATCTACGATGTAACAGCAGTGGCTGTAATGCAAAGTACAGTTACCATAGGTAGCAGGTAGAGAATTTAACACTGCTGATGAGGACTTGGCTGCTGGAAGGTGACCCCTAAGATCCCAAGAAGCAGTGTCTCTGTTTAACAGGTGAGTAAAAGCCTAGGAGGCAGCAGTGGCCAGGGCTGGAAGGAGGAAATGGCGTAAGTTCCCTGGGAGGCTTTCTGTTCCCACAAAGAAAGCAGAAGGAAGCAGAAAGAGCAGAAGCTGCGAGAGGCTCTTCCCTTCAGGATGGGCCTCTGCACTCACATACCCAGTTCTATCAGTGCTGCTGCCCCTTGTGAACGGGAGGATTTCAAACACTTACGGTAAGGTTTTCCAAGTGGAAGGCAAAGTTTCTTTCCCAGGTTTTAGATTATCTGTCCCTCAGTCGTTTAAAAGCTATAGAATTATCTATTTTATTCATTTTTAAATATTTGGAGAACTTCCTCAGAATAGGGCCAAACATTTTAGGATATGTGTGCATGGCCAGCTCTAGGGAAACTGCTTAGGCCTGCCTACTGTGGCTGACAACTTGATAAGCCTAGGACCACCTAGGTAGAGAGCATTCAAGCCCCACTGTGTACGGCAGGTTGTTTATGGGAACATCTCGACAGGGATTGTCTTGTTGGCTTTACTTGACATGGAAACCCTCACTTACTGTGGGTGGCACATTTCCTAAGCTGAGGTGGAGAGCTGAGCTGTAGGATAACGTGTGAGTGTGAGCAAGCCAGCACCTGTACACTCATTCCTCCCTGCTGCTGACTGTGACTGTGACAGCAGACATGTTGGAAGCTCCTGCCTTGACTTCTCTTTCTCCCTACCTGGCTTTTCCTCGGATTCTTTTGTTTGTTTGGTTTGGTTTTCTCACAGCAACAGAAACAAAAAGGATATACACACGAAGACATGCCCACCCACCCACATCCACACAGTTCCAAACACAAGGACACTGTCTTTACCCGACCAACGGAGTCAAGTGTGATGCTGTGAGGTATGTTGAACTTGGCAGGTCCTGTTCCATTCTCTCCACGCAGCCAGAGGATCATGAAATCTATAAATGGTGAATACATATGAATAGTGAGCCTTATGCATTTCCATGCTGATTTTGTCTTGCAAACTGCAAAAGAAACGTGCCTTGAGGACTTGAGCACTCTCTCCTGGCTGTGTCTATCTGTCTAGCTTGTGTTCCCTCAGTCTACCCTCCCATTAGCTCAGCCTGAGTTGTTCTGACCTCAAAGGCACTGTTCAGAATTCCTACACTGTTTCCTTCAAGCTCGTTCCCTCTGGACCAAAAACAGCTCATTCTTTGCTCAATTGATTTTTCTTTTCCTGAGACAGAAAATCATATTATGTAGTCCTGGCTGGCCTTGTACAATGTAGTTCAGGCTGGCCTCAGACTCTTAGCAATCCTCCTACCTCAGTTTCCTGGAAGGCAGAATTACAAGTGTACTGTACCAACACGCCCAGCTATGGGGTATTTTTAGGGTCTCCCTCTGTTCACTAGAGGGACAGTCACTAGAGCCAAATGGATTGATCTCTCTCAAGACTAGTCCACGCCTAACACACTGGCCTTAGACCATGGAAGAAGACAAAGTCACACTGCCACAGCCGAGGAGAGGAAGGGCTCACCCACTGAGCCTCAGTGGGAACATCACCCACCCTATATATTTCAGATTTTGTGACTTCTGGATTCCCAAACTATGACAACAAATTTCTATTGTTTAAAGTCACCTTCTTTGCAGTCACTTGTTCAGTTTGTCCATAACTTTACTGCTTCTTGCTTTTATTGAATCTCTGGATGCCTGCTTTACCTCCTGTGTTAGAGACCAAGTTCATTCCCAAGGACAGATTTGCCAGAAATAGCTCCCAACATTTTGTATATATATTTAAAAATGTATTTGGAATATCTCTGTCTTGCTGAAAAACCCTCAGACCACTATCAGAACACAGCTATGAAATCCTCAGAGACGCTTAAATGGCACCCCACATTTCCTTTTGGCTGCTGAGAAAGCCATGCTGTTTCCATTCCGGCTCAGGGCTCCCATGGACCTGGACACCACCTCCAATAGCGCCCTGCTTGGCCCTGGCCACAGCTCAAGGGTGCTTCTTCAGGAACCCTGCTGTGCCTCTCCAGTTCGGTTTTGTCTTCTGGTTCTGCTCCTATCTTGAAAATCTCTGTCAGGGATCAGAACAGCCCTGCTGCTGTGGTGGCCACTGAGGCCTAGAACTAGTTAAAGCCTTACTGCTAGCTAGCCTGCAGGAAGCCTGGCAGGGATCTAGCTTCCTGACTTCCCCATCATAAACAGGACAGAAAATCCCCAGAAGTTCTTTAAATTTCAGACCACCTCAGTCCCTGTGAGAGTCTCCTGGTCTCGGCCTCAGTGAACATGCAGGCCCCTGAAAAGAAGCACTTCCTGTTGGTAATCCCACCAATCTGATTTCTGTGGAGGTCTGGTCTGTTGCTAAGTACTGTAATGCTAAATTCTGTTTTCCAAGGTCAAGTAGTCTCCAGAAGATGGAATTCTCACCAACACCAGCTTTGTTATGCAAACCTTGCTCCTTAATTTAAAACTATTTGGTTGAATAAAGATGCCTACTACAGGTAGCACAGCAGAAGAGAGGTGGGGGGGGGCTTTGGGGTCTGAGGCAGAGACCACTGGGGTGAGAGGAGAAAGCATAGGTGGATCTGAGCACTGAAGCCATGAGGGCTTGCCAGTTAGAGTAGAAGAGGCCTAGGTAGAACAGAGCAAGTGATACCTGGGGATTATTGACAGAGAAGTAGACAAAATAGCATAGAGTTGATATCTACCCAGCTCAAATTTTAAGGCTTATTATAAAGTTTTGTGTCTTTTATTTGGGAACTAAATGATCTAGGGTGGGGTACAAACCCCCAAATGATATTTTCAGCAACAGATTGTCTTTTATTTAACCTTTACATGCAACTTCATGTGCAATTTGATTACATTATACCACACAGCAAACAAATTAAATTCAATTTATAAAATAATATCCTTATGATTATGATCATACCAAGTGAAGGCATTTACCTTGGGATAGTTTGACCAGTCTGTTATTCAGTCCCCCATCTCCATCCACAATGTAGATCTCTCCTGTGTCATCTACATATAACTCTGCAGGGTTGTCAAACTGCAGTGGGTTCAAGCCAGTGCCCTTCTTGCCTGGAGTTCCCAAGACTTGAACAAGATCGCCCAGGGAATTGTATTTTTTAACAGTATGGCCATAGGGTCCTGTAGAGAAAGACAACAAGTGTCCCAAGGATTGCACGGTATTCACACCTTCTATAAGCTAAAGGCAAGTCTTTCACTAGGCTGAACAGCAACAGGAGCCAAGAGATTCTCATATTTAAGAAAGACAGATGGCAACTAGCAGCCTTTCATAAGGTATGGACAAACCTGGAGATGAATTAATCTAATCTAATCACTCCAAAATAAGGAGACTCTAAACACAAGGAAAACACTGGCTCCTTACAGGGAAAGCTTAGGATAATTTGCATACTTTCTTTTTAAAACATCCTGCTTTGCCAGGTGGTGGTAGGACTCGCCTTTAGTCACAGCACTAGGAGGCAGAGGCAGGCAGATCTCTGAGTTCCAGGCCAGCCTCTGTATACAGTGAATTCCAAGACAGCCAAGGAAGGCTACACAGAGAAACCCAGCTCAAATGGCCCCCAACCCCCCAAAATCCAAACCCAAAGCAAACAAACAACCCACTGCTTGTAAAAGGAACCAAGAAGGAACTAAAAAACAAGCAACCGACATTCAAAGCTGTTATTTCAATCAGTCATGTACAGATTTTAAATTTTATTTAAATTTTATTTTATTTAAATTTAAATTTTAAATTTTATTAAGTCCACAAAAAGTTCTCTGTAACTAACACTATTTTTTTATTTTAAATTATGTTTTCTCACAGCAGAAGCAAATTCAAAATTGAACTCATCTCTTAAGAGAAAAATAATCTTGGGGCTAAAGTGACCTTACAAGTTAAAAAATAAAGTAAATAAGAGCAAATAAGGGAAACCATGAAGCCGTTAGCAGAGGCACAGGAAGATACTGACTGACAGGTGTCCAAAGACTGAAGCCAAATGAGTTAGCCTGCACTGCGGCTGTACCTGGAGAGCCCCGTATGTGACTGCACTGGACCTGCGTGCTAATGCTGAAGGTTTACCCACAGAGAACACAAAAGTGTTAGAGCACACTCCGAATTTCTAAAGACTTAAAAAAGGGGGCAGAGTACTTATAATTGTTTTAAGTGGTTGACTTGCAGCCAGATCTTCACTTGAGGAAATCAATTCATTTGAAAATGGGAAGAGCATAAAAATAGTTTCTCTGATCCGAGGGTGGAAAACAAGATGCAATGAAAAGAATGAGATCATCTGTCCTGAGCTTATTTCTGGGAACCAGGGACGTTTTTCGTTTTTTCTTTTTAAAGGGTGACATGAACAGAATAAATTAAAATGACTCTCACAGAGAATTCTGGGGGCAGAGGAGAGAGAAAAACAGTCAACTCTCATTACATTATTGTATAAACTCAGATAGACTTTCAAGAGTATTTCTATTCATTTATTTCTGTACATGAGTGTTTGCCTGCAGGCATGTCAGTGTGCAGTTCCCAGAGGGACCAGACGAAGGCATCAGCTTCCCTGTACCTGGACTTACAGATGGTTGTGAGCTGCCACAGGGGGCTTGGAACTGCACCCAGGTCCTCTGGAAGTACAAGGGTTCTAAACCACTGAGCATCTTTCCATCTCCTAGATTGATTTTTAAATTCAAGGCCAATTTTACTGGGATTTAAAAGAAAAACTCCAGGGTTCCCAAAGTGTAAATTTCGACAGTTGCCTGGGAAAGGAAGCTGAAGAAGAAAAATTGAGGAAGCCACACTGCTTGTAAGCAGCCTCATGGCAGAAAGGGAAGTGAGTATCTGAAGGGAGGAAAAAGGAAGGAAGACAGATGACAAGTTATGAGTCTTAGAAAAGCGGGCAGCCTTACCACTCTCCAGCTGCCACTCTGGGAATGTCTAACCAGCATTTACCTTCCAAGTAACGGATGGCCTGCTCACTCCCTGAAGCCCAGAAATACTTTGTGTTCTGTTAACAAGTGTGACAGTGTAAAAACCCAACCTTCCTTATGCTAAGAGTGGTATGTGAGCTACCAAGCACAGGGGAAGCAGGATGCCCTTCAAACCAGGAACATAACCAGACCAGGACTCCTGGCTCCTATTTCTGCTAGATTGGCAAGACACATCTCTCACATTAAGTAGGACAGACACACCAGCAGCACAGGCAAACTGATGTCTCTACAACGTCTGCAGCTAAAGCTACTGAGCCTACCTTATTTTTCAACAGTGTATACTAAAAATATCTGCTGGTAGGAAAGTTTCAGATATGCTTAAATGAGTGAAATTTCAAAACTGTTAATACCAGTTTCTGCTAATCTCTGGACAGCAAACTGTGGCTTCCTATCACTTCATTCGCCCTTTCAAGAGACAGCCAGTATAAACAGAGATAAGAGTCCACTGATTCCTCTCAAGATTGACATCTGATTTGACTTCACAGAGGAGGTACAGATTTTGTCTTAGTCAGGGTTTCTATTCCTGCACAAACATCATGACCAAGAAGCAAGTTGGGGAGGAAAGGGTTTATTCAGTTTATATTTCCACATTGCTGTTCATCACCAAAGGAAGTCAGGACTGGAACTCAAGCAGGTCAGAAAGCAGGAGCTGATGCAGAGGCCATGGAGGGATGTTCCTTACTGGCTTGCTTCTCCTGGCTTGCTCAGCTTGCTCTCTTATAGAACCCAAGACTACCAGACTAGAGACGGCACCACCCACAAGGGGCTCTCCGCCCTTGATCACTAATTGAGAAAATGCCTTACAGTTGGATCTCATGGAGGCATTTCCTCAAGGGAGGTCCCTTTCTCTGTGATAACTCCAGCTTGTGTCAAGTTGACACAAAACCAGCCAGTACAGACTTACTCTGAGATTAGCAACTGACAGTTCAAAGAAGAAAGGCTCTGAACTGGGAGGATAGTGCATTCTACCAGGAAAACGCCTGTCACTCAAGAATGGGGACCTGGGTTCAGTAAGTAGAGCCAATGCCAGGAAAACCAAAACCAAACAAACAAAATCCTGCTGAGTGTAAGTGTGTGCATTGTAATCCCAGCATTGGGAAAGTGGAGAAAGGAAGAGCCCTGGGGCTCACTGGCCAGTTAGCTTAGCCTGCTTGTGAGTTCCAGGCCAGAGAGAGACCTTGGTTCAAAAGACAAGATGGATAGCCCTAAAGAATGACATTCTGCCCCCCCACACACATACACAAAGTTCCCTTGACAAGTTTAAAAGATCATGATTATAGTGTTATTGAATTTCTTGATTATACAGGTGTGTGATATAAATTTGTAGAAAGACATGATTTTGTGAAATATCAAAGAAATTATTATTAGATTCAGCAATGCTAGTCTTAAAATGTATAAGCAAGAACATGGGCAAAGATGTGACTTGTATCTAGGAAGGCAATTTAATAGATAATGCTACACATACCACTTCCTACGTCCGTGATCCAGACGGACTGCTCATATGGTGTGCCGGAGACAAACATACCATGGGGTGTGTCAACTGTATAATTCCAGGCTCGTAGGAAATATCCATCCTCTGAGAACACTAATACCTTGGGGATGTTATCCCCTCTCTGAAGGCATACAAAAATAACTGCTTAGAATCACTCAATAAGAATGTTAATCTTTACTTTTGTCAGAGAAATCAAAATTGAAGGATAACAGAAATTTAGAAGTTGTAAAAAAAAAAAAAAAAAAAAAAAAAGTGCTAACTTTGTCGGGCAGTGGTGGCACATGCCCTTAATCCCAGCACTTGGGAGGCAGAGGCAGGTGGATTTCTGAGTTCGAGGCCAGTCTGGTGAGTTCCAGGACAGCCAGCAGCCAGGGCTACACAGAGAAACCCTGTCTGGAAAAAAAAAAAAAAAAAAAAAAGGAAAACAAAACTTAACAGTAATAACATCTAATGCACACAAATCTAAAATGTGTACTTGAAGCCAACTCAAAATTAAATTGCATAATTAGCATAATATAAATGCAATGGTCTATCTAGAGTGGGTAACACTCACTTCTTTCCTTTCTTTCATCTTTTTCTCTTTTTGTCATGCTCAGATAGACTGTTCTTTTTTTCTCTCTCCTGTTTGCTGTGATCAAATTGAATGTATATAATTAAAACATCTCTAGTTGGGGAGATGGCTGGGCAGTTAAAAGTGTTTGCTGGGCAAGACTGACACCCCGAGTTCAATCCCGGAAACCACTGGTAGGAAGAGAAAACCAAATCCCAAAAGTTGACCTCGGATAACCACTTTAACACTCTGATCTCTCTTGATCTCACAGGATCACATATAAAACATGCATTCTACTTACTTGAGCTACGTAAACTAACCCGTTGAGAGAGTCAACTGCAACACAAAATGTTACACCAGTGAAGTATTCTGAATTCTTGGGCCAACTCAAATCCAGCCGGAAAAGTGGGTCCTCCATTCTCCATGAAATGTGAAAAGATAATGTCCTTGAAACCTCAAATAAAATCAAAATACTCAGATTCAGTTCGACAACCAGAAAGTAGCCAGGTTGAAATAGGCTTGTATGTCTAACGATCAAACCAACCACACGGAAAGTCTGCTAATAATGACTTGAGAGTGCAGTAGGGGAAGAAAATCCAGTGTTTATATTTTTTGAAAGGATATGCATACTTATTTTTACTTAGGCTTATGTGTGTGAGCCCGCGTGAGTTTCTGTGCGCCATGTGCCCATAAAGGCCAGAAGAGGGCATCAGGCCCCCTGGAACTGGAGTTACAGTGGGGGAGTGAACCTTCATGTTGGTGCTGGGAATCGAACTTGAGTCCTCTGCAAAAGCTGCCAGAGTTCCCAACCTCCACGCCATCTCCCCAGCCCCACGTGCATACTTTTTTAACACTAAATGAGAGGACGAGTCGTCTCGTCAGCTGCTGAGCCCCGGGAGCAAGTTTGGGGCCTCTGGGGCTGCACCTCTCGGCGCCACCCACACCCACAGCCTTCTCCCCGTTATTCACCAGAGAGCCACAGAAGCGTGAATGCAAAACCACACAGGAAAGGAAGAAGACGGCGCCTGCCAAGCAGACCCAGGTTCTCGCCATCGTGAGGGCCGGGGAGGCGAAAGTGAGCGGGGCCTGAAGCCGGGTCTGGGGCAGAGGAACCTAAAGCACCGATCAGAGGAACTCCTAAGACCAATTCCGGGTTTCTTGCTCCTTGCCCCGCCCCCAGTCAGGTGCCCAGCGAGTGGCCCAGTGACCCCGGTCCACACACGGAGGTGCTCCTGGCCCCAGACTTTCTTCAGGATGGCGGCGCCTGCAGAACTTCCTGACTGTTCGCTCGTTTAAACTCGCATTCAAGAATCAAAACAGAGCAGCACAAAACTGAAGAGCTAGGGGACCGTGACACTAAAATAATGACTACCACTCTCTGAAAAGGACTTTAGTCACATCTGTTCCACAAGCATTCAGGCGTCTGTTGTGGATGCCTATATTCCCACACTAGGACCCCGTCGCCCCAAACTAATCTTTCGGGCAATAGCGACTTAAGGTGGCGGTGCATAATTGCGTCTTGTGGGCGCGACACGCTCTACCGAAGGTCCCCTGGAGCTGGTGGGGCGTTTAGGGGTGCTCCCGCTGGGCGTCTGGCCGCGTGAGCGCTGCGGTGCTCGAGAGCCGCCCTTGGCGAGGCTGTGTCCCCCTTCGCCCGGCTCCTAGTGCGCCCCAGCTGCCGGCCCGCTCCCGGAAGCTACGAAAACCAGTAACAAAGAACCTGCGGGGCCACCGGCTGCCAGAGCTGCGGGACCCCGGGATCGGGCTGATCACCTGGGCTGAGCGTCCGTGGGGCCACGTGTCCCAGATCGCGGCGGTGAGCGGAGCGTGGCTCGGCGGCCTTCCCCGGAGCGCACGGCCCTCAGTGCCCTCCGGATTTCTGATTTCTGCAAACGCACTAGCCAGCTCTGCTCTGAGCAGCTGAAGCTTTGTCCGAAGAAGCTACTGAAGTCTGATTTTAATAAAAACTTTTCCCAAGTTTTCGTTCTGGAATTTTTGTTTTGTTTTGGTGCAGTTTGCAATACTCTCTACCTCTTCGTCTCCCTTCTCCTTCTGGTATATTATCCACGAGTCGAACCTGGGATGAGCGTTTCGTAATTGCAAAAAGAACTATTAGACGTCACGACGAAATAGTACTCAAGATGGACAAAAAGTCCTTTGAAACGGTGCTGGATGAAATTCGAAAGGTAATTGACCTTGTTCCCTAAAATTCGTCTGAGATAATTGACGTGAGTTACTTTCTTTGGGGTGTTGTATGTAGTCACCAAAGGGACTTGAACTTTTCTGTGTAATGTAAGAGCTTGCATCTTGGTAGGTTACACCGCTTAAATAGAACATAAGCCACCTCACTGCTAAACTTGGGAAGTCTTGCAATATATGAATTACGTTTGCACTACCCACGGTTCTGGAGCCAACTGTAAATCCTTAATAACTGAGCTTTTGGTTGAGTGACATTTATTCAGTGTCAACATGTTTCAGTAACAGGAGTGACTGGGCACTGGAAGAGATGCCTACTAAGTTCCTTTTCTCGGGTTAGGTAGAATGTCTTCCCTGCCGTTGCTTTCCTTCCTCCGCTTTTTGAGACTGTTAATATTTCCTAGTTCCTGGAATGAACCAGGCAACAAAAAATTTTGGAATGTAGGGTTGAGTATAAAAGTATCTCTTCTGCAAAAATAACAGGTTGCTTGTTTGACGGGAAGGGCAGTGCTGTGGCCTTGAGTCACACGCATCTTACAATTGGCACAGGGCTGTCTTGCATCTGTTTGGCATCTCTAACCTGTGCCCCTGACTGGCACTGCAAAAATTGCCGCCAGATCTAGAGTTTTGCTTTGCTCTTGGTAAGACCCTTTTTTTCCCCTTTTCAAATCACATACTTTTAAACTTTCATATTTGGTGATGCTGATTTTTTTTTTCTTTTCAAATAGACTTCTGCTCTTGCTGAGTCTAGTCTAATTAAAATTTGAAACAAAATGTCATTTTACCACGTACTTAGAATTTGCCACAGTTAGTTTCTGATCTGTTTTTTTTTTTTTTTTTAACCATTCTGAGAAAATAATTTTAAGTTAAAGTAGATCTGAATGCAGACTTCTGCTTTGAAGCAATGCAGACATGCATGTGTATATCTTCTCCCTTCTCAGCCATGTAAAAATGTCTGGTGATAAATATTACCGAGGGAATCAGAAAGGCTCCAGAGACAAAATTCTGTTCATCTGAGGTGGCCTTCAAGTTCACAATTCTAGTCTGCAATCAAAATGTGCTGCCAGTTGGCTTTGCCAGATGGAGAAACAATCGACAGGATCTTAGTCTACTAAAATGGAGCAAAATAGACAGAGGCATTTCTAAGTAGGGGCGGTGCTATGATTTTTAGAAATTGCTTTAGATTTTGTAAAAGTCCGTTTAAATGGGTCACCTCTTCTGTTGTTACTGTACACCCACAGATAATCCTGGCTCTCATTTAAAGTGAAACATGTGAGAAGACACTTGGGGGAAAAATAGGAAAGGCGTTGTTTTGTTTTCTCAAACCGGGAGTAATAAGAGCTGTTAATTAGTAAGCATTTTCTGTTTGTCTCCAGCTTCTTAATTGGAGTTGGGTGTTGTCCTCCGAAAGTACAACACCAAGCCAAGCCCTCATTAGGTATCTAATACTCCCCCAGGAGTCTGGTATTAAAAAAAAAAGAAAAAAGTGTTCCATGCCCTGTATGGGAGCCAAAGCTGGACCTCTCCAGCATTAGGGGAAGATTTGAGATAGGATTGGTTTCACCAGCTCAAGCCAAGATTTAGTCCCGAACCTTGCTTTTGACCGTCTCTTTAATGATAAAGATAATAACGCTCCTCAGCTTGCATTACCCAGAATGCCATGTAAAAGTTGAACTGTTGAGCACCCTAGATGATTTTACTGACTGTTGCATTTGCTGCTAGCAGGATGATATATAGAGAAAATACAAATATTATAGCTGTTTTGTAGTGAGGAGAATATGGCCAGTTCATATTTTATGATGAGTGCTTGCAATCTACGGTAGCTTGCTTTAGTCTTTCTATCTCTGAGGTCCACAGTAGCTGATAGCAGCAGATGTGACTTCTGCAAAGTGCTAGGGCAGAGGCATCTGCTCTCATCTGCTGATAGGTTCCACAGAGGAACGAAGACATTTATCAGACATCTCTCTATCAGGTTTCTATTATTAGGAGCTCACTACATCTAGTTGAAGGATATGATTGGGATTTTCCCTTTATGAATGAGGAAGCAAGCTCTAAAGACTGTTGTGGGTCACGTTGCTAGTTCTGGGCCAGCCTGGGCTTCATAGTGAGAAGAAAAAAAGTCATCGCAAATTGTATCAGTTAGAGATGTTGTGAAAATATTTAGATACTCACAAGTTTGAAACATAATTTGTACTAATGTTGACTCTGTTACAATGTTGCTCCTTCTGTAGCCATGTTCCTAGAGACCCAACAAGTCTAAAGGATAGAATTTCTTGTTACTTTAGTTGCTGCAGCTCCCAGCTAGAGCAGACTGAGACCAGTCCCCGTCAGTCTATGTGGGTGTGTATGTAGTTTCAGTACCTGCATATTAACGTGCTGCTGATGTGCATTAATTCTTTTTTTCCCCTTTTCTAGGCTGTTTTGACAGAATATAAATTAAAAGCCATTGAATATGTTCATGGGTACTTCTCCAGTGAACAGGTATTCTTTTTGTGAAGCCACTTTATCCTACTGCTCTAATGTCTGTTTACCTACTAGATACATTCAGACTTGCTTTAACTTTGTTGCCTTATTCGCTGTAGAAGTTCTTAGTTCTGGCAAAAAAACCCTTAAAGCCTTAGGAGAGCTTAGTGCGTTACACATAATTTTGCCACATTCCTATTCTAAGGTGATTTAAAAACACTATCCTTTTTTTTAAAGCAACTTAAAGTGTCAATTATTCTGGGAAAATATCAAAAGTTTATACATTTAGGGCTCTGGTTAAGAGCACTTTCTGCTCTTGCAGAAAACCCAGGTTTGGCTCTTACCACCCTTGTAGTCAGGGCTTATAACCATCCAGAACTTCAGTTCCAAGGCATCTTGCGGGGGTCCAGCATGGACTTGGTTCCCTGTCCATGGAACAGGGCCAGCAGGCAGGTATGGGGGCGGGGGGATCCACGAGTGTCAATGGCTGCTGTGGGCATAAGACTTGTTTGTATAATAACGTAGAGATTTTACTTTCTTCCTTTAAGGCCTCCCTGTCAACATTAATGACTCCGTGAGTCTGGGAGGCTAAGATATGGCTAATGTCTTAGCCAAATGGTAAACACTGGGACCTTCAGGACAGCCCTTAAGCCTGTGGAAAAGAATTCTTAAAACACAGGTTAAAAAATAAGGATGCAGCCGGGCAGTGGTGGCGCACGCCTTTAATCACTTTAAGCACTCGGGAGGCAGAGGCAGGCGGATTTCTGAGTTCGAGGCCAGCCTGATCTACAGAGTGAGTTCCAGGACAGCCAGGGCTACACAGAGAAACCCTGTCTTGAAAAAACCAAAAAAAAAAAAAAAAAAAAAAAAGGATGCAATATGAATTAATGAGGGGCTTCACGAATCTAAAGGAATAAAAGCAGCTGCATTGTGGGCCAACTTGTCAGAAAGATACTAAGGAATGAAATCCCACCCCACTAAGGTGGTGTTGTTGTTGTTTATGCTTACAAAGGCAGACAGATTCCTGAGTTCAAGGTTGGCCTGGGACAGAGCTAATTTAATTTAGGTCCAGATATGGCAGAAATAGTAATTTCAGGACAGGGTCTGCTAGTTTATCCTCTGTTCTTAACAGAGGCAGGCAGATCTCTTAATTCCTTTGCAATGTTAAAAAAAAAAAATGTGTGTCTGCTGTCTCCTGAGAATTAAGGGGCTGGGGTCATCGGATGCTGATTCTTAGGATCATCAAAAGGAAACCTGGAGTAAATGACTGGATTGATATATAAAATCAAAGACTGGGCTTCTGATCTGCAAGAGATGAGCTAGCCAGAGAACTTTTTAGAATAGCAAGAGAGAACCGCTTGGAGAACTGTCTGAAGTAGAACACACACACACACACACACACACACACACACACACACACACACACACACACACAGAGAGAGAGAGAGAGAGAGAGAGAGAGAGAGAGAGAGAGAGAGAGAGCGCTAGCAGTCTGGAGATCCCCAGAGAAAGCAGAGCAGAGAGAAAGCGGTCTGGAAAGCTGTCTCCAGCAGAGCGTAGGCCACCAGCTTGGACCCACCATTTGACTTGAGTCGATTCATTTGCTGCTCCCAGACATCCTTCCTTCAGACCCCTCTCCAAACTGAGCTGCTCCCTGGCAGCAGCTGATGCCTTCTTTTGAACCCATACTTACATGGAAGCAAAACACTCAGCCACATGAAACATTAATCTTTAGTAAATTTTTTGAGTTTATAAATTTGTATGGAATTTATAATAGTTTTAAATTCACTGTATGATCAAAGAAGACATGAATAAATGTTGAATGATTACAAAGACCACAGGCTCCTCCTGTATTATTCCTTTGGATTTTCTTTCAAGACAGTGGCCCAGGGTGAGGACATCTCTGCGCTGCCCACTCCTGACTGCATCCCAGTGTGTACTCCTGTTTCAAGGCCTCTGTTTGTGGGTGGTGGTAGGAGACCCTGGGATCCTAGCTGTCTGACTCTCACAGTGCAGTGCTGAGCTAGATCGAGCTTCTGGCTGCTGCTGTATAATCTGCAGATTCAAGCAGCCAGTCACTGTCCACCGTGCAAGTGATCTGAGCTGCCCCCTTGATGTGTCGTTTTCCCTGTGTAGTTAGTGTTTTCACACCCCATCTCCAATTAACTTTTCAACTCCCTGTGCTTCCTGTATACACCGTTTCCTGGATTTCTTTTTTATGACTTTTCTTCATGTATTTATTGTATGCTACCCCAGGACCTTGTACACGCTGGTCATGTGCCCTTCCACTGAACTACATCCCGGCCCTCTCCTTTTTCTTAAATGTTTATTTTGAGACAGAGATTTACTTAGTTGTCATGCACTTTCAGGCTAAGTCTAGATTATATGTCTCCTTTCTTTGAAAAGGAAGAAAGGAAGAAAAAAAGAAGGAACAAAAGAACAATTCACTATAGGGAGTAGATGAGAAATGCCACCACATTCATGCGATGGTCAGAGAATAGCCTGTGGGAGTCCCTGGCCTAGACTCGGGTCATCAGTCTTGATGGGACACACCTCTACCCACTGAGCCATCTTGCCAGCACTGTATGTTTTTCTTTCTTCCTAGACCAGTGCTGTCCAGTAGAAGGTTCTGTGATGGTCCGAACATTGTTTATCCACATTGTCCTTTGTGGAAGCTGTTGTATCCTGTGACTGTTGAGCACTCGAGGCCTGTGCTGCTATGGGACTAGAGTGTGGAGTTGTATTACAGTGGCTGTGCTTTGCTGCACGCGTAGCCTCTGGTGCCATATGCTCTTCTCCCACATGGGGACGGTGACGGGAATTGCAAGTGTTGAAGTCTATTTGAAAGAAATGTGTGCAGACGCTGCCCTCAAAGCTGAAGTAAGTCTTTGCTTGCAGGTGGTTGATCTCCTAAGGTATTTCTCCTGGGCAGAGCCACAGCTGAAGGCCATGAAAGCACTACAGCATGTGAGTGACTCCCCTTCTCCAGTATGCAAAGTAACAATGTTTCATTCCCCCATTTCACATAATCCAGGCCAAATTGTGGTTTGTATCAGAAAGAGCTAACCTTAAGTTCTGTTATACTTTGATATACCAAATAACTATGTTAAAGAGTTAAAACCTTCCATGGTGTAAAACTGCCACTATTAAATCCTCTATGGGTTTTAACTGGCATATTGTTTACAGACAGGTTCTTACTGCCTTACTCAGGGTCCCCTGCCTCCAGCCCTACCCCCCCAAGCCCCAATTTCTGACATGACAGCCAAGTGTGCTACCACACCCAGCAGTTTTTATAGATAATTTCATTAGGGTCTGCTTCCTTACATAATTGACATGTTAAGGTAGATCATTTTTATAAGACTACCTTGCTAG
>CM052704.1:35759932-35784933 GCA_028551405.1 Uromys caudimaculatus
TGGGTGTGGTAGCACACTTGGCTGTCATGTCAGAAATTGGGGCTTGGGGGGTAGGGCTGGAGGCAGGGGACCCTGAGTAAGGCAGTAAGAACCTGTCTGTAAACAAAAGAAACAAAAAATGCCCACGTTCTGTGAAAACACACAGTACAGGATTCTGGTGTCATTACACAGGCAATTCTTCCCACATCTGTGGTCAAGGCTCACAGACCAATGTGTCCTTCGATGTATGTGGTTTCAGCTCACAGGCGAATGAGCACTTCCTTCACAGGATAATGGCTGTTTCACACTCCTGCGTTTGCTTTGCCTTCTTCCCATCCTGAGTAACTCAAAAGGCTAGCTGATAAGAATATGGGATGTTTATTGAGCAGGATACCTGTACCTCAGAGCCTTTCATTGCAAAAGTGATAGCGTGATGGGAGGCTGTGGGAATGCTCCTTACTTGACACTTGAGAGCCTTGGTAAGCGTGAGCTGGAAGAGAAGAGAAGGGACCCAATCTTTAGCAAGGTTTAAGGGTGGGCAAGTTGCTCACTCAAAGAGAGTGTATTCTGCAGTCTGGTATGTGTGTGTTTCTATGTCCATGAAGCACAGAACATGCCATAAAGACATTTCTGATCTGTGTATATCTGCCTGGAGCCTCAAACAGAAGCTAAGGCATGTTTCCTTGACAGGAACATTGTGGATGCCCAGAACTCTCGTCCCATTGAAGATCTATTCAGAATCAACATGTCTGAGAAGAAACGGTGCAAAAGAGTCCTGGAGCAGGTAATCCTCACAAATGCTGTGCTGCGTTTGGGTGTTGGTGACTAGCGAAGTGCCTGCCTCACCACGGCAGTGTTGGGGACTAACTTAGAAGCAGACCTTCTTGCCAGCCAGGGGGCACAAGTAAAGCCTTGTAGAGGACCCAGCAGGGCGCTTGTCTCTTTCCCCCGTGGAGCTCTGTCTTGGCACCAAGCATCCTATAACCAAATGCTTAGGACCAGTGAGTGCACTTGCCGTGGTAGCAGACCCACACTAATCAGATTCAGAGGAGGAGAATGCTAAAACAAAATGCCATGTCATTCATGAAAGTCTGTAAAGGGGACAGATTTTCTATTCAAGCATCAATTCTGACTTACAAATTGCTAAGGTAGTACTGCCTCTCCACTGAAGCAGAGCCCTGATTGAAGGAGATACAGAGTGCTCTCCGAGGGCCCTGCAGTTCATCATGTGGTCCTTGAAGCCTCCTGAGGTCAGGGAGGAGGCTCTGTCCCCCTACTTGTTTCTGGTGCTGAGATGACCCTCCTCCTCCATCTCCTTAACACCGGTGTCACTGACTTTCTTGACAAAGTCCTATATTCATAGCTGTGGTTGGCTTCCCTCTAATGTAATCTGTGCGAACTCATTGACTCAGAAATGTTCTGGGACCACATGCCGTTTGAGTGGAACATCATTAATGTAAATGAATTAATCAAATTGTTCCTATGTTTTAGTCTGAAGTTGTGTTAAGAATTTGTCCTAAGGAAATAATAGAAATATACAAATTCATATATAAGAGTAGTTTATATATGATCAAACTGAGGTAATTTTTTTTAACGTTGAGGTGTTTAGTTGGAGACTGGATTATGCGATCAATGTGGTTTGTGGGAACTTATAAAAATAATTATAAATACAAACAGCATCCCTGTACGTACTTACAGGGGTGAATATGACTGTGTGTGTTGTTTATACTGCACGTATTACCTGGCTGCACCTGGGTATTTCTGTAGTACAGTGTACATCCACTGGAGTGTATTTGACTTACAAAGTACTCACTTATTACCAGCTCCGTGTGTCTGAGGTACCATTTTAGAAGCCGAGAGTGCGATGTAAACACCATATACCAAAATCCTTTCTCAGTTTCTCACAAGCAAACACTAAATAAATCATTCCTGTTTTTACAGTAGTCTGGAGTTGTTTTTTAAACATTTTTAAATGATTTGTTTTTCTTAATGTGTGAGTGTGTGCCTGTGTTGGTGCCCGTGAAGGGCAGAAGACAGAGGGTGAGCTGCCTGTTGTGGGTGTTGGGACCAGGTCCTCTGCAAGAGCAGCAAGTACTTTTTAACCGCTGAACCATGCCATGCGTGTGCGCGTGCACGTGTGTTTAATCAAATTATAAAGGTTCTCAAAGCAATCTCATTTTGACTGCTTGGGTTTTTTTGTTTTTTGTTTTGGTTTGTTGTTGTTGTTGTTCTTGTTGTTGTGGTAGTCGATTAAAGAAATGGAGCAGGCACTCCTCACAGTGCAGGCCAGAGTAGCCTCAAACTCACAGAACTCCGCCTGCCTCTTCGTCCGGGATTAAAGGTGTGCGTATCACACCCTATTGCTAGGTAACAGACTTTTCTTGAATCTCTTGGTTATAGCTCTGATGGTAAAAAGTGTAACCATGGTGATAATTTCACAGAAGGAGCCCTCACTCCTTTGGACACGCCCTTGGTTCATAGAGGTCCCTGGTGACTGATTGGTGGGTGAATGTGTGAATGGTGCGCTGCTCCTTAATTCATGGCCTTTGCTGGACTTCCTGTCATCTGGAATACCTGACACAATGGGGTTGGTTTTTGTTAACTACTTTCTTTTTTATGTTACAGGCTTCTAAGGCGGGCTGCAAAGCCCCTCATGCCATGATTTCTTCATGTGGAACCTTCCCAGGAAACCCCTATCCCAAAGGAAAACCCAGTCGCATAAATGGAATTTTCCCAGTAAGCCTGCTTCTACATATATGCAGTTTCCCATGACCAAGTTCACAGGCGCACAGATCTGTACATTTATGTGCTGCATAGAAGAACATGCCAGCTTGTGATGCTTCTCCAGAGGGAGGGAGTCTCCCGTCTTCCACCTAACTGATAGTCAGTTGGAAGTTCATGCATAACCGTTAACTGACTGTGTTACCCTCCGAACATGCCAGACAAAGGTTGATTTTGCTGTTTTATTTGCCAGCTATTCTCAGCAATTTTCCACAGTTGCAGAGCCGAGAACCCATTTGGGAAACTGCAAGATGAAGCCCTATAAGAATCTTGTTTGGAAACCAGTGGGTGGTTCTCAAAGCCCTTGGAAAATAACCTTTGCAAAAGTCACTACATTTCTATTACTGTGTCACAGCCCCAGAGCTCCATGGATTAAATAGTAGACATTTATTATTGCCAATTGTTTTTTATTTGTTTGGTTAGTTGGCTGATTTGTTGGATTTGTTTTTTATTTCAAGCAGGGTCTCCCTCCACAACTTTGGCCAGCCTGGAACTCACAATGTAGAGCAGGCTGGCCTGAACTCAGAGATCTACCCACACCTAACTCCCAACTGCTAGCATTAAAGGCCTGGGCCACCACACTATGTTCTCGTAGCTTTCCTGACTCTGGGAAGTAGGAGTGGCTTAGCTCTGTAGTTCTGGCTTAGGTTTTACCTGCAAGTCTGACTAAGTGCCTGGCAAGCTAATGCTGCTTGTGGCCAGGAGTCTTATTTCTCACCACAAGGACTTGAGCACCCTCATAATATGGTAGCTAGCTTCCACAGCGCATGTAACCAAGGGGAGGCAGCGGCAGCTACGGCACAGCCTCTTAGGACTTGGTTTTGGGAATCAGTGCCATTCTTTAACACACATTAGCCCTAGTTATTCTGAGATGGATGGTGGGCAGCAATGGCCAGTGGAGCTCATCTTGGAAGCTGGCCTCTGTACCAGTGTGTACTACCTAAGGACACTGTCTGAGGTGACAGGCTGTGCAGACTTCTGATCTGTTCTATAGAGCAGTCTCTAATAGAGTCTCAGTCACCAGGTTTCTTTTTCAGCCTCTGATTTATATACACTGGCATGAAAGTTGGTGTGTGTATAGAAAGTATTAGATGATACATCACCCTTCCCTGTCATCCCCTCTGTTACCGTGGCCCAGGATGGTTAAGAGGAAGGTGAGGTAGCCAACTGGGGCATGATTGGGCCTGGAATCGAAGACTTACTCTTCTTAGCAAGGCCCTTCAGAATAATTCAGTGCAGTTGTCTGTTGTGTCTAAAATCTCAGCCCCATTCCTCTCTCTTTTTTAAATAGGGAACTCCTCTGAAGAAGGATGGTGAAGAAATTACCAATGAAGGCAAAGGAATAGCAGCACGGATTCTCGGGCCATCCAAACCAGTATGTGCTGAAATAAAAATAGGAAGCAGGTGTTGGGTTCTCTATGTGTAGTTTTCTGTCGTGTAAAGTACGTTTTTTGTGTTCCAGTTCAAATATGGTAGAAATTCCAGGTCAGAGAGAATGGCCCAGGGCTTGAGTATAAAGACTTAGTCCAAGAGTTTAAGGCTCTTTGGAGAGTAAGCATTTTATTTGAAAGTTAACTGAGCCACATTCATCTATTCAGATAAGAGAGTGGTGTGTATCCGCCGGCTAATTAGTCTTAATGTTAGTAAAACAGGCATGGAGCCAGGGGCTTGTCCTTTCAAGGGATTGATTGTAATGATTGGAAATGTAAATTGAACAGGGGAAGGGACCTCCTGGGTGGAGAAGTTCATAGGGACTGGTGGCCCCACATAGGCCTTTGCATTCTCTGCCCATTCACAAGGCAGGAGAATCAGTTGGCTGTTTATGAGGCCAGGAGGAAGCAGTCCCTTCCCACCAGTGGTTTCCTCTGCCCAATGGCTCCTGCTCGCTCTTTCACTCTGGGGAAAATACGGTGTTTGGTGGAGCTTTGGATACTTAAGATTCTGTAAATGCCATCAACTGTAAAATAAGGTGCTTGTCAATCTATAGGTTTCAAAAGAACAAAAACATTCCGTTCCTAATCCATTGTATAAAAATTGTCAGATTGCCTGGTGCTAATGCTCCTCCCGGTGCTAAGAGCCTAATAGTCGCAGGAAAGCATTGCCCTTGAGGTCTTTATGTGTTGAAGAGACCAGACCCTGAAGATCCTAGGGATTGTAGGAGGACATTGTCCTTGAGGTCATTATGTGTCAAGGAGAGACCTGAAGGTCTCCTGTGTTGCTTTCATACTGGAAATGGGAATTCCTGGGGTTGGCCCGGGCCAGGTCAGAGAGGCACCTGCTGTTCATTCAGGTCTGACCTTTATTAGGAGGAATGAATGCTAAAATTAAAACACAGGATGTCTGGCAAGCTATACCTTTGGAACTGAGTAGGAACCACTCTTATGAAAGCAAAGACTGCATAGTCTGAAGCTTTGACACCTGGGGCATCTTCAGTCTCTTAGGGTTGTATTATTTATCAGGAGATGCACTCTCAGTTATGTCTAACCACTGTGCTTCCTTTGTCCAGCCTCCTTCAACATACAACCCACACAAACCTGTCCCTTACCCAATACCTCCATGCCGGCCGCATGCAACGATCGCACCAAGTAAGCATTTGCTCCTCTGCACTTTTCCTTTCTGCTGCTCATTACATTGAGAGGACAGACTGCTTTATGTGCTTGGGGAATCTACAGCACTTCAGTTCTGAGAGCTTAATTTTGCTGCTGGCCAGCTGCTACATCCTGGTCTAGCATGCTGCCATGGGTAGTTTATTTTTAGTGTGTTTTCCATGTTTACATTAAATGCAGTTTTAATCACATTATTAGGGCTTCTCACTTTGGGAAATGGCCTTAAGTGCCCGTTTTTTTAGGTAGCTGATATCCAAAGGTATCATCACTGCATTTAGAAATGGTCAAGTGTGTGTACTGGGCTTAAGTTGGGCAGGGTGACCCCGCCTCACCTGTCAGAAGGTGCCTGGGATGGGCTGTCTTCCCCCTCAGTTCTCACTGACACTCTTGCCATGTGAGATGCCTCTCTCTTCCACGACAGCTTAAAATAAACCACATTCCCGCATTAGCGCAGACTCTAACTCCTAGCCTGTGATACCGAGTTCTCTCTCTTCCTATCGCGTTCTCATTTCAGGCGCTTACAACAATGCGGGTCTGGTACCATTAGCCAGTGTGATAGCTCCAGGTGTCCCTCCTCCACCTCCATACGCCACAAACCCAGCGGGGACAGGTAAAGACCTATGGCTGTAGGCTGTTTAAAATGAGCCACAGTGTTCATGTCTGTCTGTAAATGTGTCCGCACAGTAACAACCTGTTCTAGTCATGTGGGTAGGATTCTTTCCTGTGTACCTTATTTTTTCTTCAGTGTTTTCAATGATGTCTACTTCCTTTATTTTAGCTTTTCTTTTTTGACATCTTTCTGTGATTATGGTGGGGGAATAATCTGATTAAAGCTTGAAATCGTTTCTTTTTATATAGACAATGAAGACCTCTCCAGTCAGTCAAAACCTACACAGAGTCAAAGTAAGTACCACATAGATCCAGAAATAACTGCTGTCTGTCGTGACCCCTGCCTGTTGCTCACAGGGAACTTAGGGTAATTCACTAAGAATGACTTGATAGTAATAGAGTTTATGTGCAAGAAATGCACATATAGTCTGGATTTAATTTATTTTGTATCCTATCTATTTGCAAAACTCTGGAAATCTAAGAGTCATATAACATGTCCTCACTTAGCGTTGTGATGTGAGAGAGGTGGCTTTCATATGCACATGAAGATAACTTTCTGTCAGATAATAAGTCTAGAAAGCCCATTAGGCATAACCTAAGGGGGAAAGGATAAGGTCACAGGAGCAGCAAAGGCACTGAACACAAGGTGGCCTGGGCGGCACCTCCGGATAGCAGCCCCGAACTGTATTGCCCAGTCAGAAATGAGCAGTAGGAAGGGAAGCTTTCTGGTGTGGGAGGAAAAGGAGTTCTCTCTCAGAGAGTAAAAGCAGTACTTACATCTGATTAGTGTGCCAAGGTTGGGAATGTTGATGGGAAATCTCCCCTCTCTGTGTAGGTGCCCAGAGGTGTGGCCAGCTTCTGTGTAAAGGAGGGAGGGCTGAATGAGCAAATGGTAGAGGTCAGGATTTCTTTCCCTGGCTTTGGAGCTACGTAGCTCTGTAAACAAGTCGTTCAACTTTATGGAAATAATTTTAAAGCCTTTACATTCAAATATATATATATTAAAATTGCCTTTTTAAAAATTACAGAACAGTAATAAAGACTACCTCTGTAGTGGTCAGACCATGGGCCCTATCATGTGATAGCTATGGTATTTGTTGTAGGTTTTGGGGGTTTTGTTTTGTTTTGTTTTGTTTTATTCTTTTCTGTGCTGGAGTATTGAGGCCAGGGCCTTATATAAGCTTTCTATAACGAAGCTGCATAACTGTATGATCTTTATTAATCCACTGGCTTACCCACACCAAGCCTCAGCTTATCCATATATAAAATGGGAGTGTAGGTCTTGGATTAGTGTGAGGCAGATGGAGTGTCCTGTTGCCAAGAGTCTGGTTTCCACACACATCTTTAAATGTCTGTCTTACTTCCTGAAAAATGCTGGTCAGTGGTTCTCACTACCGAGGGAGGAGCTGTCTGTTATCTCTGAAACAGAATTGGTCTAAATCCCGTCTCAGACAATGCTGATCACAGTGGCATTGCCCGTAAAAGTCTGGGCTCCCGTCAGCTGCCACCGAGAAGTTGGACACAGCCATTGAACCCATTCTGGGAGGAAGAACCCACATCACCCCAAATCCTCCTTGTAATTACCCATAGAGTTTATCAGAATTAGATGGTGTAGCAAACACAAAGTAATATTGAGAACAAGTTCTTGGTTGGTTTGGGGTCTGCCCTCTAAGGTGAACTTGTATGGATCCCAGACACAAACTTACTAAAACAGGCCCGAGCATGGAGGGTGAATAGACACAACACTGCACTTACTGAGGCCCCAGGATGGGCTATGTAAGGCTTCCCAGTGTTCCTAAAGCAGGCTGTGGGCAGCACAGGTCAGTGAAATGGTCCTGAGGCTGTGCATGTGTCCACCCAAGAGAAAGGGTTCTTCAAGCACCCAGCAGCTCAGTCGGGAAAAGAGCAACTTGATGCTTGCCGTTGTTTTTCTTTGGTATTTGTGGAATATGACCCCTCCCCTCCAGAACAGTGGCTGTTTCTTTTCGTTTAAATTGAACATTACAATACTGGTAAATGCCTGCCTCTTCTCTCCCCCAGCATTTTCTACCCCAGTGACTCAACTCTTCTCTCCTCATGGTTCTAATCCTTCGACTCCTGCTGCGACTCCAGTACCTGCTGTGTCCCCAGCCAAGGCAGTAAACCATCCATCCGTGTCAGCAGCTGCCACCGGGGCCGGAATGAGTGTGCCCAACAGTGCCCTGTCGGTGTTCCCAGTGCCTCAGCCATCCACCCCCAACCCGACTGTGATCCGGACTCCCTCTGTGCCCGCAACACCTGTTACTTCCACCCACAGCACCACAGCCGCTCTGGTCCCTTCCATTTTTTCTGGGCTAGTGCCACTGCCAGGTCTATCTGCCACCCCTACCCCATCCACTCAGGCCAGCTCGACACCAAGGGTCACTCTGGCTTCCAATGAAACATTTGCTTCCACTTGTGTCCCATTCACCAGCCTCTCCTCGGCCAGCTCTACTGCTGGGTCAGCCAGTAACCCAATCACAGCGCCCCTCTCATCAGTCTTCGCAGGTCTGCCTTTGCCCTTCCCACCAGCATCCCACAGCATAGCCACCCCGACTCCTTCTGTAATTGCCAGTGCTGCGGGTCCACATGGTGTAAACAGCCCCCTGCTGTCTGCCTTAAAAGGCTTTCTTACATCAAATGACACACACTTAATCAATTCCTCTGCCTTGCCGTCTGCGGGCACAAGTGGACTGGCTTCATTATCCTCTCTTCCCAATCGAAACTCGGATTCTCCTGCCTCAGCAACTAACAAGTGCTATCCCCCTGCAGCTGTTCCTGCTGCACAGAGGTCTTCCACCCCAGGAATGGCCATGTACCCAGGCCTTCAGTCCCCTGTGGCTAGTGCCACCTCTGCAGCCCCAATGCTGCCTGCACAGTCTCCGTTAGCTACCCCCTCCCCCACAGCAGTGCCAGTCAGCTGTGGCTCCTCGGGCTCGCTTTTGCACGGTCCCCATGCAGGTGGCATCTCATCTGCACCTGCTGCAGCAACTATGCCCGTTATGATAAAAAGTGAGCCTACAAGCCCCCCACCCTCAGCCTTCAAAGGCCCAGCTCACCCGGGGACTCCTGCTCGTGGTACCTTGGGCCTGTCGGGTACCCTGGGCCGTGGGTACCCCACGACCTCAGTGCCCATCAGTGTGTCCACTTGCCTTAACCCTGTGCTGTCCGGGCTCCCCAGCCTGAGCACCCCCTTAGCTGGTTCTATGTCCCTTCCGCCGCATGCATCCTCGACGCCCATCGCTCCTGTCTTCACTGCCCTTCCTCCTTTCACTTCGTTGACCAATAGTTTCCCTCTACCGGGCAGTACCTCCCTCAATCCTGCTGTATCCCTCGCGGGGCCGTCGACCACCACATCTGCAGCTGTACACCCTAGCTCTGCAACCGTGCGCCCAGTGCTGCCCACCTCCAATGCCTCACCTGCGGCCTTCCCACTCAACCTGTCCACCGCTGTGCCCTCGCTTTTCGCAGTCACCCAGGGCCCGCTGCCCACCTCTAACCCGTCCTACCCCGGCTTCCCTGTCTCCAGTGCCCCAAGCGGTGCCCCCACGCTGCCCTCGTTCCCAGGGCTGCAGGCACCCTCCACGGTGGCAGTTACCCCACTGCCAGTGGCTGCCTCGGCTCCATCGCCTTCACCTGTCCTTCCCGGGTTTGCCTCGGCCTTCAGTTCCAACTTCAACTCCGCCCTGGTGGCACAAGCCGGGTATGTGTCTGGGCTGCAGACAGGTTCAAGTCACTTTCCACCAAGCTTATGTAGCTCAGTCGTGATTTATGTTGAGGTATTAGGCTACGAGGGCTGGGAGGATAGAAGCCCGATACCCAAAATGATTCATGACTCCTCGGCCGTGTAACAGTGACTACTTGGCTTGCTTCTAAGGTAGCTGGAAGTGTTATGTGTGAGATGTTGCTTTCAGAGTTACTGCTCTGAGTAAGTTTTACCACAGTAAGTGACACGTTTCTGCAGTTCTGTCCTACAGAGGAGCTCTGATTTTGTTCACTTTCCCATCTTTAAGTTGTCTCTTGCCAAATATGAAAGAAGCAACCGCCCACCTCTAGGGGTCCACAGTTTGACCTGTTTTTCTACCAATTGCTTTCAGTTTGTCATCGGGACTCCAAGCTGCGGGTAGCTCTGTTTTTCCAGGCCTTCTGTCCCTCCCGGGTATCCCTGGATTTTCCCAGGCTCCTTCACAGTCATCCCTGCAAGAGTTACAGCACAGTGCAGCTGCACAGTCAGCTTTGTTACAGCAGGTATGCAGAGTCTGGAGTAAGTAAAGCCGTGAACCGCCATCTTAACGGCCCAATGCCCGCAAGAATGAGGCTTACCAGAATCCAGAAGTTTGGTCTCATTCGCTTTCCCCAAATTCACAGACCCTATATCTCTTTTCAGACGAGTAACACAGAGTGGGAGTCAAATGTATGAATTGTTTTTCCCATTTATAGATTTTAAAACAAAAAATCTCTGCCAGGTGGTAGCGGCACATGCCTTTAATCCCAGCACTCAGGAGGCAGAGAGACAGGAGGATCTCTGAGTTCCACGACAGCCAAGGCTACACAGGAAAAACCTGTCTCGGAAAACAGAACAAAACAAACAAACAAACCCTCAATTTTAAGACTTAATAAAATGGAAATTAGTCGAGAGGATTACAATTTGTCTTATACGTAAGCTATAATAAATGCAGTAAGGCAAATTATCTCTACACAACCACAAAACTCAACCTCCTGGCTTATTTTTTAAAATAGTATTCTTGCCTTCTAGTCCCTGTTCTGTCTGGTTGTGGGTGGGTGGGAGCCAGTGGATGCCCAATGAACTGAACTCTGCCAACGGCTTGTGCCTCTTTCCTGCAGGTCCATTCGGCCTCGGCTCTGGAGAGCTACCCGGCCCAGACAGACGGTTTTCCTAGCTATCCTTCCACGCCGGGAACGCCATTTTCTCTGCAAACAGGCCTATCCCAAAGTGGATGGCAATGAGTTTTAAAGGTGTTTATTCTTCTTGGGAACAACATGAGATTTACCCAAGAACTGCAGTGAACAATCTGACAGATGAAATTGGCCAGTAATTTTAAAGTAAGAGTCCCTTAGGGACACAGGCACAGAGCTTAAAAGTTCAGGTTGTCTTTTTAAAGTGGTGTATCAGAACCCTTATTCTGACCTATGTAAATAAAATGACAATAAATTGTATTGAGAATAGGATTTTAAATGTACTTGGGGACTTATTACCTCCCTTCCTATAAGCTTTGAATTCTGTGAGTGATCCACATAGACTATGGAAGGGGAGACTGAAGTCTTTATAGCCGAATACAGCCTTAAGTCTGCTTGTGTCACCTCCATGGACAGAAGTGAGAGTTGTGCCTCCGGCTGCATGTGGCCCTGGGGGGAGTTCTGTTCTTCAGATGCGTGTTGGCATCAACTGGAACACAGTATTCTGTATGTATCAGCAAGGGGACTTGAGATGACTATCACCTTTAATTTATTACCAATAGTCATACATACTGCTGAATTTAACTGAATATATTTCAGGAAAGTAAAAATGGTGCTTACTCTAGTCTTTAGAATGACTTTCAGGTGTTTTCAACTGAAAATATATACCCAGAACTACTTTCTTATAGATGTATAAGTAAGGGAGGCTTAGGATAATTTGGCAAAACATTTTTCACAATCTCAGCAGTATGCCAGCAGGGGAGTCCCAGGCCACCACTATTGCTGGTTTTACCCTAGAAGCTCTTGGTGAATGTTTACAATCATGGGATGTATTTCTACTTACACACTCGTCTGAAATGAGTGTGAGGCAACAAGGGAGAAGCCCTGCTCTGTCTGTGCGAGCACGGTGCGCTAGGACCTGTGCTGGTGAACGGGAGCCGCCATCATCCTGAACAGTAGCGGCCACACTGGGGTAGGGGAGGTGGGAGAATGTAAACCATAGGATCTACTGTAGTGCATCTCAACGTCTAGAAATTCTACTTTTATAAAGATGGCATCTGGAAGATGTCGCAAATGTATTTTCCTTCAGTGCGGAGGAACAAGCTTTTTAAGTCTATTGAATAATCCTGTATGGTTAGTTTTTAACAGTTTTTTAAAAATAAACTTTATGACTATCACAAACTATAGACGTGTTTTATTAAATGCTAGGTAGATAACTGTTTAGTTTTTCTAATTTTTTAGGGCTAATATATTGAATATTTTTGTCTGAATTTAGGTGAAACTCCATTTAGAATACTGATTTCTCAGTTCTTTAATTGAAATCTTAGGAAAATAAACAGATAATGAGCAACACTCGGGGCAGGCAGATACCTCTTCCTTCAAGCACAGACTGACACTAATTGCTGGAAGTTGCCGTTTGCTCTTTTTTAAAATTTTATTTATTTTAATGTATGAGTATTCTGCTGCATATATATCCGCCTGCCTGAAGAGGGCGTCAGATCACCCTATAGATGGTTGTGAGCCACCATGTGGTTGCTGGGAATTGAACTCACGACCTCTGGAAGACCAGCCAATGCTCTTAACCTCTGAGCCATCTCTCCAGCCCCCCGTTTGCTCCTTTTAAGTCCACATTCATATCAGTCTTATACGTGCTGGCCATTCAGAAAATGGCTACTGACTGAGTGACCTCCATGTAGTACGATTCTCCTGTGACTTAATACTTCTATCCTCTGGGAACCTTGAGCAGACAGAAAGTGTGTGTCCAGGTCATCTTTTCAGTGTGTCCCTGAGATGCCGTGTGCATTGGGGATGCAAAGGTTTCTATAGACGTTTAGATAACGTATTTTGGAATCATCACTGGGGGGCTGCTCTTAGGTTGCGTCTCACAAGCCTCTGAAGTAATAGTTAATCTGCTCAGCTGGCGGAGAAGCCAAGCTGAGGCAGAGAATAGGTGAGAGAAATTTGATGTTCACTCACCCACCGCTGAGAGAATCCTTGGTGCAGGTTGAAGGGAGATGACCCTTACTACCTCTGAGGGTCCAGGAAGACTGTTAAAAGTTGTTAAAGTCTTAAAATATGACTAACAACATTCATAATGGATTGAATATGCTTGGCCCAGGAGTGGCACTATTAGGAGGTGTGGCCTTGTTGGAAGAAGTGTGTCAACATGGGCACGGGTTTTAAGACTCTTCTTAGCTCCCTGGAGCCAGCAGAAGCCTTCAGATGAAGATGTAGAACTCTCAGTTCCTTCTGCACCATGCCTGCCTGGATACTGCCATGTTCTCACCTTGAAGATAATGGACTGAACCTCTGAACCTGTAAGCCAGCCCCAATTAAATGTTGTCCTTATAAGAGTTGCCTTGGTCATGGTGTTTGTTCACAGCAGTAAAACCCAAACTAAGACAGCATTCTAGAAAAAGCCAAAAGCTTGAGGAAGTTGCCTGCTAATAGTGTAGTTGAGTGGACTATAGGGAGTAGTTTTGAACAAAGCTGAGAAGCAAGAGAGACAAGCTCAGGTAAGTGAGCCTAGTCTTAATCCTCAATTTGGGTTCATAAAAAATACAGTTGGTGTCAGAATTTTAGTGGAGGCTTTACTCTAACTCACTGAACGGGTCTTGTTTGTAAAGGTGACAGGGTATATCACTGGTTGGTCAAAAGATTAATACTTCTTTTAGAGATGCTTTTAAAATTATGGTTACAGCTATGACTTCACGCTTTTCCACCTGTCCCCTGTTCCTGAACTAATGACTCTGAGACTGAGATACTATGAACAAATGCCTATGCCAAGAGCTTTGACTCATTCCCTGACTAGCTCGTAACTTAATTAACCCATTTATTCTAAGTCCTGCCTCATGGCTAGTTACCTCTCCTCAGGTGCATGCAACCAGCTCCATCAGCATTTGGGCCGAAGCTCTTCCCACACCTGAGTCTATCCCAGAATCCTCTCTCCCTGCCAGAACTCCCTCTTCCTATTTCCTGCCTAAGCTAATAGGCCAACAGCTTTTTTATTGACAGGTAATGCTTCCATGCGGTGCACAAGAGATTCTCTCTACACAAAGCTAAAAGTCCTTGGTGTTTATAACTCATGATTATTAAGAAAGGATATTGAGGAGCTGGAAGTTCAGCTCACCAGTTATGAGCACTGCCTGGTTTTGCAGATGATGTGGGTTCAATTCCGAACAACAACAGGATGGCTCAGTTTTCTGCAACTCCAATTTTAGGACCTCAGCCCTCTTCTGGCTTCTATGGGTACTGCATATCCATGGTACACATAAAATTCACACACACACACCAGTTTGGAATTTTAAAGATTTATTTATTTATTTATTTTACGTATATGAGTTTACTGTAACTGTCTTTAGACACACCAGAAGAGGGCATCGGATCGCATTACAGATGGTTGTGAGCCACCATGTGGGTACTGGGAATTAAGCTCAGGACCCCTGGAAGAGCAGTCAGTGCTCTTACCTGGGGAGCCATCTCTCCAGCCCGAATTTTGCAAATCTTATGATAACAGGCTTGTGAAGTAGAACATAAAATCTACCAGCTCTATTGCTGGATGTTTACATCTTGATTTTAGAGCAAAATGGCACACATACAAAAGCATCCATGGTGGTATTATGTAATAACAAAAACATAAACTTACTTCAAGTAAATGAACTGTGGCCTGTGCATTGTCTATGGAGGAGTGCTGGAAATTAGCAAGCATGGTTTTCTTTTAAAAATGTTTCCCTTTGTTTATACATATATGAGGGTTTGCCTGCCTGAATGTGTGTATCTGTGTACCACTTACATGTAGTGTCCTCAGAGGTCAGAAGAGGGCGTCGCATCCCTTGGGACAAGTTACAGGCAGTTGTGAGCTGCTGTGTTGGTGGTGCTGGGAACTGAACCCAGATCCTCTGCAAGAGCTGTCAAGTGCTCTTAACTGCTGAGCCACCTCTCCAGCCCTCAAAAACGTTGTTTTCATATCAGAGTGTGAATTAGCCTTGAAACATGGTACAAGTAATCAGAGAAAGCCACAAGGAGATTCTTGTAGGTCAAAAATCAACTAAAACTAAATTATATACAGGAGGAAAAGTTATTGAAAAGCAAGAAAATAGAACTGCTTCTGGTTATGGAGAGGTAGGGCTGTGAAGGGGAGGCGTGCTCATGAGGCTCCAGAGGTATCAGCCATACTCCAGTTATGGTGTAGGACACCATATACATGCTTATTTCCCTAATTCATACCTACAGAATCTATGCACATGTTACATGTATCACGTGTGTCAACACAATCTGCATCACAAAAAAATCCCTATTTCAAAGCTATAGGATATTGAATCAGGTACGTCCGGGCAGAGATGCTTAATTAGCTGAGAGTTGAAAGTATCACTTGGGGGTGAGATCTAGACCAGCACTTCAGTGTAGAAAGTTCTCTCTATAAGTATCCTGATACAATCGGGGACCAAATTTACTTAAAGATGTGAGTGTACATAAGTATGAATAATGTGTACAGCAGAAACAGTGATTGATCCTCCAAGAATGGGGAACAATCTCTAAGGTAGCAGCAAGTGCAGAACACATTGTATCCCTGAGCAGGAAATGACAGAAAATGTTCCTGAAGCAGGAGGCTGAAAGACTTGCGGCTGGAAGGGACAGTCTCTCGTTAGATGCGTAGTTCTTCCAAAGGTGGTCACGTGGGAAAAAGAAAGCGTAAAAGTTGGACGTGCTTGCTGTACACCTCCAGGCGGAGACCAGAGTCTGCAGCTGGCCTCGGGGTAGAACTTCAGCGAGTGCAAGAACGGATAGAGTAAAAGCATCCAAACATCGAAATCTCCCATCATCCCCCACGCTCTTCCCTGATAACGGGAGAAAATGCTCTCTGTTGTTCATTGCTCCAGGCCTATCTGAGGTTCCTCTATACAGACAAAAATGGGCTCCCAGCCTGTTCCACAGACCCCTCTATAGGGACCCGGTGTTCATGACTTCAGCCATCATTGCTTTCTAGGTGGAGATATTTGGAACATTTTGCAGGAAGAAGAAAAACAGCTGTTTAGTCATCTTCCAAGGGGACTCACGGCGAGTTCCCCCGAGGCTCTTTCTAGCAGCCCCTGGGAACAATTACTGTTTTTGTTTTGAATCTTGCACTTCCTTGAGTGGCAGCTACAACATAAATGGCATTTATGGGGGCAATGTATAAGGAAATAAGCTACGCTAGAGTCTCTGCTGCATGACCACTGAGGGGCAAAGGGAAGGGTTGATCCCTTTCTGGGTACAGAATGAATACGGCTTGGGCATGGGAAATGATGCAAACAGGCTCACCTACCGCTATTTGCATTATATGTTTGTCACGAAGGATGATGGCCAGAGGATAGAGCAAAGAGTGAGGAAAAACAGGGAATCTGCGCACCAGCAACAGAGAACCAAGGAACCCAGCCACATGACCTGGGCTCTAGGGTTTTTCTTTCTTTCCTGTTTTTTTGTTTGCTTGTCTTGTTTTTCATGGGATATTCAATATGTATCCCAGGCTGATCTGGAACTTTTGTGGTAGAGCAAGCTGACCCCAGATGTGTGGCAATCCATTTGCCTCTGTCTCCTGAATGCTGGGATTACATGCTTGCACCATCATGCTCAGCTCTTAAGTTTTCAAATGTATAGAAAACAAGGGTTACGATAGATGATGGAGAGAAGAGACTCGATCACAGTGTTCTTGTAATGAGTCACTCTCAGGCTCACTTAAAAATAAAAGAAAAGGGAGACATTGAATGAATCCAATATTCCCCTTTTAGAGAGAAGATAACTGAATCACAAATATGGGACTCGGCTCCCACCCCAGGGGATGATAGCCATTCACTTATCACCTTCAAACGAGACTCCACTTAAACATAGCATCTAAACGAGTATCACTTGGGTAATGCGTTGGTAAATTCTATTATGTCTGTTCTGCAAATAGAGATCAAATACCAGGTTACGTGGCTAATACATGAGTGAGCAAGCGTTTCTTCTGATGCTGGCAGTGTGGGCTCCAAGATGCTTTCTCAGCCCCTGTGTGTCTGGTATAGCTTCCTCACAAGAGTGATAGGATGAGAGAAGGTGTTGTAGGCTAGGCAGGTACCGCCCTGTGTGGGCTTGCTTGTGTTTCTGCTGCAGTCTGGTTTTCTGGACCCAGCTGCCTTCCCCAAAATTCTAAAATTCCACATTTATTCATCTAAGAGCCATGGCTGAGTTTGCAGAAGAGACACTTGGTAAAACTAACCAAGGTGTGGGAAATGTTTGAAGATGTTTCTACTAGAGTGAAAACAACTGGACAGGTGGGAAAAAGAAAAGGTAGAGAGTGCAAATGGACACAAGGCTGTTGGCTTGCCCTGTTCTGTACTTCTACACAGATGGAAGCAAATATTTAGACTATTGGTGTGAGAGAGGGATTTTTGGTGTTAGGATCAATTTACTGTGGCACTTGGTGCTAGGAGTCTGGGGACAGAGGGGAATCTTGGACCATGTCCTTAGTTAGCTTTCTATTACTTTGGTAAACACCATGACTGTAAGCAACTGGGGAGGAAAGGGTTGATTTCAGCACACAGTTCACAGACCACATGAAGTCAGGGCAGAAACTCACAGTAGGAACTGAGGTAAGGAGCATAGAGGACCACTGCTTCCTGCCTTGCTCTCTGTGGCTTGCTCAGCCTTCTCTCTGATGCAACCAGGCCTGCTTGCCCTGGAGTAGCCCCCAACACAATGGGCTGGAACCCCCTCCCCCCACACCAGAGCAATCATTCATTAATCAAGAAAATACGTCCACAGACTCACCTACAGGACAATTTGACAAGCATTTTTCTCTTTCTGATGTCCCTTGTTCCCAGATGACCCTAGCTGTGTCTGGTAGACAAAAATAAATACACAAGTAAATAGATAAATAAATACTGACTGATCAGCACAGCCAGGAAGCCGAAGCTCCGCATCTTGTAAAGAGCCTGTCTGTCATCTTCCCATTTCTTACTTACTGGACAGACACCTAATGGACACCAACTTTGGCCTGAGGTGCTCCAGACCCTCCTGGTGTGGTAGGGCATAACTTATTTACTCTCCGCATGGAGACCTAGTGTCAGGCAGGAGCCAGCATGCTGTTTCTTCAAAGGAGCTTATGATATTGGAAGTTCTAATGTCCATGTAGGCTCCATCACAGCAACTCACAGCCTCAGTACTGGGATGATGCAAAAGCTTCAAGAGATGATACAGGAAGGAATAGACAGGGCTGTGCACAGCAGCCGTCTACTTACGGCAAACGGGCAGGAGGCTAAACCTGGCTGGTCTAGAAGAAAACGCAGACAAGAGTCAAGCATTGTGTTTACATTTGTAAGTGCAAAGGTCGTGAGGCAAGAGGTCGCATAAAGCTCTAAAGGGAGACAGCAGTGCCTTGTGCCTGAAATCTTAGCACTCAGGGGGCATGTGGGGGAGATACTGAGGCAGGGGTATTTCTGGGAGTTCAAAGCCAGCCTGGATTAGAGTGAGATGCTATCTGAAGACAAGCAACTAAAAGCTTTAGAGGGATTGATACTTGGTGGGAGTGTCAGATAAGGGAAGGACTGACCTCATACTTTCAAACTTTGCCCGAGACACTTATGACATTAGTCTCAAAACTGTTTGTCAGTTAGTAGTTGGGTTATCATAAGGCTATGACAGGATTAGAATTGCATTTGAGAGTTTTCTTACTGTGGTGTGTTGGATGAATTAGGATGCATTACTGTATTATAACACATGAGGACATGTATATCAGATAATGAGTTATACAGGGGCCTAGCAATGTTGTATAGTAAGTAGATGATACAGGAATCACACAGCATATCTTATAGGAAGCAGCCCCTGGCAGAAGGCTCTCTTCTTTTGCCTTCTCTCTCTGAACAAAGACAGTGCGAAGTCAGGGAAGGTGCTTTGTTTATGTTTCTAGGCTTCCTGCACCAGGGTTACTACTCCTCAGGGTGTATGACAAGAAGACTCCGCTCTTGCTCTGTCTTCCTCTCCACACACCACTGAGCTGATGCTTGCTGCAAGGTTTCAATCCCAGCCCAGGACCATCTACAAGATTTGAGAAGTGTCTCGAGAATGAGATGGATTCACCCGAGAAACTGGAGAAGAACAATTTAGTGGGTAGGTTCCTTCCTCCTCTCTGAATTTGAGCCACGCATTAATCAGAGAAGGACTGGAGCACTGGAGAGCTGGGACATTATCACAAGTGTATCCACTGACTCTAACTGGGTATGCCTGGAGTCCAGCACTCAACAGGCTGAGGCTGGAGAACTGCTGTGAGTCCAAGGCTTGCCTGGGCTATGTAGCAAGACCCTGTCACAAAGAGAGAGGATGAGGGAGGGGAGGGAGGCTTCAATTTTATCCAGAACCCCTTGTTTCACATTCAATATTTCCACTGGGCTTATTTGCTTTTTGAGCAATGGTTTGTAACTTGTTCTCCAGCACTCCTGTTGTGACCAAAGAGGCATTGATGGCCTCACCTTGCATAGCCAAGATATGATGGAGGCTGACTTTCCTCCTCTTCAAGTGTCTCTGGTGATGCTGTGATTTAGAGGAAAGTCTGCTTAAGCTACATCATTTCAGATAAATGGAGAGAAGTTGAGAAAGTAAGAACTTAGCCCATAAGTACCAAGTACTATGCTTAGTTTTAATGACTGGGATGAGTTGGAAAGTGTTTGATTCTTGTTACTTTCTCAGACCCGATAAGTATAAGGGAAGTCCTTGATATCAGTTTCCAAGTGTAAAGGCTGGGACTCAGAGAGTCTAGGGACTTGGTAAAGCAATGGCGGTGCTGTGGGTGGGTCTGGGGACTGTGTTTGTGCATGGGATTTATTCCATGCTCAGCAACCTTCCGTTGCCAAAATCCTATTTCAAGTTGGAAGTTGAGAAAGAATCTGGTGTTACTAATTCAGAAAAGAAAATAGACATTTACCCAAATTGGAAAACAGTCTTTTCTCTGGAAGCAGTCGCATCGATACTGAGAGCCTGCAAGCATTAAGTATCCTTTGAAAACAATGCCATGTAGCTCAGGCTGCCTCTGAATTCTCTTCTTTCACCTCCTAAGTGCTGGCATTGCAGGCTTGCAAGCTCTATGCTCTTTTCTTTCCTTTATTATTTTATTTTTCAAGAGTCAAGGTCTCAGTATTGTTAATGAAAAATTCAACTCTCATCTCAAAAAGAGTAAGAAGCGTTTATTGCTGGGTTTGGCATGGCTTTGGTAGTGACAGAATGACATGGTTCCTACCCCTGGGACAGGGCCAGCAGGCATGGGCCTCCACGAGTGTCCACGGCTGCTGTGGGCATAAGGCTTGTTTGTATAATAATGTGCATATTTTATGTTCTTTCAAGGAATGTCCTCCCTGTTAGCATTAATGACTCCATGATGATCAGAGACAGAACAAATCAGGGAGGTGAAGGTGGGGCTAATGACTCAGCAAAATTGTAAATGCTGGGACCTTCAGGACAGCCCTTAAGGCTGTAGAAAAGAACTCTAAAAACATGGGTTCAAATATATATAATTTCTCAAAAAAATAAGAATATAGTATGAACTATATGAGGGCATTCACAAATCTAAAGGAACAAAAGCAGCTGCGCAGAGAGCCAACACGTCAGAAAGATACTAAGGAAGGAGATAAAGAGATTTAGGGAGTTTGGTAATTGCAGGAAATCCCACCCAGCTAAGGTTTTTGTTTATGCTTGCAAAGGCAGAGTCCTGAGTTCTGGGTCAGCCTGGGACAGATTAAGTTAGGTCCAGGTGTGGTAGAAATGGTTATCTCAGGGCAGGGTCCCATTCAGCTAACTTAGTGTCCGTGTTAAGCAGAAAGATCTCTGAATTCTTTTACAAGGTTGAAAGAAATTGTGTGCCTGCCGTCTCCTCAGAATTAATGGGCTGGAGTCTGGGGTTGCTGATTCACAGGAGATGCAAAGGGAACCTGGGGTAAATGACTGGATTGATATGTAAAACCGCTTGGAGAACTGTCTCAAGTAGGAGAGAGAGAGAGAGAGAGAGAGAGAGAGAGAGAGAGAGAGAGAGAGAGAGAGAGATCTTCAGAGAAAGCCCTCTGGAAAGCTGTCTCCAGCAGAGCGGAGGCCGTGAGCTGGGGCCACCATTTGATTTTGAGTCCTTTGTTTCCCTCCTCCCAGACACCCCTTCCTCAGAACTCCTCTCCAAGTCGAGGCCTGTCCTTGGCAGTTTATTTTTTGAGCCAAATCTGAGTGAACATGGATTCCAGCTGTCCTAAATAATACATTCCACTGTGGAAAGGGTTTTATGGGATGTTTTTTT
Organism: Uromys caudimaculatus; assembly: GCA_028551405.1. Lineage (NCBI taxonomy): Eukaryota > Metazoa > Chordata > Mammalia > Rodentia > Muridae > Uromys > Uromys caudimaculatus. Next base: position 35,781,131 of record CM052704.1, read on the forward strand.
GTAGTGACAGTGAAAAAAAGAAATTCCTAAATCAAGACATATCCTAAGTGTGTTGGTGGGAACGTCAGGCAGGCAGTTTGCAGCAGGGTGGAGGTGAGATGGATCAGTCTGTTAAATGGTCTCAATCCGAAACGTTCGAACTGACTTCGAATTAATGATGGGAGAGACACAGAGGTGGGAGGTGAAGAGAGCCCACTTTAATTTTGCCTCTGCACTTACACATTCAGGACTCAGAAACTTTTCACAATTAAAAAAATGCTAATCAATTGATCACCCTATGCGGCTTTTGGTGGGGGGGAGGAGGACTTCACACTATATATCTCAAATTGGCCATCCTCCTGCTTCAGCCTCTTCAGCCTTCATATCACAGCTGTGTGCTATGCTGGGCCTCACCTTTTAAACAAGTAGTACCCTGGTTTCTGGGTAACAGGGTGACAGTGCCTGAGCAGAGGGCACAACTGGAGCTACCTTATCAGTGAGAGTCCCAGGGAGGCTGTTTTTTCAGTCTGGATCTTTTAATCAAACAATAAACCTGTACTCTTACAGAAGAAACAGGATTGGGCTTGTGTGTCCTGTGCCTTTCAAAATTTATATAAAATGCACTGCGGTTCTTTTTCTGAGTCTTAGAGACTGAGTTTGTCCTTCTGCTCCAACTCCAGTATGGTCAGGAGCTAGTGTTACCTAGTCTTTCCTGCACTTCAGAGATGTGCGCTCACTCGCAATGGTGAAGCGAGTCTTTGCCATCACTCCTGCCTGAGCTGTTGGGTTTCCCCAAAGCTCTGTCTGTGCCTCTGTAACTCTAATCCGTGATTCACAAGGGTAGGTTGGAGTCCCCTGATGATGGGGTGACATTTACGACACGGCAGTGCTACAAATCAGAGCTTCAGGAACCCCGTGATCAAACACTTCCCAGCACACCACTGTGTACTCACTGATGACACCGTGTCCTGCCTCTCATTGTTTCACTAAAGAGTTAAAAGTTAACTGGAATCAGACATCTAAGCCTTAGGTATTCCTCTCAGGATCAACACTGGCATCTTGTTGGGGCAGTTTGTAAAAACCGTGGGCTCCCGTGTGCCATCACCTACATCCATAAAATCTTGGTACTCCAGGTACGTCTGGGCTTGAGAAGTTGCATCCAAACCAATTTCCAGGGGTGGGTGAAGTCATCAGGTTGAAACCATGTTGAGTGTCTGTGTCCCTCCTTTTGGCAAATTTATAGTTTGCTTAAAATTGTTCTTTGGTGAAAACTCTTTGCCTGTTTTGGAGGAACAGACAGGCAGGAAAGATGAATTATATCTGCCAAAAAAATCGTGTTACCCTTAGGGGTTTATGCTAAATTTTATATTTGGTGTCTGAAGGCTGTGCTTTTCTACAGAAAGAGCCTAGAAGCTACCAGAGTTCCATTTTACCCACTGTGTCTTAACAGGAGAAAGGGAGGGGTAAAGAGAGGAGGAGGAAGAACATTTACTAGTCGTGAATTTTTTATTTAAAATTTTCTTTATAAAAGCACAAATATATGTAAAATTAAGAAAACAGAATTAGGGGCCAGAGAGATGGACCAACTGTTGGGAGCACTGGCCTCAGTTTGTTCCCAGAATCCCCGTGGTGGTTCTCCACCATGTGTAAGCCCAGTCCCAGGGCATTTGGCTCTCTCTCCTGACCTCCTCAAACACAGCATGCACATGGTGCCCATACATGCATGAGGGCAAACACCCGTATGCATAAAATAAAAATAAATTAAACCTTTTTTGAAAAAAAAAATAAAAAGCATCAAAATATTTTAAAAAATTAAAAACCACTATATTTTCACAACTCAAAACGTGTTTTTTATTTTCTCCCAGAATTCTTTTTTTGCATTCATTTTTACTAATCGGTATCCCATTAGCCAAATAGTTTTATGTCAGGCCATTTTTTCCTGTTAATATCCTATAATGATTCTCGCATACTTTTATAAACTGTAAAAATGTACGCATGTGGGCTGGGGGTGCAGCCCAATGGGTAGAGTGCATGCCTAGCATGCACAAGGCCCCAGATTCAGTCCTCAGTGTGTGTGAGGGAGCACACCAGTGACCGCAGCACTTAGGAGGTAGAGAAGGAAGATCAGAAGTTCACAGACATCCCAATTACATGCTAGTTTAAAGCCAGCCTGGGATGCCTGAGACCCTGCCCATGATTAGTTAGTACAACTTATGTAAAAATATAATGCTGTATGTCTGTCAGGATGCTTGCTATTTGCAGGTGGTATACATGAAACTGTTGTGAGACTGCCCGGAGATAAACCTTAAGGGAAAACTCTCCGTGTTTGTTGGCAGCGATATTGTTGGAGTGTGAGAACAGGGGAGAGTGATGCAGAGAAACAGTCTCTCTCTATTTTCTCATAAGTATGTGGGGGTGAGCTATCGGAAGGCAGGAACACGAAGGAGAAAATACAATGGCTTCTTGGGTTAATTAAGTCTCACGAGACAGAAGCTCTTCTGCTGGATCATTATTTCCGACAAGAACTTCCAACAGACCCAGAAGTCTAACCTGTGGTTCAGAGTCATTCTGAGACTTCAGAGTGGCTCAGAGTGGACCCTCACGCACCCATTGGCTTTTACTGTGAGCCAGGAGGGAGTCAGGTACAGAACATCCCCCTTTGAAGCACTAAGTTCTCACAGAGAAGACATGGGATGCAGCTAAAATTCACGGTGAACTCTAGAGTTACACAAGGGTGGTGGTGGATATAGGAAGACCTTTCTAGAAGAGAAGGTGATGCTTGAACTGAGCCCTGAGGTAGGGGAGCATGGGGGATGCAAGTGGGAGCGAGACACACAGATATGTGCAAAGGGGCATACCTATGGAGGGCTTTCCATGGACCCACATCTGGGTCCCCACCACTGTAGAGAGCCTGGGAAATCCAGCTTCTGAAAGCTAACCTGATGGTCAGGAGCTTGGTTGCCAAGCCTGGTTTGCTGAGTGCTGCTGCTGAGTTTGGGTCTTTTCATTAACGGTGGGGCCAGGGCTCTGGAGGGAGGAGTCCATGAGAAGGGACACTCACAGTGTTTGTCCCAACTAACTCTGATTTAGAAGGTTATACTGCTGTTATTGTTGAGATGGGGTGTTGTATGCAGCCTAGAATGGACTTCAACTCACTGACCTGGCTCAGCTGCACTTGTGCTAGGGTTATCAGCATGAACAACTTTGCACAATTCTTTTTTTTTTTTTTTTTAACTTTGCACAATTCTAAATGGGCAGTTCTAAGCTTTCTTCCTCCTCCTCCTCCTCCTCCTCCTTCTCCTCCTTCTTCTTCTTCTTCCCCCTCCTCCTCCTCCTCCTCCTCCTCTTCTTCTTCTCCTCCTCCCCCTCCTCTTCTTCCTGCTTCTTTTGCTTCTTCATCTTCTTTACCTTCTTTTCCTTCTCTTCTTTCTCTTCCTCCTTCCTCCCCTATCTGTCTGTCTGTCTGTCTGTCTGTCTGTCTGTCTGTCTAGAGTCTGAAGGATAGCACAGCAGGTAAAATGCTTGCCATGCAAGTGTGAGCGCATGAGTCTGGATGCCCAGGACCCATGTAAAGGCCTCATGATATTGCACGTGCCTCTAATCCTAACCCAAGTGCTAATAGGAAGGAGGCAAAGACTGCAGGATCTCTGGAGAGCAGAGATACTTGCCAGTGTTATTGAAATGGCTAGCTCTAGATTCAAAAAATAAGGACAGAATAATAGACACCAAACATCAACCTCAGCTCTGCAAAGATGCATATACAGGCGTGTGCACGCGCACACACACACACACACACACACACACACACACACACACACACACAC
>CM052704.1:35785433-35799716 GCA_028551405.1 Uromys caudimaculatus
TTTTTTTTTTTTTTTTTTTTTTTTTTTTTTTTTTTGGTTTTTTTCAAGACAAGGTTTCTCTGTGTAGCTCTGGCTGTCCTAGAACTCACTCTGTAGACCAGGCTGGCCTCGAACTCAGAAATCCGCCTGCCTCTGCCTCCCAAATGCTGGGATTAAAGGCGTGCGCCACCACCACCCGGCCCAGAGTGTCTTTTTATTTCACACAGATATATCAGATTCACCTCAGAGCAGTTTCATGATGTCAGAGGTTGGTATTTCAGGCAAGCCATTTGTGTTCATAATGTAATCTTAGTATATAGAATACTCACTAAAACTCTACTAATGAAAAGCTTTGAGCTGGGCATAGGAGCACACGCCTTTAATCCCAGCACTCGGGAGGCAGAGGCAGTTGGATCTCTGTGAGTGTGAGTCTAGTCTGGTCTACATAGAAAGTTTCAGGACAGCTACAGCTACATCAAGAGTCTCTGTCTAAATAAATAAGTAAACAAACAAATAAGTATTTCTTTAAAAGGAAAGAAAAAAGAAGGAAAGAAAAGAAAAAAAGAATAAAGGGTTTTAATAATATATATATCTCTAAAATGAAGATAATTTTTCCCATCAAGTCTGAAACAATCTAGAGCATGAGCTTAGGCCATGCAGAAGGAGGCACATGTGCTACTGGAGAGGAGGGGTTGGTTCACTCCTTCAGGGACATTGGCTATAGATTATATTATAAATCTCTTTATCATAACATGTATAATACCAGGGATTTTTTCTATACACACACACACACACACACACACACACAAAAAAAAAGATGCTTAAACACTTGCATCACATAACTGTCCATAAAAGCAAACCCCAGAACTCTCTTAAATAAAAAAGTATACCTCAGGTTCCAATGTACCAGTGGAAGGTACCAAGGTGATCCTGGTAGATGGCTGAGGGGAAGACAGTGATGACTCGCGTCTCTAACATGGGCAGCAGGGAGACTGGGGTTGCCAGGGTGGTGGAATCTAGCAAACACAATTAGTTCTAATGCTCAGGTGGAAGATGTGACTCCATCGGAAGAGATTTGGGGGTGAAAATGGAGGTAGCAGCCAAGGAGAAGGGAGTAGACAGAGGAGGACTGGAAAGGAGACAAAATGATGGTGACCACAAAGAGTTCTAGCATGAAAAGTTTGACCAGATATGTACATTTAATGAACAAACCATTACGATCAACAGGACTGAAGCTACAAGGCATTCAGTGGTTGAGGTCGGACTTGAAATTAGTTTCCTCTATTACAAAGCAATTTGACAAATCCCTCAATTTTCTATCCATTGGTAAAGTGGGAACAATAGGGTATACACACACACAGACACACACACACAGACACACACACACAGAGGGGAGATACAAACACACACACATACAAATGCAAATATACATACAGATACACATACACACATACAGATACACAAACATATATACCTACATACATACATACAGAGACACACACAACAGATACATATGCACATACATACAAATGCATACACACACACATATAGATACACAGATGTACAGACAGACACACATGCACAGGTACACACACAGACACAGATACACACACACACACACACACACACACGCATTAATGCATGGGTCAGGACCATATAAACATAGTATCATTTAGTCTTCATTGGGTCTCCCAAGGTAACTTCTATTCGCATCTTACTGACGGAGAGAAGAGACTCAGAGAGCCTCTTTTGGAATTGTCTGTGTAAAGCCCTGGAGTCAGAACTTGAGAGACTTTGCATAGAAACTCTCCCCCAAGGGTTCTAAGGTGTTCTCCCACACCACCCTCCTCTCTAGGGATAAGAGCACCTCCTGACCTATCTCAGGGATTGTTTTGAACTTCATCTGGAGAATCAAGGGCCCTAAGAACCTGATGGTTCTGATATAAGTGGTTCATGGTCATGTTCCCAGACATCTTTTCATGTTTGGATAATGATAAACCATGCTGGTCATGTGAAAACATAATACTGGTTATGCTGTTGATTGCTGAGGGGCTTCTTGGAAGGGGCAGATTGATTTAATTTCTAAGTACCACCACAAAACATTCTGTAGGCGTGGAACGTACCTGGAGGAGGGGGAGGCTCTACATCTGTATGCAACTAGACTTACAGTGTGGATGCATTTAGGTTTGCTCTTCATTCCTGACCCGCTTGGGCTGTGTCAGGACACACGGCCTCCTCATGGACGCTGCCTGAGAGCTTTGCTGAGAATCACTTAGATTACAAGCTCGCTTCTCTCTCACTTCCCAGGCACCAACAAAAGCCGGCTTGGTGTGTGCGGCTGGATCCTGTTCTCCCTTTCCCTCCTGCTGATGCTCATTACCTTCCCAGTCTCCATATGGATGTGCTTGAAGGTAATGCCCTGGGAAATAGGTGGGTATCTTCCTGTAAACTGACAGACATCAAGACTAAAGGTTCTCCCGTGTTCTCTCAGATCATTAAGGAGTATGAACGTGCTGTCGTCTTCAGACTGGGACGCATCCAAGCTGATAAAGCCAAGGGACCAGGTATGGCAGAGTCTATGGTCATCTGTTACTGCCACTCCCACCACCATCCAAAGAGGGTTCAAGGAAAAACCTAGAAAGCAGGAGACCTTATGTTTTAGGCAGTGGACAGATGCTGCTCCATACAACATGTTAGTGGGAGAGATCATGAGTTTGAGCATTCTGAAATATGAACCTGCTTTATAACTCACACCCTGAGTAGTCCAATACATGGATCACATTGACTGGGTGCCATTTATTCCCAGGGCTGTGATGAGCCAGGTCCAGGGAACAAGGAAGAGAGTATATGGCCCCTGTAGACCATTAAACTACTCACAGGGACTATTCAAGGAGCTAGATTTTATTATCTTTAGAAAGGGCTTATATAATATATATATATATACACACACACACACACATATATATGTATATATATGTTTATATATAACATATGTATAAAACACTTATCAACACATCAGTGCTAGAGACTACCAGTAAAGAATAACCAAGCTCTCTCTTTTCAGACGGATGGGCCCAAGATTTTAAGTTAAAATAAAAGTGAAGCAGGGACAGAGACAGAGTAGCTACCACTTGGAGAACTCCAGAGGAGAATGTGTCCCTCTTAGATGAATTCTCCCAAAAGATTTCTCTGCTAAGTGTCCCAGGATAATAAACCCCGTCATGCATGTCCCTGGGGCTAACAGGTTACCTCAGGATGTCATGAGGACCAGAGGGAAACAAGCCAAATTGTTAACACATCTGCAAATAGCAAATTATCCTTAGTGATAAAAGTGTTAATGAGAAGAGCAGCCATAGCCGGCGCTCTTGGATGCCTGGCATGGTCCTAGGCATGGTGTTGGGGTTAGCTGACGTGGAACTCAAGGTAGTTTTCAGGAACTTGGGATTAACCACTGAACACACACACACACACACACACACACACACACACACACACACACACACACACGAGGGAGACGTTAGGATGGGGATTCTTACCAGAGGACTCAGGAAGCTCTAGAGAACAACACAAACCTTGAAAGGCTATGAATTAATAATAAAGAGATCCACAGTGTTCTCAGCCCCGCCTGCTGGCTCCTCACTCACACTCTTGCTGGTTTCTGCCTTGAAATCAAACACAGTAACACAGATTTTCTGACTGATGGAAATGGCTCTGTATCCTTGCTGACGTGCCTTGTGGCTGTGACCCTTAGAAAGAACACAAATCTCAGGGGCAGAGCTGAAGACCCACAGTGCTCTCAGATGGGATTTCTTGCCCTACCCTGACCTGCTCTAAGCCCTGTCTTTGCTCCTTGGAAGTAGAAGTAATACCATTGCACTTGAATACAGCTCTGGAGTCATGGAACAAGTTCTCAGTTCTGTGGCGTGCTGTTTGCCCCTGGAAGACTGTGCTAGCTGAGTGCCCAGTGCTCTACTGCTGAGCTACCCCAAGCATTAAATTGTTTTTTCTTACATTTTTGAGAAAACTCTAAATTGTCCAAGCTGACTTTGGATTGATTCCCTATGTAATCCAGGCAGAACATGAATTTGTAATCTCCTACCTCAGACTCCTTCCTGAGTCCCTGAGCCTGGATGGAGGACTTTAATGCAGTAGTCCTTCCACATTTTTCTTGGTGTGGAGACTGTTGCTAATAGCTTATAGTCAAAGCCAAACTTGACTCTTTATCATTAGGAAACCAATTTCCTAAATATCCCCTTTAAATTAACCTCAAAATAAATGTTTAAGTTGAAATAAATTACCTAAGAATTAAAAGAAAATGTAAAACATGTATGTCAGGAACCTTAGTGTTTTGCCAAAGGCCCTTAATTCCTATGTAGGTATTTTACTTTAATTGTTGACTGATCAGAGTCAGTCACCTTCACCAAGGTGGATGTGTTCACACTGAAGATCTGAGAAATGCAGACAGCGTTACAAAGTGATGCTCAGCATATCTAGAAGACTGCCCTCGCCATTCTTTTGAATAGGTCAACTTTGACATCGATTTTATTCTTTTAAAGGTTTGATCCTGATCCTGCCTTGCATTGATGTGTTTGTCAAGGTTGATCTTCGAACGGTTACTTGTAACATTCCTCCACAGGAGGTATGGAATTAAACGAGGGTGACTGAGAATAAAACCGCACACTATGGCGGTTCACTATGGCGTGGCCATCACCTTAACCTACCAGGGAAAGGATGACTCAGCTCCCACCCCAGCGCCAGGGCCTGCATGGATTGCTTCAGATGGCTTTGTTTTGCCAAATGAGAATGTGTTGGAAGAGAGGGCTGAGAGGCTAAGCACTGGCGAGAAGCTGGATGGAGACAGGAGGGAAGTCGAGTGGACCCTGCTGGAGGGTGGGGCTGGTTAGGCTGCACTCTCTACAGCCTTCTCAGAGGGAACCTTTAGAAATAGCTGCGGGACTCATCTTTACTTCTGCTGCTCATATTTGGTGTCTCTGTGTTAGAACAGAGCAAGTATCTGAACAGTACAGAGGCTACCCAGGACCCACCTGAATTCGAACTTCAAATAATTCTTGAAACAGTGTGAATCATGACCAAAACTGGTAACTGAGCACTAGGGAACAGGAAGCGATATTGACTAGCATGTCCCCTTATTATAACTAAAGGCATCTGAAAAGAAAGGAAAATACAGGAAAGATGGAGACTGGGGCTGGCCAAAGCGATAAGCAGGCAGGAGACCAATCAAGGCCCAGCCACCTCTCTCTTAGTCACCTTGAGCTATCAGGAGGCATGGGGGACCAGCTTCAGATGTGAGCCATCCCGTCACAGACATGGTTGGAAAGTTTCAAAAGGCTTTTGTGGGTCTACAATGGACAGTTTTCAGTTTTCAGGTTCTAGCTAGTCCCAGGGTCCTTCCAGAAATGTGAGAGAGAGAGAGAGAGAGAGAGAGAGAGAGAGAGAGAGAGAGAGAGAGAGAGAGAGAGAGAGAGAGAGAGAGAGAGAGAACATCTGCCTGATGCAGAACCTTTGTAAAGAGGAAGTGTTTGCTTTGCTTGAGAATGAAACATGGTCTCTGGTGCCCTCTAGGTTTCCTGAGAAGCATTGCTTCTTCTTTTAATGAGAATTACATTCCAAGTAGACAACAGGATACTGTTTGGATGGAGAAGAGAGTAGGGCTTCAAGCCTGTGGGATATAAGAATTCTCCGAGTCAAATGGTTCTTAACCTGTGGGTCGAGACCCCCAGGGGGTCACATATCAGATATTTACATTATGATCCATAGCAGTAGCAAAATTACGGATATGAAATAGCAATGGGACAGTTTTATGATTGCGGGTCACCAAACATGAGGAACTACATTAAAGGGTCACAGAATTAGGGAGGTTGAGAACCACTGCTCTACGTTGAAGCTACAGGGATAGGTAGGGACCAAATCCGTGCAGTCTTTAGCTGTGGGATATTATTTGAAGATGGGATATCTTCAACTGCTAGCCTGAGTTGCCATTAATGACGTCCTTCTGTGAGAGAAGACTCTGGGGTTGGCTGCCTCTTTGCTTTGCAATGTGATACAATGTGGTTCCACCCTGCCTATGCTCTGCAGATCCTCACGAGAGACTCCGTGACCACCCAAGTGGATGGAGTCGTCTATTACAGAATCTACAGCGCTGTCTCAGCCGTGGCCAATGTGAACGATGTTCACCAGGCCACGTTTCTGCTGGCTCAGACCACTCTGAGAAATGTCTTAGGGACACAGACCTTGTCCCAGATCTTGTCTGGGCGAGAAGAGATCGCACATAGCATCCAGGTAAAGACCTCAGTACTAAGAGGACATTTTGAATTCCCTCACCCTAGGTCACTGACCACCACTATCCATACTGCAGAGCTGAGACTCCTCGGCACAAGGATAGCTGTGCTCTCAAGATGGGTTTCCTTTCCTCTAGCAATGCCGTCTGTCTATCATCACAAAGTATACATTTAAGGATTTGCATGGGGCTAGAGAGAGAGCTCAGCCATTAAGAGTGCTCTTGCAGAAGACCTGGGTTTGACTCCCAGCACACACATGGTGGTTCATAACTATCTGTAACTCCAGATCCAGAGGCTCTGATGCCTTTTCTTGGTCTCCTTGGGAACCAGACACACATGTGGTATATAGACATACATATAGGCAAAACATTAAATGCTTGCCTGAGAGAAAGGAGCTTTGATATTTGTTCCTCATCTTTTTTTTATTTTTATTTTTATTTTTATTTTTATTTTTATTTTTATTTTTTTGGTTTTTCGAGACAGGGTTTCTCTGTGTAACCCTGGCTGTCCTGGAACTCACTCTGTAGACCAGGCTGGCCTCAAACTCAGAAATCCACCTGCCTCTGCCTCCCAAGTGCTGAGATTAAAGCGTGTACCACCACTGCCTGGCTATCTTTTATCTTTTAAGTTAGAACTTATGAACAAATACTGCACACTTAACCTTTTTAAAAAGAGGTTACAAGCCATATTTATTTTCAGTTTAAACTACCCTAAAAGAAGTACAACCGTTATCAGGCAGTCCCCAGACCCTACATTTCAGTCAAGTAAAACGGGAGGTTCATTTGAGACAGCAAAACTGGGAGCTATGTGAGCAATTTAAACCTCACACTATAACCAGTATCAGTAATCATCCATAATAATAACCATTGAGCGTGTAACAAATCTGCCCCCCCAATGCCATATTCTAGTTTATAAATAGCATTTTTGTATTTTCTTATGTTCATGACTTTGTGTGATTCTGAGCCTCCTCTCTGTAAGTTAGAGGGAAATTCAACCTGAATCCTTCATGGATTCCGTGCAGTCTGTAAGGCAGGATGGACAAGTACCCATCAGCTCTGTCCAAGGACATCAGTGAAAACTCTGAAAATCTGACAACACTCTAAAGGCAGATCTCAAACATGTTAGGCAGTCTCACCAACTCCTGGGGACCCACAAAGTCACAGCTGTCAGGATGGAGATCACTGGTTGATTGGTGGCCGAGTCATTGGTCCCCCCTCCTCTTAAGACATGTCTTCCATGGCTTAAAGTCTGCATAAAGAACAGACTTTTAAAATGTACTAAAAATATGTTCTAAACACCTCTTGCTTTAAAACATTAGTATTTTACTGCTCCAAGGCAGAGGCTTAAGAAAGCAAGACAAGTATTTTGGGAAAAAAAGTCAGTAATGATCACTAGGTCATTATGTGCGTTACCCCCAAGCCACGTGACAAAGCTGACCAGAAGTTTAGGTGAGAGAACCCGAGACTCAGGTTGTCAAGCTGATGCAGTGATTCACGGCTGTTAATTGTATGGCCAGGACAGATCCAGGTCTGTCTGAGGAGCCTGTGCACTGACAGCTGGAACACTTGCTGAAGTCTGCAAGAAAGTCAAATAATTTCTTAGGGACATTATAGGGCGGACTCTTTCAGTTGATCAATAGATGTTGTATCACGATTTTGTGTGCAAGAGCTTTCTCTTTAGACCCAGCCTCATGTATCCCAGGTAGGCCTTGAATTCCCCATATAACTGAGGATGACCTTGAACTTTCGATTCTCCTGCCTCTGCCTCCCGAGTGCTGAGACTGCAGACATGCACCTCTGTGCCCAGTGTATGTAATTCTGGGAATCAAACCCAGGGCTTTCTGCTTGCTGTGCGACAGAGCTATACCCTCAGCTCCAGATTTGTACACAAAACCTTCAGGAGATTCACTTCAATTCCTAATGTGATCAATGAACTTAGAAAACACACAGCCTCCCCAAGTATGCCAGACACTTGGGTCAAGTGACATGTCTTCTGATCAACAACTTTTCTTCTGGAAACAGACCTTGCTTGATGATGCCACTGAGCTGTGGGGAATCCGAGTGGCCAGGGTGGAGATCAAAGATGTCCGGATTCCCGTGCAGCTGCAGAGGTCCATGGCGGCTGAGGCTGAGGCTACCCGGGAAGCCAGAGCCAAGGTAAGGAATGCCGTTAGCATGGAGGGGAACAGGAATGGAACTGAAGGAAGAATAGAATCCCAACTACCGTTTCAAAAGAGAGTCTGTCCACAGACTTATCTTTCCTGAGAAATTTCCGAAAGGATAGTGAGCAGTTTATGTACCTTAAGGAAGCCTGGTAGTGAGTAGGTTAAGACTCTGTTTGCTGCGTGTGGAGTCATCAGCAATTCAGGGATGAACTGTGGCCACTCATCAGGTCTTCTGGAGAATGTGACTAAAGAGAGCATTTTAGATCCCATGAAGCAGAGCCTAGAGTCATCTGGGAACCACCATCATTATAAAACTGACATTTCAGAAATGGCCAGCCTGGTGCGTATGTCTTAACCATTGTTATTTGAGTATGATGACTGTTACTGAATTTAAAAGAATGACTAAATACAAGTCAGGTTGGGATTCGAACATGTAAAACTCAGCTTGTCCCTGAATGTTCTAGAATCTGCTGCCACCTTTGTTTTTGTGTAGATTGACTAAAGTGTGAGAGACTGGAGACCTCCAGGTATTACTCATAGGAAACCCACCTGAAGCTAAGGAAGCGTCCTCTCTGTTCATCCCTTAGCCCTATCTTCTTTGTCTACCGAGTACCAGCAGCTGCCAGGTAGGGACTCCTGTGGCCCATGGAAAGCAAGCTCCCACAGATGGGTCAGCTGAGCCCTGGCCAGAGTTCCTCTTAGGTGATCTCAGGATTTAGAGGAACAGTCAGTAGAGAGGGTCCCAGGGAGAGTTGTTGGGCTGGGGCTCATTACTGCTATGACCAAAGTCTGAGAGAATAGAAACAATTCTGGCAATGTAAGAATGAAACCAACTTGGCAACAGGATGAAAGGGGAGTCAGAGAGACACCTCGGAAGGGAAAAGCACTTTTCACACAAACCTGACCACAGGGTTGAGCCCTGTAATCCACAGTACGGGAGAGCTGACTCCTGATTGCTCCTCTCAGACCTTCACACACATGCTGTGTGTGCCTGCACTACACACACACACACACACACACACACACAAATAATAATAATAAATGTTTAATTAAATAAAAATATGTTATCTTGCAAAAACAAACAAACAAAAAACCCAAAACAACAAGAAAGCCAGTTCAAGGAGACTTTGAATTTTGGATTCCTCCAAAAATGAATATAAACAGATAGTGAAACCCCAAAGGACCTCAAGTACATTCCCAGGTTAGATGGTCTTCATTTTCTCAAATGACACTGTGTTTATCTGTTTGAAAATCAAATTTGATGACCAATAATTTGCAAAATATTTGTCCCTGGTGTCCTAGTCTACTTCTCTGTTGGCATGATAAAGACCACAACCAGAACCAACCTGAGGCCATGGAGGAGTGCCGCTTACTGGCTCATTCCTCATGGCCTGCTCAGGTTACTTTATTCTACAGCCCAGGGCCATCTGCCCAGAGCGCTGGGCCCTTCCATGTCAATCATTAATTTAAAAAAAAAAAATGCCCCATAGACTTGCCCAGGGGCAATTTAATGGAGGCAGTTCTTCAATTAAGGTACTCTCAAGTAGACAACAAAACCAAACCAAGCAAAACCAAACCCCCAGCTAACCAGCACAGCTCACTCGCTTTGTGAAATGTTTTGGATTTTCTCAAATCCTCTAGGATGTGAAAATCTTGTCTTTGCCAAGAAAGTGAGCAGGGATAAACACAGGTGACAAATTGGGGACACGAGCCCAGAAAAAGAAAGCAGCAGGTACCATGCAGTTGTCAGCTCTTGTTTCTCTCATGTTAGGTCCTTGCAGCAGAGGGAGAAATGAATGCTTCTAAGTCTCTGAAGTCGGCTTCCATGGTGCTGGCCGAGTCTCCCATCGCCCTCCAGCTGCGGTACCTGCAGACCTTGACCACGGTGGCCACGGAGAAGAATTCCACCATTGTGTTTCCCCTGCCTATGAACATGCTAGAGGGCATTAGTGGCATCAGCTATGGCAACGATAAGAAGGTCACTGGTAAAGCCTGAAGTCTTCCAAGTAACTTCTAAGTAACTTAGAAAGGCCTTTCTGTACCATGGAGAAGTCAGCCATTAGACACACACACACACACACACACACACACACACATACCATGCAAGCTACAGTAACTCCGAAGCTAGCAGAATTCCCAGAGAGAGACATAGAAGCTACACAAACACAAACAAAATGGAGAACCATGCACTACATTTATTTTAAAGGCATAACCAATATTCAATATTCATATGTAATTAGTTAGTGGCTATCCCTGACTATCAGCAGGGACTCTCTCAGGGGGGGTGGGGACTCTAGGTGACTGTGCTATAAGAACTTTAGAACTTAAGCTGCACTGGAGAAGGGCCCTAGATCATTTGTAAAGGAAGGCAGATGTTATGTTATGTGTTTGATTCACTGTTCCAATAAAATGACTTGTTCTAGGTCAAGTAAGAAAACTCCTCAACACTGAAAATTAGGACCGATTTAGATGTAAAAAAACCAAAACAACAACAACAACAGCAACAACAACAACAACAACAACAACAACAACAAAACCAGCTGCAGCACAACAGCAGCACAGGGCAAAGGTCAGCTCAGGCCCAGCTCTCTTGACACCCTGGATGTCCTGTTAAATGTTGGCTGTTCTCAGCACCCTCACACATTTGTCAGGGCCAGGGGCACAGCAAGGCAGAAGATCACAGGGTAATTTGCTTACTAGTAAGACCTTTACAGCCACTGGGGACATCGTTCTGTGAATTGCATGTTTTCACTCTGCAAGTCCCAAGAGCCATAGTGATTAAGAGTTGTTTGTAATCTTTCCCCAGCTCAAACAACTTGTTGCAAATAAAAAAAGTCATAGAAAATGAATATGGTTTTAAAATTGCTTTAGTGGAGTTTATTTCATTGCCAAGGTATGGTTTTCCTTTGGGATTAGTTTTCAGAAATTAGATCTTTATTTTATTTTATTTTACTTTTCCATGTATTTATTTTTGGGGCACTATGTCATGCTGGCTGACTTGGAGCTGGCTACATAGACTAGGTCTTTAATCCCAGCACTCTAGAGGCAGAGGGTCAAAAGGATCTCTGTGATTTGGAGGTCAGCCTGATCCACATAGAAAGTGCCAGGGCAGCCAGAGCTACATAGTGAGATCCTGTCTTAATACAAAACAAGGCAACTTCCTGCAGCTTCAAGTGACCCTCTCTCATAACATTGATGGTGATTATTTCTTCAGTACATTTTATAACTTTTGCTTTTACTAAAGGCTGACTAAACAAAGACACCCCCCCCCCAAGATAAAAAAGCGCACTGGGTAATAAAGAGGCGGAAGAAGAATCTTGGAGTGTAGACTGCCAAGGATGATGTTCAAAACACCTCCCCACAACCCCATCCACAGAGACTGAGCCAAAGTTCTTTCCCAGGGGAGAGGAAGGGAAACTGTAAATAACCTCTCTTAGCTGTGAGGCAGGACTTCTTTGTATATAGTCATTGCATCAGTATTCAAGAGGGCCAAGAACCCATGTCACATGATTTAATTGTCTTACCAACTGTCATCTGATATTGAGGTTCTCAGGGCACATCCATGGGGTTTCCGGTTCCGGGTCCCCAAAGAACTGAGCAGAGGCATACAGATGCATCAGAAGGGGGGCTGGATTGTCGAGAAAAATAATCTTCTTGGTGCTAGAGCACTTGCCTAGCAGGTGTGTGGCCCTAGGTTTAGTTGCCAGTATGGGGGGGTGGGGGGCACACAAACAAACCAAAAGTAAAATGAGAGACTGGATATGCAGTTCTCATTCTAGGGGAATGGCCAAGTGTAGCCTACCAGCAGTCACGGCGACTGGGTTTACCTGAAAGGGGGGCTGGGAATGAAAAAGAGATGGGGAGGGGTGAGAGAAGAAGGAAGCCAAGACAAGGTTCTGATCAGGCTCCAAGTTTAATATTCAGCACTGCGTTTATATAGGGCAAGCCCACAGACCCCACCCTTGGTTTCAGCTGGATTAGGTTGCAAAGCTGGCAGTGGGCAGTCTGTTCTTCTAAGTTCCTGTAGGAAGTTAGTTGCATGTGTAACCAAGGCAGGTGACTCCACCAAGATTGATAAGGGCCACTGTGGCAAGTGCTCAAGGTCTGTTCAGTCTGCTCAAGGCTGGGAAGGCCACAACCAAGAGCCACCCCAGGTAGGGTCACAGGGTAAGAAATGAACAAGTACACAGATTCACAAAAAGCCAATGTTGTGTGAAATCAGAGTTTTTCTGACTCTCAGGTAGCAAGTTGTTTACTTATACAAGAACGGCCAGTGTGGTTAAATGGGAACTCAACTTTTGTGAATTTGGCTTGCAACATCCCTCCTCTAGCTCCCCTCCCCAGCTCCCAGCTGACCGCTGACAGCATCTGCGCTGAACCCTTGCTGCCCAGCACAGCCCCCAAGCCAGCCGTCTGCCTGGTGCTCACAGTGTGTAAGGGGTCCATGGGTAGGCACAACCATTAAGATAGCTGTGTCTACAGGGAGCCAGAAAAACAGCTGTCAGACAATTGTGCAACAGTTTCCACCTTGTAGTTGTTACATTTCTCATGACTATTTCCAAAGAGCTGACAACCGGATCATAAGGAAGAACGAAGGGGTTTAGATATGGCTGCTTAAAGGCAGGCAGACGGGAGCAAGAGCCTGCGGCTGGGAAGCAGAGGGATGAACGCCTAGGCTCTTACTTAGCCCATGGAGTAGTGCTGCCCACTATTGGGATGGCTCTCCTGTTCTCAGAGAAAACCTGTTCTCTGGAAAAACCCTCATTGACATATTCAGCAGTGTGGCGAGTGCCCTAGGTGTCTTTAAGTCCAGTTTAGTTGATGGTGAAGATCACCCATTGTTGTGGATTTGGTCTAAGGCTGTTAGTATTATGTTAATTTGGTCCCCAGAATTGCACGAGAATCCAAACGTCCACCTATAAGACACTGAGGGCCCTTGCCCCAGTTGGTTTTGATTGGTAAATAAAGTTGCCAGCAGCCAATGGCTGGGTAGGGAGACAGAGGTGGGACTTTAGAATTCCTGAGCAAGGGACTAAGGAAGAATCAGTAAGAGAGGTAGATGCCATGCCACGGAAGGGAGAGAGACACCAGGCCTGAGAGGTGCAGAACACAGAGAGACAGTCCTCATGCAGGTGTCAGGGAATGCAGCCGAGGGGGCTGCAGGTCTGGGTGTGGGGCAGCAAAGATGCAATGTAGATTTTAGTAAATAATAACTCGGGAATATCGGAGGAAGGTACATCAGCCACGTGGAGGTTAGGAAGTGGCCCAACCACCATTGAGCTGTTTAAGGCATATTAAAATACAAAACGCGCCTCTCTCTTTGTCTCTCTGTCTGTCTCTCTCTGTCTGTCTCTCTCTGTCTGTCTCTCTGTCTCTGTCTCTCTCTCTCTCTGTTATTTGAAAAACCAGAACATTGGGGCAGGTAACGAGGCCAGTAACCTTAATTGGATTCGGCTACAACCCATCCTAAGGTCTAAGGAGAGACTGGACAAACAGTTTGACCTCTTCTTTTTGCAGATGCTCCCTTAAAAGATTCTTTCCTGTGTAATGACCCTGGATACACCTCTGTCCCGCTCAGCTCAACTTGATGTAGATTTATTCCTCCATTGTTTAAAAGCTTTGTTTTCTTTGTCTGTTTGTTTCTGCTTTGCAGCTTGTCATGTTTACATTGTGAGTAGCACCTTATGCTGAAATACATTTTGAGTTGTCAGAGAGGAGGAAAAGTTTGTCAAAGACTACTGGCAAGCTTCTGATGGGGCAGTATTCTGGCTTGGTTGAAGAGGGGCGGGGCCTGCACATGCGCAGCATCTCACCCTCCTGCCCCTGTCGCGGGGGGGGGGG
>CM052704.1:35799816-35823777 GCA_028551405.1 Uromys caudimaculatus
CCAGGCATTTCCCTTCAGCAGTGTGGAAATTTCCCACTGCAAAGGCCAGTTGCTATTCCTTCTTTCTGGAAGCCTGATTGAGCTGAGCGTTTCCGTTGCAGACTAAATCCTTTCTCATGCCACGTGGTCATTTTTGCCTGTCACCTTTCCGATGTTGAAAATCTTTGGACAAAACAGCGAATTCTTTTTCTTCTATTTCTTCTTTATCATGTTGTTCCCTCTTCTTGGGATTGTACTATGGTATCTGAAGTAGGATATGCTTGTGATTCTTTTTATTATTAAATAGTGGTGGCCTCATAGTATATAAAAAAGGAATCTAAACTAATTGATACAAAGAAAATTGCGGTCCCCGTTTGGGGATTCTTGGTCTTATTAATAAAATAATTAAAAATTGAGGACAATTTTGCTAGAGTTTACAAGAAAAGTCCCAGAGCAGGCAAACTGTAAACTTCAGTTGCTACCCAGAGAAGGGGGTTGGAGAACTGAGATTCTTGCCATTTAAGTTGGCATGGGAGTTAGGCACATTGCAGGCAGGCACTCACATGGCAGGGAGGGTGGTTCTAGAAAGTAAGGAAGCCAGAAATGCTGGCAAAAAGCTTAAAAAAGGAAAACATGCTTAGAAAAGAAACAGAAAAGGAAATAAGTTGCAATTTCCTAAATACCTTAAAAAGTAGGCAGACTATGACTCTCCCTTATGTGACCCATAAGCTTCTGCACTGGGAGGTCGTGGGGAAGCTGGTTCTAGGAGGGAAAAATAGTCTCAGATTAAAGGACATTTCACCCATCTCTTGAGCAGTGCTCTGGTGAGCTGACCTTCCCAGGGCGATTCCTAGCCAAGGGATTGGCCCTTCACAACTGGAGTGGGAAGCTCGGGCCAGAAACACTCTTCTCCTGGCTGAGAGCTTTATCTGCTCTAACAGAATTATCACTGACTTAGTGAAGTCTGGATAAGGGTGACTAGTCTATATTGGTAGTAAAGACCAGACAGGTGGATTCATCCTCATCGGAGATGCTAGGCCAGGTTCCCTAATATCAGGGTCTAAAGCATCTCCTAGCAACAAAGGAGCAGTGAGTTCAAACTTGTTTCATTGAAATATATGTTGTCAGGAGAGGCCTTCTGCCATGTCTCAGGACAGACTTTCTGCTGGGTCTCAGGATAGACCTTCTGCCATGTCTCAGGATAGACCTTCTGCCATGTCTCAGGATAGACCTTCTGCCATGTCTCAGGATAGGCCTTCTGCCATGTCTTCTCCTTTACAGCTGGTGGACACGCACCAGGACCTGTGAGGGTATTCTTCTGAGACATGGAACATGTTTATTTCTTGTATCAGAAAGACAGTGGAAGTAATATACCCACCAAGGGGCATGTGTGAGCTCGGCTCCAGAACCAGAATGCTATCCTTAGCAGCCATTAGGAGATTATCACTTTAGTACAAACAAAAACTACACAAACATATCATGATCAACTGGTCATCCGAACACACATATTTATAAGGACTTTTCTTTATAGTAAACACAATATGATTCAAAGGAAAACGTGCAGTTATATCACAATTTTTTGTTTGTTTGTTTGTTTTTGTTTTTCGAGACAGGGTTTCTCTGTGTAGCCCTGGCTATCCTGGAACTCACTCTGTAGACCAGGCTGGCCTTGAACTCAGAAATCCGCCTGTCTCTGCCTCCCAAGTACTGGGATTAAAGGCGTGCGCCACCACTGCCCAGCTATCACAAATGTTTAAGACACGGCTTCAAGAATGAAGGATGCCAAACTACTTGTATAATTATATGTCTAAGAATTAAACGTTAATATCCAGCAAATATGCAGTAACTTAGCAAATACACAAAACAATGAGGACCCATTAGTCTCTGCAGCATTCCCATGGGAAGCAGGAAAGGCTGTGGAGTTCTACAGATAATTCCATGAATCAGATATGCCACTCAGCGGTAGATAAAGATGTGTTTGCTAATGTATTGAAAGGCATCTGGGGGAAAAGGAACTCCTTAATACAATCATAAAATCCATGTTCCTTGTCTAGGATAAAGTTTTGGCTTTTGTTTTAAAAAAAAAAATACAGTAATGGGTTTAAAAATCACCCTATTAGAAGCTTAAACTCTTGTCACAGGAAAAGATCGCTATGCACTATTTGTGGTAATGTAATCTATCTTACAAAACTTATCTTTTATTCTAATCCAAGATCAATTTTGTACATTGTAAGTCATTGTTATTATATGCTATTTTAGTTAGTTGAAAATTTACTTTCTGTCTCTGTCCTCTATCTATCTATCTATCTATCTATCTATCTATCTATCTATCTATCTATCTATCTACCTCTTGTTCTTGTTCTGTCTCTCTTAAGGCACAGTACTGACATGTGGGGGAGTGTCCAAGCAGCGGAGAACATAAATCCATATAGAACTTCATCTGGGCTGTTGAAGCAGTCATACAGTCAGAGAAGGCACCATCTGGCTAATAGCTGACAACCACTGGGCATGTAATGGCTTGAATTCTAAAAACTCAGTGCTGTTGATATTCTAGCAGTCTCCTGGCTGCTGATTTCATTGCAAATTATTCAATTATTCTAATGAATTTTGTATATGTGGTCTTTGGCTTTTATTCTTAGTGAAGTCCATAAGGGCCTTTTAAATATCGTATTGACAGAGTTTAGCTTATCGTGAGACAGTAAAAAGAGGTGCACATGGTCATCCTATCATTGAGTGTGATCCTTTTCTTGGGCAGGAAGGTCTTTTTGGTTTGTTTTTTTTTTTCTTTCACGATAAACCTTTAATATTGTATCCAGGAAGGCTACAGCATACCTGCAGGGTGGCGTTACGATGGATAAGAATGTCCACTGCCTGCTGAAATGATAAGGGTTTCGCAAGGAAACGAATCATGATGCTAGAAGTTCTACAGAAAATCCAGTCCACTGTGGTAGATAAAGAGGGAGGGAAAGGAACCGGGGAGGCAAGGAGAGAGAGGTGGATGGGAGGGGAGGGATAGATATGTCAGTGCTGGGATAGTTTCTTGTTGGCATTTAACAAAGCAAAACCCTGGGGAAACACGTGAATGAAAAGGAATTAAGAGCACTCCGTGACCGGAAGAATGGAGAGAGCTCAGCTCTTCAGCACCCAAGGGATTCACGACAGTGTGCATCATTTCACCCACTTTTGTCAAGGGATCAATTCCCTTGCCCTCTGACTCCTATGTGGTCTTTCAGTGGAAAAGGGAGGAAAGCATGTTCTACTTTAAATGTCTTCTCAACCTCACAAGCCTCTCCCCCTTTGATAGGAAAAGGGCAACATGGTAGGGTAGCTGTGAACTGATGGTCCTGTCCTGAAATGTCTGTCATTAATTACTATGCAGCATTAGGATCAATTCTAGGAAAATGACTCAAGGAAACATATTAACCTTTAAACAAATACCTGAGACTCCACAGTGGGTTTTCACAAATGACCTTTGTGTTAATCTTGAAGATCACCCATGTTATCTCCATGTGAACTATGCATGTAGCACATTCTCTATCCAGAGTTGAGATTCTTTTTTATATGAATACATGCATTTGTGAATATCGTAATAGTGGTAGTTAGTTTTCTTCCAAATTATACATAGCTGAGTGCTGGTAAGCAAGTAGGCATTTGTGCCCCATCCATTTGTAGTAACTTGGTAAAAACTCTTGCATCCTTTACCTCCCAGATGCTGTCATAATTAGAAAGAGGAAGGACTGCAAAAAGATGCTCATGTGGTCACTTTCAAGGCTCTAGAGTTCTGAGGATTTCCAATTTGTAAAGCATCTGAAGGATTACAAATATTCTCTATTTTTTCCATATCAAATGACTGAACTGGTTTCCATACCAATATTAAATACAAATTTTCAAAATAAACTTTCCAACTCTTTAAAGTCAAACTATGATTGTCTCTAGAGGCACTGTAGGTGTGGCTTCTGTGTCACATGTATGTCAGTAGGAGGTAGAGAGGAGGGTGGGAGAGCTGGCCCTGGGATCGTGATAGCGTGAGATCTGGTCCTGCTCCTCTCCTGCTATAGAGAGCAGGCTCTGCACCTCTTCTGGGCAGCATAGTAGAGCTGGCCCTGGATGAGGGAGTTGCAGGTGAGCTGGCCCTAAGGGAGCGAGAGCAGGAGAGCTGGTGGGCTGAGCAGCTCAGATACCTCTCAGGCCCTGATCCAGGGCACGATTGGCCAATCCTGACATCTACCCTGTAGATGAACTGCCGGAGTGCAGGAAGCGGCTGCTCCTACCAATCCAAAAGTACAGGCTCTCCATGATACAGGGCAACAAGAGGATATCCAAGAGGAGTCTCAGGGAGGTTCCAATGCTGATAGTGCAGCAGAAGCCAGAGGCCTCAGACTCGTGGAACGACTCATTACAGTCACCATTTGCAAGCCAAGAAATGTAAACAGAAGGGTGTATCGTGAGACACACTGTGATGTATTACAGCTTCCATGAGGAGATTTTTTTTCTCTGTTGGGGGAAGAGGTTGCATGGATAGAGGATGGGTATGAGAGGAGGGGGAGATTGGGGTGCACGTTGTGAAATTCACAAAGAAAAAATAAAAAGCTTTTTTTAAAAAAAAATGCAAACCACAGTTCTGCATTTAACTCCCAGATTGTCACTTCCACAATCCTCCTCCCAGAAACAGTTGGCTCAAAGCACTGACGTGTAAGAAAATTTGGTTTTGAGACAGTCTCTCTCTGTTGCTCTGGCTGACCTGAAATACACTGTGGAAACCCATCTGCCTCTGCCTCCCCAGTCTCGGCATTAAGATTAAGGGCATGTACCACCACACCCAGCCATTTTCATATTAAATTATTTTTTTAAATTTTACTTTTGAGACAGTATCTGTTCACATACCCCTGGCTATCCTGGAACTCACTATGGAGACCTGGCTAGCCTTAAACTCATTTGCCTCCACCTCCTGAGAGCTGAGACTAAAGGTATGTGCCACCACACCTGGCTTTACATATGTTTAAATGTTAACTCTGAAACTGCTATGGTGGGAAAGAATTTACAGTAAAGTGGCTTGATAGAACCTTTTGCTGCTCACAGAAGCTTCCTTGATTTTGAAAGTTCAGAGTCCTTACAAATGCCAGGCTGGGGGTGGAGGGCAGCAGACTTCATACTTTGCTTAAATGGGGTTTACTATTACTTTTGAGGTTAAAAAGAGTGGAATCTAATGCTGATATTCTAAGAAGTTTTATTGTGGGACACTGTTGCGGGGAAAGATTAAAAAGAAAGAATGTAGCAAGTTTCCGTGCTATGCCCTGGTTCTCTCAGCTCCATAGGCCTGGTCTGCCATGCACTGTCGAGCAATGGCCGACCTGCTTTTATCTTGTGGAGCTCTAACTCAGAGCTCCACGATCTCTCTACCCAGCTCACCAGGTTCCCACTGGCGGGTCACTACCATGCCAGCCCCATGCTTCAAATCTCCCATGGCCTTAGTGGGGCACATCAGGCAAACCCACACTTTGCTGCCCTACCTTTCTCTCTGGAACCCTGCCTCATGAAGGAAAAGCAATACAAATTTAGCTCAGAAATAATGGTAACTCAATCTCTGGGCGTAACAACTAAAATCCTAATCGTGTAAGTCCAATTAAATCTAAATCCTCTGGAGATGAATCCTGATGGATCCGCCATGATACCAGGAAACTCTAGCAGCTACATCTTACCCCCTATGCTGTCCCCATTCCAAAAGGCAACCCCCCCTTTCTTCTCTCCCTTTCTTCCAGTTTGGAAGTCCCTCCTACTCGCCCAGCGATTGGCTCCTTTATTCACTAGGGGATTGGTTCACAGGAAGTCACATGAGTCTGTCACTCACTCCTTGTCTGAAGCCCCTTCCAGGAGGGCAGAATTAGCATCAAAATACAAGCAGCCCCAGGGCTATTCACAACAGGACTTAGACACATATGCCTGTTTGCTTGTCTAGAAGAGACTCTGTTTACCTTCCTCCAAAGACAGAGCCTTATTTGATTACCAGCTGCCTGAGGGCAGGGTGAGTGGCCTGGTGTCCAGCCATCAGTCAGAATGGATGATCAACAGGGCAGTGCTGGTGCAGGCCTGTGACCCTCCCTATGTGGGAGACTGAGGCAGGAAGACTGAAAGCTCAAGGCCAGCCAGAGTGAAAGAGTAAGTTCACAGCCAATCTGGACTAAACTGTATCAAATCAAAACATTAAGAAAGGGTTGTACTGTAGATCAGAGGTAGTGCCGCCCAGCATGTGTAGGTCCTGTCCCCAGGACTGAAAACTGTACTGTGTATATTTCTCTGTGAAGCCATTGCTCCAGCCCCATTACTCATGTGTTTTAATGTTTTGTTGCTTATATGCTTAGGAGAGCTACTCATGGTAGCATTTGATTTTGCTTTTAGATTTTACTGTGTAATATCAACCAAATGTTGGTCTGTATCAGGAGGTTTGGAGGAAATCAAGAAGTACAATTGACTTCCTATTCTCTATGGGAAATTACTTCATGTATTTGTTCTCAAAATATCAGAATATTAAAAAAAAAAAAAAACCAAAATACTGAAAACAAGGACTTACTTTATTTAAAAAAACCATTTTTTTCTTATTGAAGAGACTTTTAAAACAATTACTGTATTTTAAGCCACAAATTTGTAAATAGATACTTTTAAAATTATGATAAAAATATCAATAAAAGAAGGGGAGGAAGAAAAGATGGGGGAGAGAGAAAGAATACTGACATTTTCTATTGGGGGAGGATAGGCTTATTTTGTACTTAATATACTATCTAATTTATAGACAATGGCTTCAATAGAACAATGTACAGCTGAGTGAAATTTGGCATAGAAGCTGCCTGGTTACAACACAGGATAATGCGCCATTCGTTACTATGTTCCCTTCCTGACCTGAAGGCCACATGGTAGTCAGGCTCGGAAGCTCTCAACTACTAGAAACAGAAAGCCAGTTGAGAACAATTGCTCTAACTGTCTTCAGAAGATGAACTGAAAGCTAAGCAGTGAAAGTTCCTATACTGTTGGCATCGTGGTAATTCCCAATTTCTGAGGTAGCCAAACATGGAGCTAAGCGTCTGCTGGAGGTAAAAAAAGAAAGGATGATAATGAACAGCTCGATCTGATAAATGGAGCCTGGGTGACAATGCTTTCTGTCCCTGTGAGTACTCTGGGGACCTCTGTATTATAGAAGGACTGGCTAAGCTCCCCAACAGAAGGATGCTACAATCTGTCTCATCTCTTGAAAGACACTGGATGGGAAGGGAAGCAGGCATCAGATACTTCTCTTTTGGGACCAGTGCAGCTTCCCTTTCTCAGTCGAGAGATGGCTGGAACTCACAGGCACCCACTGGCATATAAGGATGACCTGAGATGAAATTGGCTTCCAAGTATCTCCATTCTACCAGGACAGCCCAGCTTGGTCAGGGTGTGGCTGAAGCATGAGGAGCTCCATGCAGCGCCGGAGGGTTAGGCAAAGGCATTCATTTTGGTATGAAATGTATTCACTGGGTTCTAGGAAAGCGGCCATTACTCTGCTGAAATGTTCCTCTTCTAAATAGAATTTCTAACATAGGGCAAAAACACTCTTCTGAAGAGATAGGCCATGCAAAGGAAGCTTTTACACAGTGAACAATCAAAGTGACAAACCACAGATAAGGTCCCAAAGGGGAACCTCATAGCACCAGCTTGCTGAACTGGGGAAGCCAGATAGAGATGCTCTCTTCCTAGATCACTAAAGAGAATGATTGACAGCTCTGGCCTCCTTCAAGACAATTTCTGGAGTGACATGTATAGAGAGTCCCATTATTTAGAACAAATTTCAGCCTATACAATTTCCTGTGGCTGATACAAGCTCTGGATGTTGTCGTGCAGCTGTTACTTTAAGACTAATCTCACTTGCCATCACTGTTCTAGAAAGTATACCTAAGAGGCATTCTGGTTGTACAAAACATGTTAATAAATACCACTCTCACCCTTCACCATTGGTAAAGATGTTTCTCACTATTTATGGGTTCAATACTGCAAACATCTAGGCTCAGTTCTTGAGAACGTTGTCCTGTGGTGAATCTAACTCTATGGCGTCTCTCTGTCAGCACGTCTACAGCTCTATCGCTCCACACCAAGGCTGGGTACCAGTGAGGCCGATTAACAAGAGCCTGGCTGCTAGTATATGCCGAAGAGATCAGTCTCTTAAAAATCATTTCCAGAATTAATATATTCTTTGGTTTAAGTTAATGTTAAATAAGCAAGTGAGACAAAGGTCTGAGGGAAACGAGAAGCAATTCAGATCCAAACAAGCTTTCCTTTCTTCTAGTCATTCCTTCTGTTTTCCCAACAGTAGGAGGTGAGTCGTGGGTTGAGCTAGCCCTGGTCGTGACTTCATGCTGTCTTCACGGATTAGAAAACTTGTCATTACAGTGTGTTTGTCACACTTCGGGACTACCAATTCAAGCCTTTCAGTTATACAAGAATAAACAAATGATAACAGCACTTTCAAAGTTCGCACTAATGCAACAGAGTGAATAGCTATCTCCCCTCAGACTTCCCAGAGAGTCCGTGAGCACCTTTGAGTACCTCTGAGTAGGTTCATCTCCCCCCATGCCTAAAACAAAAAGCACCTCCCATGCCAGCCAGCCAAGGCTCTAAATAAGCATCCTGGATGCCTTCCGGGCAGCAGGAAAGATGTGGCCTGAATTTGTCCTTTGATGCATGTACAACGCAATAGAGTTCAAATCAAAATCTTTTAACACAGGGGCTCCTAGCACCTTTGTCACAGAAAATTCTTAGTTCTCTGCTGCTGCTCCCAAGCAGTCGGGGTTCCTGCCCCGTCTTCTGAGGCACACGAAGAGAAAGTCATCACACCTCTGAGCTGTCATTGTAGTGACTCTGCGGGGACATCATGGGCTCAGTGCTCCCAGAGCCCTTGGGAATATCCTTGCCCTTGATATTCTTGTTCCTGCACATGACCGCTGCAGCCACAGCCAGGCAGACAGTGAGCAAGCCCACCGCGATGCCTCCCAGGACAGTGACAAGGCTCACTTCAGAGTTGGGACTATTGAGCTCCCAGGGCAGGATGCCGTCAGGAGGAATTCTTCCGTGGGGGACCTGCCTCTTGTCACGGCGGTCCAGGGAGATGTGTTGGATATTTGTTCCCCGGTTGTTCTCAGCACCAATTTCCCCTGAGAGTGAGGGTGTGCTTCTGATTGTTCTCTTCTTCCAGCTCTTGGTAGTTGCCTGGGATGGTCTGTGATGCACCACAGAGTGATACTGGTACTCCAGGCTCCTTTTGCCAATGCCTCGATGGGTGCTGTCCTTTGATTTTACTGTATAGATTGTGTGTATGTACCATTCTCGGCCCAAGGCAACCTAGAAAACGAAACCCCAGATTTAGGAAGTTAAGTTCAGTGGGCACCCAACTCACGATTATCTGAAGAAGAGATTATTGACAGAGGTCATGATAAATGACCATTTTGTCTGTGCATTAATCCACACCACACTCTTCTGTGACAGGTTTGTATAAGCCAACTCCATAATACTCTCTGTGTAGCTCCCTTCCTATTTTGCAGTTTGGGGGCTCAATCTTAGGCTCTTATATATGCCACACAAGTGCTGTACCATTGGCATATGCCCTCAGGGCATCCCACAGCGTTCTTAGGTGAGCATGTATTATTGTGTTTGCAGTCATAGTGAACACTACAGTCTTTTTGACCTCTCAGTCTATCTTATTAATTGAAAAAGTAAGTTGATGGGACCACACAGTTGGATGGTTTGCTCCGTCCCTTTTACTCAGTCAGTGCTACATGCAGAACCCCAGCTCAAACCTTCTGAGACTTAGTCTGCGTCACACTTATTTGCATGAAAACCCACAGGGAACAGGAAATCAGGTTTTTGTTTGTTTCTTTTGTGGGACAGAGTCTCACATGTACCCTTGGGGGGGGGGGGGAATCTAGAAATGTTCACTGTGTAGACCTGGTTGACTAGAAACTCATGGAGATCTGCTAGCCTCTGCCTCTTGAGTGCTGGGATAAAAGGCACGTGTCACCCCCAACCCCCAACCCCCATCAAATCAGTTTTTAAGCTTTTCTAGAGCCTGGTAAAGGATTGTTTTTCTGACAATTTGGGGGGGGGGTATTTAAGATTTGGTAAAGTGAACTGTTTTGCGAGTTCAGAATAAAAATGATAGAACACTTGTTTAAAAGAATTCAGAGGAAGAAATAGGCTTCCTTACGTTCCTTCCTTGGAGATAGCTCAGTTGATAAAGTGCTGACCTTGCAAACATAAGGACCTGAGTTTGAACCCCAGAACCTAAGTGAAAAAGCTGGGCATGGGGACCCTCATTTGCAGTCCCAGGACTAGGAAAATGGAAGTTACTGGACCCTTGGGGCTTCCTCCCTAGGCAGCCAGGCCTTCTTGATGAATCCAGGGCAGTGAAAGGCTTGCCTCAAATATAAGGTGGGGACTAGAACCTGCCCTCCACATTCATACACACATATATGTACCTGTGCGTACCTGTAATATGGGCATGTGCCTCTCTCTCTCTCTCTCTCTCTCTCTCTCTCCCTCCCATCCCTATCACCACCCCCACCACATTCTTTCTTGAAGTTGAGTTAAAAATAACACGTTTCCCCTACATATATAAAATCCTGTTTGGGTAATTCTCGGTAAATACCCTAAAGAACAGCCTCGCGCTCCATTGTATCAGAACATAAGCACACTTCTTGGCCTTGCACGCTGTCCATCACGCATTGCTATAACTGCCTGCATGTCTCTATTGTCTCTATGCCTTCTGTTTCTGGGTCAGGATTTTTGGTCTTGGTCTATGTACTCTTCAAGAGTGGAGATTTATTTTCTGTTCAAGATTGCTTTTCTGAGTCTATCGATTCATAGAAGACTTTACTCCAAAGAGATGTACCGTAAACACAGGGAGGAAGCTTTGAATAAGAATAGTCAACTGCCCAATAGTCAGACATCTGTTGTAAGCTGAATAAGAATCGTTATTACACATTCTTTAAAAAAACAATTGGCAGGCAGTGGTGGTACACACCTTTAACTCCAGCACTTGGGAGGCAGAGGCAGGCAGATCTCTGTGAGTTCAAGGCCAGCCTGGTCTACAGAGTGAGCTCCAGGACAGCCAGGGCTACACAGAGAAACCCTGTCTTGAAAAACCAAAATGTGATTTTTTTTTAATGTTTATTTTCTGTGTATGGGTGTGTTTTGACTGCGTGTATGTTTATGTGCCACATTCATGAAGAGAGAATTGGATTATCTGGAACTGGAGTTATAGATGGCAGGAGCTGAATACAGGTCTTCTGCAAGCCCAGTCAGTGCTCCTAACCACTGAGCCATCTCTCCAGCCACCATTAAACAGTCTTCTACTAATACGTGAATAAGATAATAATAGGTAGAGCCTATATTCCATCACAGTCCCACCCTTCCCATTTACCATGTGCATACCTGGTCTTATTTCCATTTTTCTGTGACGTGCCCGAGACAGCAGTGTTGAGCACTTACTATAGATAGTTACATGGCTACTGTATGTCTAGCCCTACCTGAAAGAGTGGCGTTGAGTCTACTTTAAAACCATCTGATCCAGGCTGATTCACTAAGAGAGCGGCTTCCGGGTCATCCACTGCCAGTTTGGCGTTAAACAGGACATCTCCAAAGCTGGTGGCTTGTGTCTCTGGCTGAGCCTTATCCTTGAAGCAAGAAGGAAGATGATTATGTCTGTAGACAGTGCCAAGTTTGCAAGGACAGAAAGTTCTATAACTTTAGGCAAGTAGAAACCATCATGAAATGTCACTATGTAATTTAAGTAAAATATAAGATAAGAAGGGTTATCCTTGAAACTCGATACAGTTTGTTGGACCGACACACTTACCACAATTTTGAATCTATGTAAGAGTGAAGGAGAATCAGCCAGGCAGCCATATTCCGCATTCTCTGGGCTGTACTTGGGCACATAGCCGTCATCCCCCGTGCATAAGAACACCTTCTCAATGCTGCAGTAAAAGGAGTCACCAAGGTTCTGGACAGGATCCACCATGACACGACCATAAATCACGTCCCCTAAAACAGAGGCAGAAGTGTAATTCCATTACATGTGACAACACCACAAACCATTCATGACAGCAACACAGATTACTTCCTTTGCTTCCTAACCCAGTCACTGAACAGTGAAGCTCTCTGTGTTCGTCTCAGGATATGGTCTACTCTCAGGGACTCAGACAAGAGCACCCTGTTGACTGAGCACAGAGAACCAAAGCACTATGGAGCCACAGAAATGTCAAGGTCTGACTTACAATTTGATATTATAGCATCCCTTTGCAGTTTACATGAGTTAATTAGTTGGTGAGATGCTGATTAATAAAAATTGACACTAAAAAAGAAATTATCAATAACATGTCTAACTGAGTTCCTTTGCTTTTGATGGTGGGTTCAACAAAGCCCCTGGCATTGCACCTTATATCTCCATAGCTCTGGCTGCAGGCCTTCGGCACACTATATTTTGCTAGGAGCTGAGCATGCAGCACCTATCAAGGGAGGCACATTTTCCCCCTATGAGGTGAAGAACATCAAAGACACAAGAGGGCAAGAGAAAATCACACATACACAGGACAGCAGGACATTAGACACACAAGACAACACAACATCATGGACACCAGGACCACAGAACATCACAGACACAGGGACACAGAACACCACAGACACAGGGACACAGAACATCACAGACACAGGGACACAGAACATCACAGACACACAGGGACACAGAACATCACAGACACAGGACACAGAACATCACAGACACATAGGACACAAAACATCACAGACACAGGGACACAGAACATCACAGACACAGGGACACAGAACATCACAGACACACAGGGACACAGAACATCACAGACACAGGGACACAGAACATCACAGACACAGGACACAGAACATCACAGACACGGGACACAGAACATCACAGACACAGGACACAGAACATCACAGACACACAGGGACACAGAACATCACAGACACAGGGACACAGAACATCACAGACACACAGGGACACAGAACATCTCAGACACAGGGACACAGAACATCACAGACACAGGGCAACAGAGCCACTCTCTCCTCTAATGAGTGTTACCTTCTGCAAAAGCAACGTCGCTCTCCTGCCCAAATCCCATGGACCCATCAGACAACCAGAGACTCTTCTTAGACAGTAGATACATGTGAGTGTTCAGGCTGAACTCAGCTGCCACGGGATCGCTGACCTAAACCAAAGGGGAAATGTCTTTTATGTACCCATGGATCTTATGTATACAAGCACACACACTGCCCACAGGCACACCATCACCTCACATGGTCACACAGGACCCTGCCTTCAATCTTCGCTGTCCACCCAAAGTAACTTACGGAGCTGTCACTCCGACAATGCTTTTGAGAAACAAGGCTGATTATGGTAAATCATTTTTCCTTTTTGAGTGGGAGTAACCCTTGTCACTTCTACTCCTATCTAGGTTGATTGTGGGGCGTATGCAAAGCATTTGTAAGTATTATGGTCAGCATGAGGCTAACAGTATAAGTTCTTGGACCAAGGCTGGCATTCAACGTCCACAAATACCTAAGGCCAGTAACGTATTAAAGGGTGAATTTTCATATTCCTTGAAGACTGAGAACAAGAGGAAGTGTAGAAATCTACAGAAAATCATCACATCTCTAAGTCAGCAAATTTCATAAGAGAAAGCAAGATCAGGTAATAGCTAAATGGTTCTTACACGAACTGAGACTATGGTTCTTATGCTGGAAACTAACAAGAGATAAAAGAGGATCCCCTTCCCCTTTGCTCTCTCTTGGTTTCTTCCTGTATGACTTCCTTTTCTCTCAGTATTTGAGAATTAAAGGACACCCACTTGTGAAGATGCATGTATTTAAAAAAAATAAAAGATTTAATTTTTAAAAAAGTTTTATTTATTTAATGTATATGAGTACACTGTAGCTGTCTTCAGACACATCAGAAGAGGGCATCAGATCCCATTACAGGTGGTTGTAAGCCACCATGTTGTTGCTGGGAATTGAACTTAGGACCTCTGGAAGAGCAGTCAGTGCTCTTAACCACTGAGCCATCTCTCCAGCCCAAGATTTAATTTTTTTTATGTATAGGATTGCTCTGTTTTCATGCACAGCAGAAGAGGGGATCAGATTTCATTACAGATAGTTGTCAGCTACCAAGTGGTTGCTAGGAGTTGAGCTCAGGACCTCTGGAAGATCAGCCAGTGCTCCTAATTGCTGAGTCCTCTCTCCAGCCCCCAGGATGCATGTATCGATTAAAGAAAATCACGACTTAAACAAAGTGGATTTTATTTAGATAGTTCAGTGAGACGTACCTGTTGGAATCGAATGTCAAGGTCAAAGGTGACAGGTTCTCTGGGGTTGCAGGTGACCGGCAGACGGTACTCCTGGTTGGATGAGGTGGTGCAGGGCACCAACTTTACTGTGTAGGTGCCCGAGTAGTCACGAACCTTTGAGGAGAGAGAAGCCCATTTCACTTTGAAATGTTCGGCGTCATCTGATGGCAGCAGAGAAAGTCCTTGGTCAAACTTACCGCAAAGTCTGACACAAAACTCCACTGCTGGACTGGCTGATTATAGGTTGGTTCACTCCGTATAAGGCGGAGGGAAAATGTGAGGCCCGGATGGTCAGCTGACACGATCAATGAGCTGGTAAAGGAAGCTGGAAGAACACCAAAAGTCACAACAGTCTCCAGGTTAAACAGAAACAGTCCACAACAGCATAGTTTCCAGAGTACCAGATCACCTGTATTTAACGCTTTCTTACAAGTCTTCAAAGGTGGTGTATTTATCCTCATTTCAAAGATGAAAAAAATCTGGGCAGACAGTCACTATGGGACTTTCCTAAGATCACCCACGCAGGCTGTGTGACTTTGGATTCCTAATTCACTATCTTTTCTGATCTATGTAATTTAGTCAAAAGCTCAGGGCTCCATCCAGGGAGTCAGTTGCAGGGTAACCAGGGTGGAGTGAACACTTGAATAGCCCATCAAAGCCATGGGCTGAACTTCAAATATTCCACTAGCAAAGCCATTTTACAAATGAACTCTAATTCTAATTAGGTAGCCTACTGGTGGGCCAGTCACAGATCCAGTTCATTAGAGACATGGGCACATAGAAGAGGCTCCAAAGTTCAGGTAAATCCCCGCTCCCCAGAATTCATCATTTTAATGCAGTCATGTGATCCCTGGTGGTTCTGTGTTTCTTACAGCTTAATCTGCTTAAAAAATTACAATGAGCCTTCTTTTCTTCTTGAAACATTCGGCTCTGTTTTCTCCTTTCTGAGAGCTTGTGCCCAGAAAAGGATGGCTGTGAAGATAGAAAACCCTTCCCCTTGCTGCCCAACAAGTGGCACAGCAGTGAGCCAGGAAACCAACTGGGCAACGTGGAAAATCAAAGGAAAAAATGAACTATTTCTAATGAAATGGCCTTTGTAACACACCAGTTTATTGTCAGATTTCTCATTAATATTCAAAGCACAGCAGTTACTGCCTATCCAATCTCTACCGATTGCAGTTAACAAGGCTGAAACTTGAATATGACAGCAAACTGCCTCTCTGTGTCCATAAAGTTTCTCACAGACCTAGAAAAAAAACTGAGCAGAAAATCGCTGGCAAATGAGTCCATTGAAATGAGGTTTTTGTGTCATTGACCTGGAGCATAGAAAAGGACTGTTATTCTTCACCTTTTAGGAAAGAAAGCTCTTACTAAAATATCCCCAGTCTGGTTTTCTTATACATGTATGTAGGGATGATTCATTTCTCTGAATGCTTGTATAGTGAGAGTTTCCATAGGGTAGGAGATAAGTAAACAGTGACCAAGCACAAAGAACATAATTACACACGTGAGCACGTATGAAGTGAAGACCTTCAAAGCTAGCTGACTGTTGAGAGCTGTGTGGACAGGAAGATGTGTTCCTTTATGTGTTCCTTTGGGTGGTGGCTGTCCAGTGACGATCAGGCTTACCAGGATGGGACAGCACAAACAAGCCATGGAACTGAGCCTCCGTCTTGAAGTTCACAGACAAGCGTCCCTCCTCACCAATACGCATGCTGGTTGGGTAAAGAGAGCCTACGGAGAGAAGCGCACAATGATAAAATGTAGGTGGCCAGAGGCCCTCATCCGTAGACTTTTTTTCTTCTAACCTATTTGACCTAGCGCCCAGACTCTTAACAGAAAAAGCCTTTAAACGTTCTATGAACAGATTTTATCAGATGAATTCTAAATAGTAATAATAATAACAACAGTAATAGGCACGTTTCTTTCTTTGATAAGGATAAATAAAGGGCAAAATGAGTTAAGGAATATGAGCCAGGTCACTATAAAATAACACAAATACTATGATAATGTTTTTTGAAGTGATGTTTTACAAAAACAAAGCTGTAACTGAGAGAAATGACAAATGGCCTTGCTGAAATTGTAGAGACTGATGCATGTAAGTGGAAACCCCTTTGAGCTCCCCAGAACAACTGTGGAATTGTGGGCTTAAAGAAAAGTGATTATTTTCAACTACCACCCTTGCCAAATTACCAAGCTGGAAAAAAAAAATGACTTGAAATTCCAAATAATTCTACAGGACTGAGGAGTTGTGGGTAGGAGAGAGAGAATTTGAGGCTAGCCTGGGCTACACAGTCAGCCTGGTAAGGTCCTCCCACCCCTCTTCTCCACCTAAAAGAGAAAGGGAGTAAATATTCATTTTTCTGTGTATCTCCTAAGATAAAAATGTGGAGTTAAATCCCTTGAAGCGATCTGGATTGACTGTCCAGGGTGGTCACGGTGCTTTCCTCATTGTTCGAAGGGAATTTTAATCTGTTCTATATGGTGAATTATACTTTAGGTATGCGATCAATTGGTCCTGTCTTCCTGGCTGGGAAAGTGTCAAGTTGCTGGGATATAGGTGTTCATAGACTTAGCAGAAGAATGTGAGCCTGAAAGGAAAAAGCATGAATTCTGTTCGTGGGTCATCTTGTCACTCATGGGCTTTGCATGCTTTCTTATCACCACCACCACCACTACCACCACCATCGTCATCATCTGAGAGCCAGTCTTACTACATAGCCCAGGCTGTCCTCAGACCCACAGAGACCCTCCGGCTTCATCCTCTGAAGTACGGGATTACAGATGCGAGCCACATGCCTAGATAACTTCTAGACTTCCCAAATTTCACCTGGGTACCAACAGATCTGCAGATGCCGAACGGCTTACAGTCAGGAGCTCCCCCAAGACATCTGTCTATGGTATCACGGAATGGTAAGAGTTTAATCAGAAGGCGATTGAAGCTTTGACTGCCCCTCAGAAGAAATTCAAACCTCAAGTTTAAGCAATGTGCTTGAGGTAACACAGATCACAATTAATTAATTGTAGAGTCAGAACCGGAACCCAGAACAGGGTTTACCATTGGACTTCAACAACATCCTCTCAGTTCAGAAGCAAAATGTACACTTCCGCCACCCCCCACCCCCCGATTTTATTCCCAATTTTCACAACTGGAATCCAGTAGAAGCCAGAAAACTCTATGGATTGCGCTATGTAAAATATAAACAATTAATCATTTACAATAGACATATTAAAATATGCTTGAAACAAAGACGTTAAATTTCATAGCCAAACGTCATTCAAAGTTTGAAGCATTGATATGTTTCCTTGACAAAGGTTTTTAAAAAGTCACGTTATTAGTGAATATAAAAATAAAGGTATCGAAAGGCGCCCCCCCCCCTATAATTTTTACCTGCAATAAAAACAAAATTATCTTCCTGAGCAATTACCACAGGTAGGAAAGATGCTTTCGGAGCCTCAGCGACCCACCTTGCAGTTCAGCTTCCGGGGGGCTGCCGATCCCATGGTTCCACAAGATGGCAGTGTCGTACACGAATGTGAGCCGGAGCTCTGACTTCAAGTCGAAATGCTGCCAGCCTCCCACGCCCACGGGGGAGTGGAACACGTAGGAAACATACAGAGGAACTCGAAGGGTCACGTAGGACTGCACGAGGTTGAGGACCTGAAACAGTTGAACCATTCCCATCAGCATTAACCAAATCAGCCCACTTTCGCCGAAGCCAGATTTTGTGCCATCAGTGCAGAGAGTAAATGACAGTCTTTCTCAGCACGGCTTTCATTCACTTCTCACGCGCATTGCTACCACTGTCGCATGCAACAGGGATGTGCACCAGCGTTCCTTAAAAATAACACTATTTTCAGCAAAGTAAGTCCTTTTTACTTATGAGCAGCTTTATCAAGATACAGGTCTCAGACCACATAATTCACCCAGTTAAGTGGATAATTCAATGATTTTTTGTATGTGCGAGGAGCCAGGCAGTCATCAACCCAATTAGTTTTAGGAACCTTTCATTACTTCAACAGGAATCTTGTACCCGGGAGCCGTCACTCTCTCACAGGAAGTGCAAACACAGATGCACTTCCTGAATTTGCCTCTTCTGAACACTAGAAATAAATCTTGTCAGTTGCACGTGCTTCCCTCTCTTCTGTTACGGGATAGCAGCCAGAATATAGCTACATTTATTCTCCACTTTATTGACCTTCATCAGAGGATGAGTTGTCACCATAAGCTGGAACTATTATGCAAACATGCATCTATGAACTAATTTTTAAATCATTTAGAGGAAGTTAGGGTGAACATTAAAGACATAAAAACAGCCGGGCAGTGGTGGCGCATGCCTTTAATCCCAGCACTGGGGAGGCAGAGGCAGGTGGATTTCTGAGTTTGAGGCCAGCCTGGTCTACAGAGTGAATTCCAGGACAGCTAGGGCTATACAGAGAAACCCTGTCTCCAAAAACAAACAAACAAACAAACAAACAAACAAACAAGACGTAAAACAAACATATTTAGCAATGACATGGTGCAGTTCCGATGTCTCAAAATAATGACATGAACTTTTGAATCTTATATTTTCTTTCTTCTGGTAGTCAACAGATTGGGTAAGGGAAGTCAGGAGGATAAATTAATCCCTATCAAGCATCTACTGAATTTCAGACAATGTGTTGGTTACTAATAAAATCTTTAATATTTTCATTCTCATAATTGCATTTGTGTATATGCAAAGTGGTTTGATGAGTGAATGGATGATGAATAGAAAGCAAAGAAGCAGAAAAGTGAACTCAAAAAGGAATTAGGCAAGTTCACCAGAAGTTTTGAAAGTGTATTTTTATATTAAGTGCATGAGTGTTTTGCCTGCACGTACAAATGTGTACCACATGGTATATGCCCACCGAAGTCAGAAGAAGACATTCAAGTATCTTGGAACCGGAGCTCCACGCAGTTGTGAGTCACCTTGTGGGCACTCTGAGCTAAGCCCTGCAAGAGCAGCCAGTGCTCTTAACCACTGAGCCAACGCTCCAACAGTCCAGCCCCCTCCGCAGAATTCTCCGAACCTCTTGAGCAGCCAGTGGAAGTCAGAGCCTGGTCTCCAGCCCGGGTTTCTCTCTCCTACACACTACTACAGTCCACCCACTGCAGGGCGGTCTTAAAACCGCCTAACAAAATGGGCTGTATTTTAATCTCCAAATGCTTTAAGGACCAGTACGACCATCACATCACCTCTGTGCAAGTGGAAACGGTTGGCTGACTCTTCTTGGAAGTTCCAATAAGGCTGACGAAACTGGTCTCCTACAGAGAATCAGCACAGGGACTCGGCACAGACTTAGGTCATGAGAACTGAGCTGTGATATGTTGTATTACCACAGAGTTAAGAGCAAACTCCTCAAAGCACACACAGACAATGCAAACCAATAATAAAAACACACAGTGAGAAAGACCCATCCGCAAGATGAGCAACTTGTTTGGCTTTCACCCATGGGATGTAAACAATTCCCCCTGCTTGGTGAATTCATGCCTTGAAACTCGAATGCTTTTTTTTTTTTTTTTTAAGAGCAGCCATAGTTACTAGCACTGAACAATGAGTTCTGAAAGGCAAGTAATGCTCTGGCTATCTGGGAGAGTGACTTGGTCAGCCCATATGCCATTAAGATTCATATTTCATCCCGTGATTAAGTTAATCACTTTAGTTAATCCATCAGTTAAGATGTTAGGCCTTACGCGTGGATTTATAATTAAAAATGTAGCTTAATTTTTTTTTGCCAATATTGGCATACTCTCCAGCAAATGTTATTGGGACACTGCTTCAAAGGGAATTTTACCTTATTCTCAGTCAGATAATTGGAATACGGCACCCTGTTTAATTCTCATGGTTTAACTTTTGGGAACTTACTATGTAGTCCAATACTCATGGCAATCCTCCTGCCTCAGCCTTCATAACAGGTGTGAGTTCTCACACCTGACTTTATTTTGTTTAACTTTCAGTGTAGAGATTTCTGGGCACAGGACCTACCTGCATCTTGTACAGTTTTTTTCTTATTTAAGGCTAATTTTCCATGGCTATTTAGAATCTCTCCCTGGAGAGCACAGGAGCTGAAATAGAACCTACTTCAATCACTCAGTCACCTGCCTATTTATTTCTTCAGCCAAAGACTGCAAAGGAACCAATTATTTCTAATGGCACATTTTAGAGCATCCAATTTCTTTTAACCTTTACTTGAGGACCTTTAAAGGTATAAATAATCAACTTAGGCCCAATGAGTGAACTTGCATGTTCTTACTGACATTTGAAGTTAATTAACAAAGGCAAATAACACCTTTAACAGGGTATTTAAAGGGATAGCCCAGAATGCAAATATCTTGGAAAAGTAACATATTATCAAATTTATATTATGCTACCAAGTGCCAGGCATGTACGTGAAGAGGGTATTGCTTGCCTAAGGGCCCGAGACAGGCTGCTTACTCTGCACGTGAGGTGGATAGGAACAGGATCAATACCTTTATAGCATTTTATATACACTGACACTGTCACTCTGTCTCCATGTAGAAGGCTCAGTAGCCATACAAAGCTGATGGTGACCACACTGGACAGCTCTCAACTCCCATATTCAAGGTCTTTTAATTAGGCCACATGTATTGCAAATACTATTGAAAACTATTTTACTAACACATCTTTATGGCCCTTAATTGCAGAATATGTGGTTTGCATTTATTTACCTGAATGGCTGAACACTCAGAACTGTTGGAATTCTCCCTCAGAGATGCTCCCCAACCCCCATTGCAATGTGTTTTTCTTCTGTCTTTTGTTGATCCAAACATCTATCAAGATGGAGATATTGGTGACTATATAAAAATGTCACTTATCAAAAACATCTGCAAATCTCACAATGTGCAGTTAGCAGCCCAGTTGAGAGGTTGTTAAATTCCTCATCAAGTTCTCTAAGTCACATACATCTAAGAGAGCTTAGGAGGATGAGCCCTTGGCTTCTGCCCAATCACACCTCTTCAGAAGGTCTGCGAATCGAAGAGGAAGGAACAGACCCTAGGTTGGCATCGGTATTAAACCATTAATTCTGTAGACTGAAGCACAGCTTCACAGAGTTTTTGCAATGTAGAATTATTCACATCATAGTGAGCAGCCCAGAAATACGGCTGAGTATGTCATGATGAAGTGCTCAAAAGGGAAGTATCATGTGGCCATCAAGTTAGGAGTCTGGCAGCTGACGAAGCTCACACCCAGCCGTGGGAGGCAGAGGCAGGTGGATCTCTAAGAGTCCACTGCAAGCCTCGTCTGTATAGTGAGTTCCAAGCCAGCCAGGGCTACATAGTGAGACTATCTCAAAGGAAAAAAAAATGAGTTTGAAGAACTTTCCTTGTCATGGTGCATGATCATGTTAATTTAAAAAGCAGCCCTTAAAACAGTGTATGAGGAAATAAGTCACCGCCATTAAAATGTGTGTGTTTATTGAAAAGAGATTAGTAAGTCTCTGTATAATCAGGGTGGGATAATGAGTGCAGTTTGGCTTGACTCTCATTTGTTCCTCAGAGTTCAGAAATGATGTTATTTTGATTAAAATATTATTACAAAAATTAATTGCTAAGTTTGATAAAACAGGCAGCAACATACCTCATGAGCATGAGGTGGATTTGGCGTGGCTTACTAATCAGAAAATCATATAGAAAGTGTAGGATAATGGGGTGAGATGACATGACCTCTGACATATATTCTGGCCTCAGTGTCTAGGTTTGTAAACCAAACACACATGTAAAAAGGAGGCAAAATTGCTCCTTAAACAAATCAACTAAGAAAAATATTTGCTTACTTTTCCAGACTACAGAGCGTCTTCCCAGATGTATACTGTAATTTCATGCTATAAGGGCAAACTTTAATTGAGCTGCATTTCCGAAGCTTAGGCCTGCCAGTTGGACAGCGTGACCAGCTGCTGTGTACTAAAGACCCTTACCTTGAGGCACACCCAGCAAAACTGAGAAGAATATCTTTCACTTTTCAAAGAAAAAAATTACCAAAATTACAATTGTTTAAAAAACTAAGTTTAACTTTCTGTCAAGTGTTTCTCACTGCATGCTTAAACAACCTTAAATAAACAAAACAAATGAACAAGAAAACAGAACACAGGACATGCATAGCAGGAGGGCAGAATTATTTATTAAATCTATATTTTTCTTTTCTTTTTTTGCTTTATCTGAGTCTGCATTTCTGAAGTTAATGACTAAAGGTTAGTTTAGGGCTGAATAAAATGAAAGAATTTTAAAATTCTTTTTCTTTTTTTCTTTTTTCTTTTTTTCTTTTTTTTTTTTTTGGTTTTTCAAGACAAGGTTTCTCTGTGTAGCCCTGGCTGTCCTGGAACTCACTCTGTAGACCAGGCTGGCCTCGAACTCAGAAATCCACCTGCCTATGCCTCCCGAGTGCTGGGATTAAAGGCGTGTGCCACCACTGCCCGGCTAATTCCTAACCTTTTAATGAGTAATAATTTGACCTATGTAAGTCTCCTTTGCTGGTGTAATGGGGTCTTCACTGGGATGCTGGAATGATTCCTGGTACAAACTGCTTGTCAGGGGACTGTTCTGTGAATATATAACTAACTAAAGAGGTCTTGCTGTCAGCCGAAGAGAGCTGCAAACTGCATAAAACTCAACAAACTTCACTGTTGTAGAACATTAAAACCCTGGATTTCCCCAATCATTCCTTCACTTTGTCAATACTTTCTTACAGGTTAAGCAGTCTGAATAGTGAGACTAGATGCAGAATATTCTGTGTGTCAGAAACAGACAGACAGGATATCTCTCTCTCTCTCTCTCTCTCTCTCTCTCTCTCTCTCTCTCTCTCTCTCTCACACACACACACACACACACACACACACACACACAGTAGCAACTTAGCACTATTTCACAAAGGAAGCTGTAGCTAGCACAGGTTAATAAAAATTGTTTGCACAGTGTCACCTTGAGCTAAAGTGCCAAGTCTAAGACAGGTACTGGCGGGTGCAGACGGTGTCTGTTCGAGCTTGGCCAGGGCTTTACAGTGCATTTCTTGGCAAGTGAGAAAAAGACCTGTGTGTGCTGCTTATGCGAGTGCTCCGAAACCTACGGAAGAGAACCTGCCACTGGTGCTGATGACGCGCTTGTAGTTTTCCCTAGTTTAACAAACTACAAATCCAGAGATGTGAACATCTGTACGACGAAAGAAATTCTAAATCTGAATCTTTTTATTCTATGATGCAGTTAGAGAACCACCTCGGGAACTGTTTCCCTTTCAGGAGTACACCTCTATCATCATGACCCCCACCTCCATCATCAGGACCCACACCTCCATCATCAGGACCCCACACCTCCATCATCAGGACCCCACACCTCCA
This sequence comes from Uromys caudimaculatus, assembly GCA_028551405.1. NCBI lineage: Eukaryota > Metazoa > Chordata > Mammalia > Rodentia > Muridae > Uromys > Uromys caudimaculatus. The sequence goes on from CM052704.1 coordinate 35,823,564, forward strand.
TCATCAGGACCCACACCTCCATCATCAGGACCCCACACCTCCATCATCAGGACCCACACCTCCATCATCAGGACCCACACCTCCATCATCAGGACCCCCACACCTCCATCATCAGGACCCCCACATCTCCATCATCAGGACCCCACACCTCCATCATCAGGACCCACACCTCCATCATCAGGACCCCACATCTCCATCATCAGGACCCACACCT
>CM052704.1:35824277-35947008 GCA_028551405.1 Uromys caudimaculatus
TCTCCATCATCAGGACCCACACCTCCATCATCAGGACCCCCACACCTCCATCATCAGGACCCACACCTCCATCATCAGGACCCCACATCTCCATCATCAGGACCCACATCTCCATCATCAGGACCCCCACACCTCCATCATCAGGACCCACACCTCCATCATCAGGACCTTCAACACCTCCATCATCAGGACCCCACACCTCCATCATCAGGACCCCACATCTCCATCATCAGGACCCACACCTCCATCATCAGGACCCCCATACCTCCAGCACCAGGATCCCCACACCTTCAGCACTAGGACCCCCCCTCCACCCTCAGGACCTGAATTGACTTTGTTTCACCATCGTGGCTAAGGATGTTTTTTGGTACTTGGTTTTTATGATGGCTGCTATGCAATGTTTATCTTTGAGAGACAGAGGAGGTGCTCGGTTGGCTTTCTTGTAATGGCGGCTATGAGCACATCTATTTTCACAGTCAATTAAATGTTAAGATAAGCACATGGTGGATTACTGGCAAGGGAACACACACTACATGAATCTGGGCAAGTTATCTGAGTTTTCCTGCTTCTCTTTCCTTATCAATAAGCAGGTTGTGCTGTGGTATTTATTGATATGTGAGGTCAGTAGGAATGGATAAATACAATGCATTTAGGAACGTGGAAGGCACGCATGTAACAATACATTTACTAGTAATTATTATTCCACCTCCGTCATCGTTATCAGTGTTGGTTGAGACAGGATCTTCTGTACCCAGGCTGGCCCTGAACTTCTGAGTACTGGGACTCTGGGTGTGCACTGAGTCTATGTGGGGCTGGCTGTACTCAGGGTTTCACGGACAGTAGGCAAGCACCCAACCCAGTGAGCTACATCCCCATCCCCACTGCCGTGATTTTTATTGTTAGTGCTACCATTTGACTATTTTCCCTCTTTCTTAGAACCAGAATTGAATGGAGGAAAATCAGGGACATTTCTTGGAGGGCTACCTTCCTTTCACAGTAATTTACTCTTCTTCTCCTTCACTCATGGTTCGGCAGTGTGCACATGCGCTACAGGGAGGAGCGGGAGGGCACTGATAGGATACGGAGAGATTGAAGTCCACCCTACGAAGGATGTAGGGGCGAGGGATGGCCAGCTCTACGCTCTCCTTTCAGAGTGCAAACAATGCGTTTTACCAGATCATTGCCACATACATTACACTGAAGGTCTGGGATTTCATCATAGCACCTGAAACCTCAGTGAGTTACGCTGAATATGTTCTTCTCAGTGATGTTGACTGATTATTAATAGATAATTAGATTGATTTTTCACTAATGCCAAAGCAGAAAAATCCTCTCAGAAGGAATTCTTAAGTGTTGGCCATCTACTGGAAAACAAAACAAAACAAAACAAACTTATGTGAACTAATTAGGAGCTGGATAACCTGAGGGCTAGAGTGATGGCTCAGTAGTGAACAGCAATGGCTGCTCTTCCAGAAGATATGGGTTCAAATCTTGTCACTTCATTAGCTCAGAGCCACCACTCTAGTTTCAGAGGATCTAACACCTTCTTCTGGCCTCTGTGGGTGCCAGGTATGCACTTGGTGCAAATACATATATTCAGGCAAAATATTCATACACACAAAATAGATAGATAGGCAGGCAGGTAGATAGATGATAGCACCCAATGGACTGCCACCCATGAGTACTTGATGGAATGTGTCAAAACCACACATCTCAAATTCATCAGAACCAAGTGGGAAGCATTTGCTTGACCACGGTATCAGGCTCTTCCCATCACTTTATGCCGCCTTTACATTGATGCTTTAATACTGATTTTCACTCATTTCTGCTATTTACTGACTCTGTCTTCTTTTTGAGGATGGTAAATCTTAACTCGTGAGTCCACTGACTTCCAAGGCATCATGAGAGGCCGCCATTCAACACTGACAGTAGCTGAAATCACCAAGACCCACAGTTCTGCTGTGGAATTAAACTTGTAGTGAGTTACCGTAGACTCTCCCCTTTATTTACTGTTACCACAGAAGAAATATAGCCTTTAGAAATAAATCTTCAGGGCTAGGCGCATCCTCTCCCACTGCCTCCACTCTCTCAGAGGAGAAGGGGATGGGGGAAGGAACCATGTGAGCGGGGGTAGGGACCAGGAAGGAGCAGCGATCGGGATATAAAGTGAATGAATAAATAAATTAAGGAAAAAAAGAAAGATATCTTCAGGAATTGCCAGCTCATTAGGAGTTTAGACTCCCCTTGGTTAATTCTTAAAAGACACGGTGCATTCTGCATGGGATTTGCTACTTTATAACTTTTGTTATTTCAGGGTTTTAGTTCAAATACTCACTATAATTTTGAATACAAATTTAGATTTTTTTTTATTATAACACAAGCAGAGACCCTGTTCTGTATTGTTTTAGCACTATTCTTCTGACGGTGTGTGAGGAGCAGCTTGTGTATCTCTTCTGTATGTATGACGTATGACATAGGTTTTTCCTACCACCCATGGCAATCACTTGTCCCTCTGTGACTAATGCCTGACAATACCGAGCTAACAGTTAAGATTAGGAGAAAAAAATGTTCTGACAGAACCAAGGCACAGCTGTTAGAACATGTACCTGGCCATCGGTCCCGATGGTTCCTCCACAGTCGGCCAGGAGCTCCGACATGTCATAGTAGCTGACGAACTCCCACAGACAGGCCTCAAGGTTCAGGTTTCGGTAGAAGCGTAAGGTGCTGGGACCCCTGACCGGCACGCTGTACTGGTAAGGATAGGTCTCTCCGATGACCTCCGGGTTCTTCGTGGCATTAGTCAGGAAACCATGGTGGGTCTTCACTTCGTTGTAGTCCAGCAGGTTGGAGCATTTGTGATTCCCAACTCTTGTGCCGTCAGGGCTGAGGGTCAGCTCAAAGTTGGACAGCTCTCTCGTAGAGATGACCGGGAGCATCCCTGCAGGGAAGCACAGGGATGCACAGTTGCGTTTGCATTTTTGTTTTAATTTTAACAAATGGTTTTTTAAGCTGATAGGCTTTCAAAGTTGGGTAGAAAGAGTTGAAAGAAGCAGATGGGTTTGGACGTCAACCTGCAGACTGACGATTAAGGAAGCAAACCAAACCAGGTTACAAGGACACACGGTACTCCTAAGGTCTTGCTTTACCCAGGGTACCTACCGTCTGTGTGTGGCATTGTGACAGTGAGCTTGATGAGATTGGCAAAGTCTGGGTCCTCGGGGCCAGTGTAGCGCAACTTAGCTGAGAATGGCTCCGCCCCTACTACCCCAGGCACACGGGGCTGACAGAGACCTTGAAGAAAATCAGCATATTTATGTTAAAAGAAGATAACAGCATATGAGGAATGTCTTAATATAGATGCTATTTTTCTATATTTAATTCCCTGTGATCTAAGGCCTGACTGAGAACGTGTCATAAGGAGGCCCAAGACTGTATGGGAGGTGACTACAGCACACAGGGGAGGAGCCTCCCCTTCAGGCTTGTGAGGGAACAGCTCTTGGTGAGACTGAATACATGGTGCTCATTCAAAAAATTATTGCATAATGTGAACAGGCAAAATGAGGATGATTGAAATACAATACAAACTGAGTAGAGTTAAATGAAGTGAGTCTGAATGTTACCCTACCCTATGATTAATTACGAATATATCTATATTATGTATTAGCTATAATAAATATGCTTATTGGTGAATAAAACTAAAAGTGTGTATTTTAACAGAGCTGGGAGCTAATACCAAATCTTTACTGCATAATAATTTCGAATCCTAAATACGCTTTTTAAAAAAAGGATTTTAAGTGTGTGTGTGTGTGTGTGTGTGTGTGTGTGTGTGTGTGTGGTGGAGGCCAGAGGCATCAGATCCCCTGAAGCTGGAGCTACAGGCAGTTGTGAGCCACCTGACACGGGTGCTTGAAACTGAACTTGGGTCCTCTGCCAGATGTACAGGACAGAAACTTCTCCTCAGGTTCACGAGGAAACATCTGTTGGTCAGATGGCCTTAACAGATGAGGCTCGTTTCGTTCAGGGACAAGCGCATGCTCCCTGGCTCCGGCTTCAAATACAGCTTCCCTTTTGTAATGAGGTGAGCATATGTACCCATGGCTCTCCACCTTCACCGTCACCCCTGTGTCCCCAGCAGATTCCCAGGCATGCGACAGCTCACTGGGCTCTTAACCTGGCATAACCCCTCCCCTCATCTGGACCCAACCCCTCCTCTGTTTTCTCTGGAGAGCTCCCCTGTGTTTGGGCTTCTCAGTCCCAGAGAGTTCAGGTACTTTCATGCTTCTTACAGTCGCTTCTGATCTCAGCAGTTCCTCTGTGCAGGACCAGACTCGGCCTACCCGGGCCTATTTTCCCATGGACCCCTGGAGGATGGGAGCCCTCCTTTATCATCATCAGGAGTACAAGGCTCTGGGCCCAGCACACCACGGGTGCTCATGCAATATGCAAATAGCTGTTTTCTAATGAAGACTGCTGCAAATGGATGCTGATCTTCAAGTAGAGAGCTACAGCATGCACAGGCATTGGAGGAATTTATAAAGAGAAACGAAGCATTCCCAATACTGCAGTGTTTCAGCGGCTCTCACTGTGAGACCATCTCTCACCTTCCTCTCTGCTGATGGTGACGATGGGGCTCATTAGTTCCAGGCCTTCGTTCCCATTGGTGTTCACTGCTCGGGCGGCACACTGTACCCGGGAGCCAGGCTGAAAGTATATGGAGTCTAACGTGATCATTTTGGAGGAGGTGAAGAAGGTGTCGAAGTCTACCTCTCTCATGGGGCTGGTTACACCATCCGGGCCAGCAGGAGCACTGATCAGCCATCTGTATCGGGTCAAAGTGTTATTGATGTTCTCACTGGCACAAATAGAGCCCGTTTTGTCATAGTCTGGATATTTGGGGTTGCAGGCCTATGGGAAAATCAAACAAAACAGATGTGTGTTAGGACCACAATACAGAGTAATGTAGACTTGATTCTTCTCGAGCTCCTTGGGTTCCAATGCCTTCCCACCCCCCACAATGCTACATGTTATTTGTGCAACTTCTGAATTCTTATTCCTGGCTGTGCTAGTTTCTCTGTCCTTTAAACTTCAGATAGCGCATTAGACATGACCACACGCAAAAGGGCTAAGCATTTCATCGTGACCCCCAGAGTCATTCTTATTTCTGTGCTTCTGTCCCATCTCCCCCTGTCCTGCAGAAATCTACCTCTCTCATGAGGCTGGCTCATACCATTAGGGACAGCAAGAGTGTCAATCAGACATCCACTGACAGACCAATCCCTCTCTTTCCTCCTTCACAGCCATGGGGAGGGGTGACCTTGACTGCCCTGCTTTGTAACGCTCCTTAAGTTGGTCTCTTCTTTACCAGTTCAAGTCCCTCCCCCCCCCTTCCATCTCCAGTTACACTCCAACATGACCGTCTGCCTCTGTGGCTCTTCTGCATGAGAACACTCCCTGCTAGTCAACAAATGGATTCCGGGTTGCCTTAAGTGACATATATCCTTGGTTAATATGGGATTTGTGTGTTTGTGAGGAAGAAAAGGGGAGCATCGTTTAATTATTGTTTTTCACAGTTGAACCTTAAATTTGTGAAGATAATATTACTGAAGTTTATAATTATTTTACATTGTTTTCTCATGGGGCTAAAAGGACGGCTCAGGGTTAAGGGTACTTGCTGCTCCTGCAGAGGACCTAGGTTTGGTTCCCAGTACCCACCCGGCAGCTCACAATCATCTGTAACTATAGTTCCAGGGGATCTGATGTCCTCTTCTGGCACGCATTTGGTACACATGCAAACATGCAGGCAAACGCTCGTAACCATAAAATAAAAATGAGTGCCTCTTTTAAAGAAATGTCTTATAAATTCCCCACATTTGATCTGTTTCTTCCTCACCGTAATGCAGACGGCAGGATAGCCAGACACAGGTCCAGCATCCTCCCTGGCTTTGGAAGTGTCATCATATATCAGCAAGGACACAACGTGAGGGACAGAAGGAAAGGTGACATCTGCCATGCTGTTGATTTCTTCTATATAGACAATGGCCTTGGTTGCCTAGAAGAAAAGGACAGAGCATTCATTTGTCAAATATTAAGGTTCTTGGAGCTTCTCTCACTCAGAAAAATGACTGGAAAATCCCTGGAATCTCTGATGAAATTGTCATGTGCAGACCATATGCAGAGTGATGGGACACATACAGCTTATTTCATGTGACCATGGCACCTTGCTCATCTCGGATATTTACAGGGGAAGGACCTTGTGGCCTTGCCCCTAGCCCATGAGATGCTTAGGTTCTCAGGTTTTCTCTTTAGTTGTGATGATAGACCTTGTGGCTCACCCCTAGCCCATGAGACGCTTAGGTTCTCAGGTTTTCTCTTTAGTTGTGATGATAGACCTTGTGGCTCACCCCTAGCCCATGAGACGCTTAGGTTCTCAGGTTTTCTCTTCAGTTGTGATGATAGTAGATACTTCAGTTGTGGGTTTGCAAAGTTGAAGTTACATGAAAATACAATCTATTACTTGACAGTGGGAAGAGAAAGCTGGCAGACATCATGGAAGAAACCAGGCCTTCAAGGTCACGGGATAGTGTGGGTGGTGGTGGAGCTGCCCGGGACACAGAGAAAGAGAAGATGAGAAGTAGGCAGCTCTTGACATTGTCAGGTCAAGGAGGAAAATCGACTCTGTCCATGTGCCTGGCTCTTGAACATCTTTCCTACCTCAGACAACTGAGAGGACAGTTACTGAGCATTGCCTTCCCACTCTCAACAGTGTTCTACGCAATGGGTGCATCCCAAGGAAGATACTGCAAATCAAGAGTGCGTTCAATCTTCCTAACATAGTGAACACTGTGGGCCCACAACACTGTACTGTAGCCCTGTAGCTCGTGATTGTGGAATAAAGGTACGAGTAAATTCAAAGTATGTTTTGTAAACTCAAAGAAATGTAAATTTTAATCACTGTCAACCAAAGCTCATATCCATATTTCTAAGTCTCCAACCCTGAAAGTGATTTCAGTGACTCTGTTTCTTTACCCAAAAGAAGGTCACATGCTACTCCATAAAAGCAGTGAAAGACACACAAAACCATATTTGATCAACAGTGGGACCAGAGAGACGGCCAAGAGGGCAGGGACACTTGCTGCTAGCCCAGGATCCTTAGTTTGATCCTAAGAACTTACAGTGCAGAAGGAGAAAACTGACTCCTGTGAGCAGTCCTCTGACCCCCACGTGTGCATCACGACATGCACTGCCCCACGTGAATACAAAGTGAAAATAACTAAAGCCAAAACATTCTTAAAGGAAAACAATGTCGCAGAATTACCATTTGTACTAATACAAATACTTAAGAAAAACACAATTCTCCATTTTGATCTCATATCAATCGTGAACCAAACAAGGAAAGCACTTGGTGCACTTCCACAGAGTGTTTTTAAGATCGACCTTCTCCTATGAGTGACACGTTATTTAAACAATTATCTCCACTGTAAAAAGAAATTCTATGGAGATTATGTCTATCTTGGAGAAAATCTGGCGGGTGATATAATGTAGAAGACACATTTTTTGACTATCAAATTTTGTGCACGAAGCTCTCAGCGTCAAACTCTAACCAAATTCAGAGGAACAAGTGAGCACCTGGGGGCTAGGGAAGTGTTTGGTGGGCAAAGACGTCTTCTTCAGTAGGTGCTGAATAAATGTCTCGTCTCTGTGGCAGTTGATCCAAGTTCTATCACAATGACAGACATGGGAAGGCTAAGGATGCCCAGGGACTGTAGTCTTGGGTTTTCACCAAAACAATTTCCCCAAAAGAGAAATTTCTAGGTCCTGATCTAATCAGAAAAAAATAATTTGGGTGGTTGAAAGACACCGTGTATATCCCCCTTCATATACAAAGTAACTACTTTAAAAAGAGATTTATTTATTTTCACATTACCAGTATGAGTAATTTGCCTGACTGAATTTGTGTGCTCTATGTGTGTGCAGTACCAGTGGAGGCCAGCAGGGGGCTCTGAATCTCCTGGAACTGGAGTTATAGATGGTTGTGAGTCACCATGTTGGTGCTGGGAACTTCATCCAGGTCCTGTGCAAGAGCAGTTAGTGCTCTTTACTGCTGAGCCACCTCTCTGGCCCTGAGTCTTCTAATTATGAATGAATGAATGAATGAATGAATGAATGAATTTCTGAGAAAGGGTCATCCGTGGACTCACAAACGCACCGGCTCACTTACCTGTGTCTCTGCGACCATATTTTCATCCGGTTTTAGGTGAACAGTGAAGGCCTCCCTCATCTCTCTCACCCCGTCGAAGATTACTTCAATTCCAACAGTGTGTTGGGTTTCCCCTTCCTTAAACTCGATTTCTACAAACATAAAGTCACCACTTTAATCTTCTGCATATGAAGCTGAGATCTTCTTGGACTGTGGTTTATAACAAGGACATTTTACATTGTGGTCCAGTACGTCTGTGTGTGCTTACTTAAAGTCAACCCTAACTGATAATTCATTGCTATTATCTGTACTATACTGTGTGTATGTGTGTGTAGGACAGAGAAGGATACAAGGTACCCTGTCTATCACTTTTGTCCTTATTCCTTTAAGACAGAGCCTCTCGCTGGACCCCGAGCTAAGCTGGTACCCAACAACCCCTGCTGACCCTCATCTCTGCTCACTCAGTGCTAGGGTTCTAGAAATGGGGATCCAAGACTGGTGCCGGGATTTGAACTGAGGTCTCATGATTGGAGCCTTCTCCCCAGTCACTACTCTAATCTTTACTACTATTCCTTTCTTCTCTATTCTAGCTGAAGGAAACTTCTAATCCTGACTTACTGTACTGGCTGGTTTTGTGTGTCAACTTGACACAAGCTGGAGTTATCACAGAGAAAGGAGTTTCTCAATTAGTGATCAAGGGGGGAGGGCCCTTATGAGTGGTACCATCTGTGGGCTGGTAGTCTTGGGTTCTATAAGAAAGCAAGCTGAGCAAGCTAGGGGATGCAAGTCAGTAAGAAACATCCCTCCATGGCCTCTGCATCAGCTCCTGCTTCCTGACCTGCTTGAGTTCCAGTCCTGACTTCCTTTGGTGATGAACAGCAGCATGGAAATGTAAGCTCAATAAATCTTTTCCTCCCCAACTTGTTTCTTGGTCATGATGTTTGTGCAGGAATAGAAACCCTGACTAAGACACTTACTAATTGATTGTTGACTCACAGTTTGGAAACGGCTGAGTGACAGGACAGTAAATAGTTTCACATCAGCCTATAAACAGACAGACTTCCGCTCTAGCCCCCAGATTTCCTATGCTACTGAAGCCCGGTGGCTGCAGGCTGGACTATGGACAGGAACGATTGAGTGCGAAAGGTGTCTAGGAGACACAGGGAGAAATTGCCTTTGGAGTCATTTTAAGTGCATTAGGAAATTCTATTTCAAAAGCACTTATTTTCCGGTTCCTAGAAACTGAGACATTGTTATAAGTAAATGGCAGTGTCTTCTCCCTTCTCTGTCCCTGCCCAGCAAGGACTGACACACTGTCGTGAAAAAGCCATCCACTCACAAGGGTCCTTTGCTGATCACTTACTCTTCACTAAGATCGTTGGGATGTACTGACATCTGAGTAGCAGATCTTATGAACCTGGAGAAACTGATTTGTAGGTGTTATTCTACCTTTGGAGAAACCGCTTCCAAAGAGGAAATATGAACACAGAAAACCACCATCCCTCCCACTGGCAGAGACAGCACTATTTCCTTTGGCAACGCAGTTATCAATTCCTTACGGCAGGACACTGGGTCTCTGATGTACACATGTTTGTACTTTGAAATTTTCTATTACCAATTTATAAGGAAAAAAATTAAACTTAGCTATTAGTCAATGCAATTAAAAATTTCCTTCTAATTCTGGATACAACTTTTCTCCCTACCTTAGCCTTCTTGTACTCTTCAAGTTCAACAGTCTTTGGATTTTTTTAGCCCCCAAAAGAAACATGAGAACAACTAGTTATTTCTGGCCTACTAATTGTTTTTTAATTTTTAAAAGCAAATTTTGTTGTGTATATTTGGTGCATACAGTGAGATGCAATACAATAATTTGGCTTGGTTTGTGCACTGTGACTTTTAAAAGTTACTTTCTTACACTCAAGATGTTGTGAAATTCCACAGGAAAACACAGATACTTGAGTGTGCTTTGTTGCGCGGTAACTGTCAGCTAACAGCTCCCAGGGCTTTGCTCCACAGTGGACTTTCTGACTGACCAACATTCCAGCCTCTTCCTTTTCCCCAGCTCCGTTTACTTCCAACACTGGTTTCACGTTGGAGACATTCAAGTTTTTACAACCCCCTGAGTTATACAAACCAAATGTCTAAGAAACCTAAAAATAATTAATGCATGGCAGACATTTCAATCATTGTTTCTTTTTTCTTTTTTCTTTTCTTTTCTTTTTTTTTTTTTGGTTTTTCGAGACAGGGTTTCTCTGTGTAGCCCTGGCTGTCCTGGAACTCACTCAATTGACCAGGCTGGCCTCGAACTCAGAAATCCGCCTGCCTCTGCCTCTCGAGTGCTGGGATTAAAGGCGTGTGCCACCACTTTCCGGCTCAATCATTGTTTCTTGATGTGTGTTTTCCAGTTGAGATTTAAGAGTCTCCTCACACTTCCCTCATGCTGTTTTTCTGTTTCCCGGAACAGGAGTTTAACCTTTATGGTAATGTTTTTTTTTTCCTATTTGATTATGCATGACCCCAATTTAGATTATAAAATGAAAAGTTAAAACATGCCATATGAAAAAATATGTTCAATTTTATTATAAATAGTCAGCTGGTGTTTAAGGGGCTACTTGATATCTACATGGATTTAGCATTGTTTAACTTTTTGACATCATTTGTTAGTTTGCTACATGTTTATAATTTTACTCTGTTCACTAAAAGAATAGCTTTATTCCTAAGATAAACAATTTCTTTATACAGGCTATACAGTGTTATTTGGAAAGTTTTTCTTTCATGTAAAATCTGTTCATCACAGAAAAGACTGACTTTGTAATTTTGTAGTAAATCTGTTTTATTTTCACAGCTTTTGAATTACATATGATGTACTTCAAAGCCTTGAAATAACACTGACTGTTTCCGCAAAGGAAATGAAGCTCCTTTGTAGAAGTTATTATGTTTCTGTTACTTATTGATTTTGTTACTGATTCAATAACACCTGCAAGCCACTTTTAACATTTTGTTAGTGAGTCAGAAAATCAAGGTGAATGCCTGGAATGTTTTGATCGGCAAGAACTGATGGCCTCTGAGGAGAAGTACAAAGGTAGGAACAGTTCGTTGATAAGCAGAATTTATGTTTATGTTTATGCTGTCAGCAAATAACCCAAGAAGGGAGTGTCTATTTGCTTTACTAACACAGAAAGGTAAATGGTGGAAAGGTCCCAAACTAGCATGTGGAAAACCTGGCAGGTGCTGCTGTGGCTGGCATCTTATTATCTTCTCACGGTCCCCTGTTAGGACAAAGCTGTCTAGCTTTAGCATTTGACCGAAGCTATTCAGCACGATCATCATCCACTTTCAAATTCACAGCATACGTATGCTACAAAGCCTGACGGACCAATGAATAGAAGTAAGCCTCACAGACAGTCAGTAGGCTCAACACACACACACACCAATTCTCAAAAATCCCCTAAGAGAAATTCTGGAGACTGCTCTTTATATTCTTAGAGTTTAAAAGCGTTCATCCATTTTCACCTCTCTTCCTTAACTCCCCAGGTCTGACCGTGCTTCCTCAATCTAGCTGGTGACAGACCCTGAAAGACTCATACCTTCTGACACAGGATGATAATCCTCTCCAGAGGTAGCCGAACCATCCTTGGTGTGGACTCTCACGATGGAAACCTTTGAAGTGTCCCCTTGGCGGATCACCGGAATTTTGACAACTACTGACTCTTCTGGTCTGCTGGGTTCAGTGACACTAAATTTGGTTTCTCCAAATTTGATAACAGCTTCTAAGAATGGGAAAAACACAGACAAATGAAAGCTGCTAGGAAAGGGAGGTGAGCATTTCTCCCAGTTCTGTTTCCTTCCACATGGAGGACTTTTACTAATGTTACACTCGTGGCCATTCTCTGTTGCTCCAATATTACTGTGAGAGTTGAAGGAGACATGTTAAATGTATCCTAGATCCTTCCTGGGAAACACTGAGCCATGTCCTGTGAGTTGTCTCTTTGTCCCACAGATCTTACAAAAGCAGGCCACTGAGAAGGAACATGGAGGGGCCCGGGACTGCGTAGACACGAAGGCATGTGTAGGGAGAGGGTAGGTATGAGACCAAGTGTTTCAGTATGCAGGCATAAGTCACAGCCTCCCCAGTTAGCTTCTTCAGTGGTGCTGGGACTGAACTCAGGGTCCTGCACATGGTAGGCAAGTACTCGACCACTGCACTGCATCCAAAGCTTTTTGGTTTCTTATGTGTGCAGTGTGCAGTGTGTGCATGTTGAGGTTCAGAGTTGATGCTGGGTTCTTCCTGCATTATTCCCCAAGACAGAGTCTTTCGCTGAACTTGGAGCTTGCTGATTTAGCTAGTCTAGGTTGCCAGCTTGCCGCAGTGATCCAGTCTCTGCCTCTTAAGTGAAGAAGGAGATTACTGGCAGCCTTGTACACCTGCCTAGCTTTTACATGGCTGCTGGGGACCTAAACTTGTATCCTGTGCTTGTCTGGCAAGTGCTTTACCTACTGAGCATCTCACCAGCCCCTACATTTATTAGTTTTGCTGTTCTGTTTTGTTCCTCAGTTATGTCTCAGTTGTTGGCAAGTCCTACCAAGAAGGAGGGGTGCTTTTCTGAGCCACCTGGGAACCCAGGGGTGGAGAGTGGGGAGTGGGCTTTGGTTATGGAGTCACTGTTAGGAAATCAGTGACCGCTTACTGTCAGCATCATCCTGGATCTTTATCAGGGTTTCGTTCTGCTCGCCGACTGCAGCTCCAAAGGCAGAGCTGCCCTGTGGTGTGCCAAGTACCAGGCGCAGCTCCTCCATGTCCTCATAGAGATCGTCGTCCATCAGTTCAAGGACACATGGCTTCTCTGTCTCACCTGGAGCAAAGGACAGTGATACATTCTAGAAGGAAAGGCCAACAACTAGAACAAGCAGAAGAGGGAAGGTGCTGCTGCCCCCTGCTCTACCAGGGCAAAGAATGCTATTCATAATAAGCCTGGAATAAACATTCATTCAGGCCCATATTTTCATAAGGGTTTCTGTCATTTCTCTCTTTACAGCCTAGCACTCATCTTAGAAAGCAAAGGAAGAAAGTAAATGCTAGTTTTGTGCATGAGTTCCCAGAACTATGGTGGGAAAGTCTGTCAAGAGATCGCTGCGATTGGCCCTTGTCAACCTGACTGCACTAGTCTTTCATGTTAGTGACTTCTTGCTTGTTAAACAGATCATCGACCCAAAACGATTAGATCCTTGCCTCTTACAAGTGGGACCAATATTATAGCTTCGATTTCCTCAATCTCATTAAAAATTCTTTAAAACATATTAACAGATGTATGAGAGATTAGCAGATGGACGCTCAAATATTAAGAAGCAGTCTTTGCTGTTGACAACGTTAAGTTGTCAAGACTCCACTAATATAAGCAAAACTTTCCACATGTCTGTGCTTCTTTTCATTAGGAATATTGCACAAAATTACACAGTTAGGACAAAGTAGTGTAAAATCTGAGGGCACTGATATACATCCAAAGGAGAGATACATTTTGCCTGATATCATTTCAAAATTAACTTTAATTTCTAGTCTTGGGACATTCACACGTTTGATAAGTTCATGTCTGCTGAGTTCTGAACTAACAATATAAAACATGATTAGAAATCAAAAGGCTAAAGAAGAGAGCCAAGGCGTGTGCCTTTTCGTATAATGCACATAAACTCACGGTGCAAGCTTGTTAGGAAATCGGGAAACTTGATTTTTACTGTATTTTCCAGAGTACACATCTGTCAGTGCACATTTGGTGACCTTAAATTTCGTATAGAAATTTCAAGGGCTTAAGGCACTGTGTCCTTGCTGGGCAGTGGTGGTGCATGCCTTTAATCCCAGCACTTGGGAGGCAGAGGTAGGTGGATTTCTGAGTTCGAGGCCAGCCTGGTCTACAGATTGAGTTCCAGGACAGCCAGGGCTACCCCATCTCGAAAAACCAAAAAAAAAAAAAAAAAAAAAAAAAAAAGGCACTGTGTCCATAAATTTGATGGCCTGAGTTCAATCCTCCAGATGGACATGGAGGAAGGGAGAGAAATCCCAACTTCTAAGACTTATCTTCTGACTTCACGGTCAGCTCTGGCATGCACACGCCCTTCCCCCATGCCTGTACACAGAAAATGCATAAATATGATAAAAGACCTAAAACATTTTCAAGCTCACACCTACCAGGGAGGAATGTGACTGTGGAAATGTCAGTATTCGGGCGTTCCTCAAAGTCCATCATCACCTGCGCCGACCCCTGCCTCGTGTAGCATCTCACGGAAGCCCCGTGCTGGATGTCACCGCTCCTGTAGATCATTGCAACTACACGTCCATCATTCTCACTGCAAGTATACACTCTTTCTTTGAATTGCATTTTAGGCACTGCGAGAAAAAAAATAAACGGATGGGTCCAGATGAACAGAAAAGTCCTTTGATTAAAAACGACATTTCAGAGGATGCAGTTTAACGTAGAGAATATGACAATAACTGAGGAGAGTAGCACTTTGCTCCCAGTCACTTGCCAACGTTTTGACCTCGAGAGACCACTGTAAAAGTTTTTATTTCCTTGTTGTTGTGATATCATCAGCCTCTTTTGTGGAATGAGTATGCACAGCAAGAGCTTAGAAAGTAGATAAAACCAGAGGCCTTCAGACGTTCGTGTCACATGTTTTCAGATGTTCTTGATACGAAGAACATTAAATATTGTACACATCATTACCTTTGATGCAGGAATGAATGGTAGGGAAAGCTGGTTGAGTGTGTGCCTGTGTTAGTTTTAGGTGACACAGGTCTCATTGATAACAGGTTCCTTTCTTCCAAGCACCCTTGGAAGCATCATGGTAGAAAAGTGCCCAGATTTCTGTTTTCAGTGATGATATTTAGAGAGGCCTGCTACAAACAACTTTTGGGTAGCAATTTCCTCCGAGACAAACCTCTACCTTGGAGGGAAGCTTACTGAGACAATGGAGGCTAAAAGGGAGGGACAAGAGGATGTTCTGAGTGGAGGTGAAACACCGCATCAGACAAGGAAGCTTCTTAAATCCTGGGAGTGAACAACTCAAAGGCTCCAGGAAGTCCCTGAAACTGATCAGATTCAGTGCCATGCATCCCATACACACACTTCCCAATTATCTAGAAGCAGTAGAGACACTCTCAAAGAAGCTGAGCTGCCTGGAAGAGGCAGAGACCAGGCACATCACCTAGAAGAGACACTTTCCTATCACTTTAGAAAGTGCTCCCTAGAAGAGTGCTTTCCTACTGTGACATCTCAAACCTGTTGAGCTGCTTGCTGGCTGTGCAGTGTGCTCCAGGGTCCCAGTTTTGTGAGCTGTCACCTGTGCTGGGGTGGGCATTGATGCTGCAGCTGTCTTTGAGTCATTTCTGCTCCTTTAAGTAGCCCCAATAGAACTACTTATAGGTTCAACCAGTTGGACATTGGTGGTGTCCTTACTTTGGTTTCCTTAGGAGTAGTGTCACACAACAACAGTGTATTTGGCACTTGATTAGAAAAATCTGAGGTGTGGCTGGGTGACAGGAATGGAAGAATGGTAAGTGGACAAAGACCATGGATACTGAAAGGCATGAAGTACCACACAGCTCTGCCCATGTGGTGAAGAAAGTTTGAGCCATTCAAGACACCAATGATAATACCACATTGTTCTTTAAAATATAAGAAGACTAGTCTTTAAAGACTGTCTAATTCTATCAAAATGAGCAGGAGTAGAAAAGACATGAAGTATTTGCAAAGAGTGAATGGTGTCTCCCATACCAACATCTTACATGTTGAAATCATACCGAGTTCCTCGAGAGTAGGCAGGTAATCAAGATAAAAGGTCATTATGATGGACTCCAGCCCAATATTTCAAAGGGAGAACTGGTCATGCAGAATCTGAATTGGTAGATGATGTGAAAAGGCTCAGGGACAAGATGGCCACTTACAGGTCATCTTTCCATTGTGGTTTCAGAAGGAACCGATCCCACTGACTCTCATTTAAGGCTCTCACTAACAGTGTGGTGAGCTTCTTTTGTTCAAGCCATCTGGTTTGCGGCCCTTTACAATGTCAGCCCTCGTGAATGCCTATAGGTGTAAGATACAGTGTATCACCCTACCTGCCATCTATACACAGTCTTATAACTGGAAAGGTTAAAGTCACTCACAGTCTGAGGCAGAGTCATTTATGGACACCGTGGCCTTGCTGGGCTCGCCAAGGGCAGCATTCATAGGCATGCGAAGCACCAGTTCAAACTTCTCAATTCCCTCCAGTATCGGCCGTCCCAGGTCATCCAGAATGACGACTTGAATGGTCTGCATGTTGACGCCAGGCGCAAAGTCTAAATTGCGACTGATTCCCACATAATCTGTTCCAGCTAAAATCGTAATGGGTACATTGTTTACATAGGGACTAAATTTAAAAAAAGACATTACATAGATGAATTTATGATGTTGTAGAAACAAAACAGCAAACCCTGCAGAGAAATGTAGTGAACCTAAGATGGAGTTCTAAACCTTATGTCCAACGGCTGGATTTTAATCTTGCGTTCCATGTTATTCCTCTTCCATCTTTATTAAAGTCCTTTAATTACCAGTTATAAATTAATCAGAATATTAATCAAATGCATGGTAAAATTATATAAAATAGATACTTTTAAATTTTGTTCATATCCATAAATATTTATTTATTTCTGTTTCTGGGATGACTATTTTACTGAGACATATACCTGCAAGTTAGGACTCAACACATTTCAGCACTGTTTCTCTGTCACCCACACTCACTCCCGTCAGAGTCATTTTCATTTTGTACCTTTTTTATCTTCTAATTTGCAACTGTGAGTGTATCTGTCTTTGGTTCATTAGGACAAAGTTTCTATTTCTTACAGTTCTAGGTATAACTCAGTGAGAGTTGTGTACTGGGCAGGAGCAAAGTCCTGAATTTAGTCTCCAGCATCCGAAACTCCAAACAAAAAAACAAATGCACACACACAAAAATGTGTCCTTGTGTTTCTTTTGCATTTTGGTTTTCTTGATTCTTATTTTTCTTTATGCACACCTTCAACTCTGATTGGAATTTTATTCTTAAAAATGAATAATTTACCTGGTGTAGTGGCACACATCTTTAATTCCAGCAACTGGGAAGCAGAGGCAGGTGGATCTTTATGAGTTTGAAACCAGCCTGGTCTACATAGCAAGTTCCAGGACAGCCAGAGCTATGTAGGGCCCTATCTCATAAAAAGAAAAAAAAAAAAAACAAAAAACAAAGAAAAAAAAAGAGAATAATTTTAGGCCTTGGCTTAGTGGCATATGCCTTTAATCCCAGCACGCAGGAAGCCAAGACAGGCAGATCTTTGTGAGTTCAAGGTTAGCCCGGTCCACATAACAAGTTCAAGATTAGCCTAGCCTACATAGCAAGCTCCAAGCCAGCCAGGGTTATAGAGTAAGACTATATAAAAATTAAAAAATGAAAATGAAATGAAGAAGGGGAAAAGAAGAAAGAAAAAGAAATAATTTGCCTAATTGTCTTAAAAAGTCAGGACCTCTGGATGACTTTTAAAATGGATCAGCTCTTGCCTGCTCTGTGTGGTGACGGGTAGCCTGTATGAAATATGTGTGCACTTTGTCACACTTTAGTCACACAGGATGAATGGGTGTATATGAGAGAAATCCTATTGTCAGTCAGCTAAAATAAGGAAAAGAAAAAGTTAAGCCCCATGTTTGCCCTTATGTGTATGTATCACCAGTGCCTCAGAGCCCAGAATAAGAAGCAGGACTCTCCCAGTTAGGACAATTTATATAACAATGTGTAAAGTGAAGCCTGCTCAATCTGAAGTATTTACAGGAACACTTGGTTACGATGAGGATGTGTCCTGAAGACGCCCTCCTGGGAAAGACTCGAATGCCGTCAGATTCCGTGAAGATGGCAGGGGTGAGCACTCCCCTGTATATGTCAGAACAGTTGACCCTGTTAGCTTTGCTGAGCAAAGAACCATACCGTACAAATGCAGGCATCACAATTTAGCCTCCGAATCTTAAGTTACAACCCAAACTCTGGCTCATGATTCTGAAATCTCTTTCCTTACAACAGTAAAATCTAAATTTACATACTCTATAGTAATAATTCCAGGGGGTGGGGTGGTGGTGGTGGATCCGTTAAGAATGTTTCATTCAGGGGAAGTGTTCAGTAGTTGGAAGCTGAAGAACACCACCAAAGGCTGATTTGGTGTAGGAGACTGCTCACCATCTGCAGAGGGGGGTTCTGTTTTCCGGGACCTCACTGTGACACTGGAAGGTTTAGAGAGGTCTGTCCCTGTCCTCCACACCTGCAGCTCCACGTAGCCGGCACTCTCATCCACGGAGTACTGGGTATCCCCAAAGTAGAAGGTGGGCTCTGTTAACGGGCACAGAAACCGTTGCTGTTATTTCTATCTTTTTCATTATCTACCTCTGAGATGACGCACATGACATGGTAAATATCTATGTCGTTGTGTTTTATGGTGCTGTACACTGAACCAGGGCCTTGTACGTGCCAACTGAGTTACATTCATAAAGCCGCCATGTGTGGGTTATAAATGGCTTCTAGGTGTTCTTCAAAGCTTAGCCAGAAAAATACAACAAATGAAACACATACATAACACTTCTTATTTTCTTAAAATTTTGCCTGAGTATTCATTGTACGATTCCTCACTAAGACCCAAGCATGGGACAGAGAGATGGCATCTGACTTATGCTTTCTCCTGGTCCATTGGATTTAGATTTAATTCACAGTATTCGAGTCTGTTTTTAACTAGAAGGACTAGAATCTACCAATTAGACTAGTAAAAAACAATGTCCCCAAGGCTTTGGGAAGACCAGGGCTGGGTGCTGGTTACTTGTAGGGTTTTGGGTATTCTCTGTACAAACTGAGGTTTCACTGAATAAATAACCTCATTCTCAGAGGTTAGTATCCGTCCTCATGGATGTGAATGACACTGCTTGGGGTCCATAGTTCCTGCTTCAGGAGCTTTGTTTCCCACTGTGTTGGTGATGAGTCTGTGACCACCTCCTCTCTGATTCTATGACCAACCCTTGACTCCTGATACAGCTGCAGAGGTCTGAAGGACAGAAGATGACTAGGGAAAACTGAGATCGATTACAGGACTACTTTCAAAATTACTTATTTTTGAAATATAGATAGCCTCACAGGAAACTGCATAAAGTTCCCTTATTGAGAGCTTATCCTATAAGCAGCCAAAAAGAAAGGTAAAGACTCAACTGAGCATGTGGAAATAGTCTACTTTTTTTGTCTTTAGTTCTATAAGATTCAAGAGGAGTTTGTCTAAAAACACACAACTCACATGGCTTCTTAGCATCATTAAAGCATCCTTTTTAAAAAAAAAAGATTTATTTATTTATTTCATGTATGTAAGTACCCTGTTGCTGTCTTCAAACACACCAGAAGAGGGCATCAGATCCCAATACAGATAGTTGTGAGCCACCATGTGGTTGCTGGGAATTGAACTCAGGACCTCTAGGAAGAGCAGTCAATGCTCTTAACCGCTGAGCCATCTCTCCAGCCCTAAAGCACCCTTTAATGTTAAATTTAGTGTTAAATTTCAGAGAATTAGATTGAACTCCCCCAACATCAACAGTGAATTTTATCCTTTGTGTAAGATCTTATACATCTCGAAATGGCTCAGAAAACCCCAGGGTGTGGCGCTCTCCCTCCCTCCCTCTCTCTTTCTCTCTTCTCTCTCTCTCTCTCTCTCTTTCTCTCTCTCTCTCTCTCTCTCTCTCTCTCTCTCTCTCTCTCTCTCTCTCTCTCTCTCTCTGTGGTGGGCTCAGTGACAGCACTTGCCCTGGATCCCATCCCCAGTGCATGTAATAAAACAAAGCCACAGGAAAAGCCAAAGGCAATCTTCCTTCACTGCTATATCTGCAAATTAACTACCTTTATTAAGAAGTATAATACAAATACATGTTTCTTCCTTCACCTGACAGGCATATTTAGAAGCAGCTAGCTCCCCTGGCCTCTTAAATCATATGAAACCAATCTTGGAAACATTTGCCTATGTTCATTCAGAGATGATAAATCTGCCCACAGCATAGTTTGAAGACTCCCCCTATCCTTTCAACTTGGACACGAGCTGTGTGCACAGATGAAGGTGTTATCTTATAACCCAGGCATGCAGATCTGGAGGACAAACTAACACATTCCTTACATTTCTCTTGTCTAAGGAGGGGCAAAAGTGAAGGCTGAGAAGCCAGAAAATGACTCTTCTGAGTAGATGGCTGAACCAGGAGCAGCAGCGTCTCCTCAGAAGGCTTTCGTAATTATCATAGAGGGCCAGACACGTGCCTCCAACAAGTGATCTTTCTAAGTCTTTTTACATTGCTGGTACAAGCTGTGTAATGCAGTCAGGTTACCTCCCATCTTCCTAGTCCTCACAAATGCATATTAACTAGAAATAGAGCCGAAAAAAAAAATCATGGGAGTGCAATCATATAAGGCTAAGGGAGTTGCATACTGGGGGTGGTGTGTGGGGGTGAGGGGAGCAGCATAATGACTAAGCTGCACACGAGGGTGCAGAAAGAATCAGCATACTGCCAACCCCATGGAGCACTGTTGCCTTCAGTCAAAAGCTGGAGGGGGAACGAGGCAGGACTTCATTTACAATTTTCCATTTTGATACAGTAGCAAGTAGGAATTAGGAAAAGTAAGACATGAATTCTCTAAAATGAAGCTTGCCCATGGCCAGCTCAGTTAGGTGTCTGCCTTCCATACACTGAGGGCGACGAGAAGATTGGTTAAATCATCAGTTATAAGGGTGACAGTTCAAATTTGAGGTGACTTCAACACAGTGCTTTCTACAATATAAAAAACAAACAGCCGCAGTTCAAAAGAAAATAACCCCACCCTGTACCTAACAAGTTGCTTATTTAACTAATCAAAAGAAATAGAGGATGTACTGGCATCTTTGTGTCTTTTCAGGGTCAATGAATGAACACTAGAATACTGGTGGTTATATTTAAATTTCACATTCTTTTCTTCTAAGGTCTAGAATTTGAATGGCTTTATACATGTTACTACTGGATCAAAATCTTCGGTATATAAGTGAGTTACAGATGCACAGGGAGCTGTAGACATTATGCAGAACATACTAAGATGACCCTGGAACTTAAAATTTTATTATGAGTGTTTTGCCTGCATGTATATCTGTTTATGTACCACTTGCATGCTTGGTACATGGAGAGACCAGAAGAGGGCATTGGGTTCCCTGGAGCTGGAGGTACAGATGCTTATGAGCTACCATGTGGGTGCTGGGAACCGAACCCCGGTCTTCTTGAAAAGAAGCCAATGCTCTTAACCACCAAGCCATCTCTCCAGCCCTGTGCTTGGGACATTTTAATGTACAGTACGATCAAAAGGAGTAAATGAATGGATGGGTGAAGCCATCCAGAAGGCAAAGACACCTATGCAAAATCCCTGACAACTGCTCTGTCTGTGCTAACAAATAGTTTTTATAAAGAAGACTTCTCGTGATAGCTTGAACAGGTATGGCTGTGATGGGCTAATGTTTTAATGCTCGGTACTCAGGGAGGGAGTGCGACTATCTGAGAAAGGTTAAGAGGTGTCTCCTGTTGGAGGAAGTGCGTCACTGTGGACAAGCTTTGAGGTTTTGTAAGCTAGGTCCAGTGGCTCTCTCTCCCTGCGGCCTGTAGATCTGAATGCAGAACACTCAGCTCCTTTTTTTAGCCCATACCTGCTAGCATGCTGTCTTACTCCCTGTCATGAGAACAATTGACTAAACCCCTGAAACTGGTGTCTGTTTTAGTTAGGGTCTTACTGCTGTGAAGAGACACCATGGCCACAATAACACACACACACTCTTTCTCTCTCTCTCTCTTTCTCTCCCTCTCTCTCTCTCTCTCTCTCTCTCTCTCTCTCTCTCTCTCTCTCCCCTTTATCTGCATTTATTATGCTGAATTTATTCCTGTCCCACGAGTTTTTGTTTCTTCAGTTTCTTCTGGGCTATCTCTTTCTTCTGTGCAACCTCCTCTCTGGCTTTGGAACAATCTGTTCCTTCTCAGTGAGGATCGTCTCAGTGTGGCAGGGGGAGCTCACGTATGGGTTAATCCGACCATGAGCTCTGTAGGTTTGTCGGCGCATCTTAGGTGCCTTGTTCACCTGGATGTGTTCAATGACTAGAGAATCTATGTCTAAACCTTTAAGTTAAACATTACTCTCTGCATTTTTAAGCATGTGCACCAAAAAGTCAGCACTTTTTTTGGCCACTGTCCCCGTGTCCAGCCCCCCTGTTTGGCCTGGGAGCACCAGAATGGCATACATTACTTCTTTAAAGTGACATCGTGCAGATACTTGGTGGCTTTGTGGATATGCATACCCTTGATGGCCTGGGCAGTTTCCCGGGTGTTCTTAAAGTGAACACGAGGGTTTGAACCTCTTGATTTGCATGATTTTGTGGGGTTTTCTGGGTCAAGAGAGTAGCAAAGCATCTTCACAGGTCACCTCTGGCCACTTACAGGAAAAGCACTCTTATAAGGGAAAATATTCAATTAGGATTGGCTTATAGTTTCAGAGATTTAGTCCATTATCACCATGGCAAGAAGCTTGGTGACACACAGGCAGACATAGGGCTGGAGAGGGAGCCAAGAGTTCTACATCTTGATCCACAAGCAGTAGGAAGAGAACTGGCTGAGACTGCAAAGCCCACCCTCACAGTAACATACTTCCCCCAGCAAGGCCACACCTACTCCAACAAGACCACACCTCCTCATAGTGCTATTCCCTATAAGCCAAGCATTCAAACATGAATCTATAGGGGCCACACCCATTCAAACCACCACAGGATCTCTTCACAACAATAGAACATTGACTAAGACACTGAGCCTCTCTGGTAAGCTTTTATCGCCCTGCCCTTCCTTAGGTACTGAAATAACAATACTAACTAAAGACCTTTGTAAATCTGTCACAGACATATTCACATTAGAATCCAGAGCAAAATAGACATGGCCCTAATTCAGCACTGAAGTCTGCACTGCACCTTGAACTGCAGTTACGTCTACAGACTTAATGTAGGAAGCAGGCAGTAGCTTGACTGTGAAGCAGAAGGATGACAAAATAAAACCATGCCACCTGCAGCCCCCACCCAGGTATCACTGAAAACATTCTTCGGCACTTCATTCCTCCCAGACAACAGCAGTTCAGAGCACATGTTTAGTCTCTCTGCATAGGATAGATGAGTTGTATCTACATCAGGAGAGGGCCTCGCCAGAGGGAGGTTTTCCTAAGGTGCACAAGAGTGTGTGAAATTCCTAAAGGAAGACAGGATCTCCCCTCATCCTTGGTAGAGTACTTTAAACTCAAGGGCAGAGGTTAAGGCACGAGCCAGACTTGCAAGTAGACACTTTCACTTCCTGGAAGACAGATTGAACCACATCTGCTTTGCTAACATGGAAGTGAAGGGAGAGGGTTGGGAAGGCCACATGGCTCACACACCTGCAACAAAGACTAAGGGAAATAATTCAGGTTCTACTCCCAGGAGGGGAAAGGGAGCTTTCTATCAATGTATCTATCTATGTATCTATCTATGTATCTATGTATCTATGCATGTATGTTTGTATGTATGTATCTATCTATCTGGTGTCTGGATTGGTGTTTATAATTTCACTGTGTCTCCTGAGATGAAAGGAGGCAGCACCAGCAGTAATTGCTACCTGGAGCCAAGTCTTATTTACTCATGCGTGCACAAGGGCCATTAGTCAAGTAAGCTCTGTAGCTCTAACATGTTTGCTTAAAACTCAGTGGGATAGAAGCCTGTATGCTGTCTTTGGGCAAAGCTTCAATGTTCTCTTTGTGTTTAGTGCTGAAAATAATACAGAGGACTTGTCTCTAACCTAAAGATCCCTTTGGAAACTTTGGTGCTGTCCTGGTTTGCTTTCTATTGCTGTAATAAGCACAAGGACCAACAGTGACATGGGGAGGAAAGGGTTTATTTGGCTTATGGTCCCAGACCGTCCCTTAGGGAAGTCAGGGCAAGAACTCAAGCAGGATCCAGAGAGGAAGATTGCTTACTGGCTCGCTTCCCTGCATTGCTCAGGTACATTTCTCATGTATCCCAGGTCTCTGCATCCAGGGATGGGAGCACCCACAGTGCACATCAATCAGCAATCAAGAAAATGTCCCACAGACAAAGCCATGGGTCAACTGAGGACGGCATTACTTCAGTTGAGATTCTCTCTTCCCAGCTATGTCTAGGTTTGTGTAAATTTGAAAAGGACTAACCAGCAGACCCTTACGGCTTATAGAGTATGTACAAACCATTTCTTATAGGCATATCACTGTCACTTTCTCTCAGAGTAGAAAGGGCTAAGTTCTACTCCTGTGTCCTTTACTTTTCTCTTCATTGTGACAAAGTATTTCTGCAGCAACTTTAGGAAAGATGAGTTTAATTTGGCTAGCCTTTGGAGGAAATACATTGTGGCAGGAGGGTAGGTAGGTGTCAGGAATATGAGGTAACTAGATACATTGCTTCCACATTCACTAACAGAGAGTGGACAGGAAATGGGGCCAGTCTATCAAACTCACCGCCCACCCCTAGGGGCACAATTTCTCTAGTAAGCCTCCATCTCTTGAAGACTCCAAACCTTTCAACAGTGTTCAAGCATATCAGCCTGTGGGGGCAGTCCACAACCAAATCGTAACTCCCACCCCCTGGCTTCTCTCTGCTTTATCACCTAGATGCAACTAGCTGGCATCACGCAACGTTTGGATTTTCCCAAGAACCATTTAAAGAGGCTCTAGACTGGAACAGACAGGCTGAAAGCCAGTAACACCACACTTAGCCTCTTGCTGGGAAAGTTCCCATGGACCTCAGCATTGGCCCACACTCCTCACTATGGCCTCTAAGACCTTGGAAATTACGGACTCAACTCTGCCTTCTACACCGTGTGCTGGCCACTTTCTGCTCAGTGACTCAGCATCTGGAATATCTTGTATGTGATGCTCCCAGCCAGTTTCATCCACTCTTCCCTTAGGAAGATGCTTCTTTGGGGACTATTCTGCCTTCCCTCTGGGCTCAGCCTGTAGGGCAGGACTGAGCTTCCTCTTTCCTGGCACTCAGCTCCATCAGTATCTGGCCATGGATGCATAAAAAAAATCTGCTGAATGAATTGGCAACAACACAAAGATCATTTATTGTCTATAGCAACTGAATAACTATGTGTGCCCTGTGCTGGAAGAGCAAGAAGCACTCAGTGCCAGACAGTGGCAGTGTGCACCCCAAGGGAGCCCTGGTCGTTTGTGTCAGAGAATGACTTGGTAGACCCTTTTGATCAGGAAGCCTAATAAAATCCTAAAATATTTTGACTGCATCCTACATTTCTTTCCAGAAATACTTTACATATATAAGCATACATCCTAAAAAGGACTGGTCTTTGAAAACAGTTTTCAGGACGTTAGCTGGGCAGCATTCTAACTATGGAGGTCATGCGCTCCGTCACTGAGCCAAGGCCTATTGACATCCCCAGACTTCCTTGCCCTTACTCTACTTTGCTAGCTCTCCGAAGACTCTTGCTTGATGTGTTTCTTTATAGTTACTGGAGTAAGACTATCTGCCAATTAACATGTTCTGTTCACACCCATGAGTGCCGAGGAGGGCAGATTAAAATGGACCATTATTCTGATTAGGAGGACAGAGGGAGCATGACTGAGATTTTTGAGGCGCTAATGTAACTCCATTTCCGGTCATGAGTGTAATTATTTGGGGAGACAAGTTTTTAAAGCCTCACATCAAGATTGCATCTATTTTACAAGACAAAGGCTAGCGAGAGGCAAGCATCAAAAGCCAGTCGCAGGCAGAAAGCAGCCAAGTTTCTGATGTGGTGAACATGAGGTTCTTTCCAAGGCCATGAATATCTTTCTGTTTCTAGACTGCACTGCTGTGACATGTTTAATAAAACATGGAAGGAAGGCTAGAGAGATAGCTCCAAGCTCAGTCTCTGCACCTACCGCAAAACCTGTGTCTACAGCTCTCAAAGCCTGTGTCTACAGCTTTGCAGTGAAGACAGCGTACGCAGCAGCTGCCCTTGAGTGTATGCAACGGCTACATTTGAGTTTGGTCACATTGAAAATCTCTAGCCCATTGGAAGTTGTCTCCAGCACTTTACAAGGGGTAACTGTCTTCCAAGGTAATTACTTTTTACCTCCTGTTGACAGAAGCAAGCCAAGTCTTAGAGAGGTTAAATAACTTGCTACATAATCTATCTAGAACAAGCAGGAGTCAAACACGACATATTAATAGGGTAAGATGTGAATTGCTTTCCACTAAGTGGTCATTTCTTTGAGTATGTTTAAATAAGTTAGGCAATAAACATACTTAGATGTTCAAGTTTTTAGAAAATTCTCCATGACGATGCAAAATGAGAAATGGCTGCGTGAAGGAAAGAAATGATCTTCTGTGCAAGGCAAAACAAGATTATGTTACATGTGCACTTGTATAGTTGTGGCAATGCAACTCTCACTCAAAAAATAAAGGGGCGGAACAACGAGAGGAGGAGAGATGGCTCGTAGAACTACTGCACCTGCGTCAGAAATCACCAGGCAGAAGTTACACATGAATACTTTTATGCCTGCTAACTAATGATAAATGTGTAAGATTTCCAGTCCACAAAGACTCTGACATGAGGCTGATTTATTTGGGAATCTCAGCAGCTGAAGGAAGAAAGGCTACAACTAATAAAGTGCTAAATGCAATCTGTGTGAGGTCTCAGGGATAGGAGCGTGTGACCAACACTGGACAAATAAACAATGTCGACCAGAGACTGGCTTAGGAATGACACTTGAAACATGTCTGCTGGCAGCCAGAGGAGGTCCAGAATAAACAGCTCAAGCCACTCTGTTTGGTTCCAGGCTCAAAAGAATGTGCTCTTCTCTTGTTAGGATCCTGGCGATGCTGTTCAGGGGTGGCTGTCAACTCAGACTTTGGCTTTCTAGTTAGGGTAGCAATGGGAAGAGCCTCCCTCCTCCAGTCTCAGAGTGCGGGGCCTCTTGGGTCACCTGACCTTGAGAGAGTCACGTCTGTGAGTCTTGATTATCCTACAACTCAAGGACAATCACCTGGAGTATGTGATGCCAGATCACCTGACCTACTGTTCTAGAACACTCCTTTGCTTCCTCTGGGATCAGGGCTTCTTGTGGAGGTTCTAGTTGAAGTCATTTCCCCCTAATTTATATTCATATAACCCATCCATGCTTACTTTCGGTATTCCTTATTAGAAGGTAAATAGGAAAAAAATTATCTCAAGTGGGAGTTGAAAAACCATTCTTGTCTCATAACTTGTTGGTACCCTAGATGATAAAAATGTAGGGATTATAACTTTTATATCTCATATGCAGTTAATAACCCATACTCAGTAACCCACCTGTCTCTGAAGCTAATTCTTTGATGGATGACTAAAAGTATTTGATTTATAACCATTTTCTTTATTAACCAATGCAGCCTACAGAGAATAAAAAAGAGAAGCTCAAAGCCTCCTAGACTGAAGACAGCAGTCCTGAGTTTATGACCTCACAGACAGTCCTGGCAGAGCCTTGTAGGCTATGGAGTTGAGAGCTAGTTCAAAGGGAAGGCCGTGTAAAGGGACTGGGGAGCACTGTAAACCTTGAAGGCACTCTAGTCGGGCTACTGGTGTTCAGAGAGAAGCAATGTTTCCATAGGAAAAGCAACATGCCTGTGGCACACTACCATTATAAGAAGCTGGATTCTTGAGGCACTGACATGAGTGGGTGAGGAGAAGGCTAAGAGGCATGGATGGAGTGGGAGGGCGACCTGGGCAGAGCAGCAGTGTGGCGAGTCCCTAGACTTTCATGCTTAGAGGTGGCACCATTTGGCATAGCTTAGTATGGTCCTCTGTGAGAGGAGACACAGTGAGACAGGAAAACAGGTAGCAATGGCCAGAGTCTGCAGGTCACCTCGACTGGAGCCTTGTCATGGAGATATCTGATAAAAGAAATGCTCAGTTTTAAGATGGGCAGGAGCCTGGTGAGATGTGCGTTTAGAGGTATGGAGGGTGGACGGACAGACTACAGACCCCAAGTTACAGGCATGTAGGAGCCACTTGAAGCTGGCTTCAGTATTGCAGGAGCTGTTCTGATAAAGAAAGATGGCATAAAGATTAAACCATAGACATATAAAAATGCACATGGACTTGGGGTGGACAGTGAGGGGAAGCAGGGCTGGTACTGTTATGCATTCACTATGACTGAGAATATAGGAGAGATGGGACTGGAGAGACGGCCCAGCAGCTGACAACACTGATTGCTCTTCCAGAAGACCCAGGTTCGATTCCCAACACCCACATGGTAGTGCTCAACTATCTGTAGCTCCAGTTCCAGGGGATCTGATGCCCTCTTCTGGCCTCTGGAGACACCAGGCACACAGGTGGTGCTCAGACATACATGGAGGCAAAACATGAAATAAAACAATTTTTTAAAATTAAAAAAAATGCAGGAGGGAAACCAGGGGAGGGCAGGCATTAGGGGCTATGGCTTGCATGGTCCATTTCCTGCTTAACTTTCTATTAATATCTCAGGGTAGTGTCCCGCTCGCCTGTGTGGTGCTGCGAGGTTGGCTTTTCACTCTTTAAAAACAGAAACGATGGTTCTCACCCACAGCTGAATTCCTAGCTCTTCCATAATTACAACACAAGAGTTTTCAAGTTTCTTTTCTAGACAAGCCAAGGGAGAAAATGTTTTGAACGAGGTAACAATTTCCTGTCCCCAGAGAATTAATCAAGGGCTTTCTGCTAATGGCTGACTGTTGAACCAAATCCAGGGCACAGAACTAGTTAAGACTACCAACATGGAAATAACTTGAAAATATGTATGAGGTCAAGTTGAGTGAGAACCATATTACATTTGTCAGGGCTCAGTGATCCCTGGGAAAGTGGCCTCACCCCTTTGTCCCTCTTTTAAACATGTTGGGTAGTCTAGATGGCTCCTTGCCCTGCCAACATGGAGACCACACACAGGTGCAGAGCAAGCCTTGGCATTTCTTTCCTTTCTGTCGCTCATCTCCAGGGTCATCTTACAGCACCGGGGCTGTGGGAAATCTGTGGCTTTTCACGTTTACTTATTTATTTGTTTTTGAGGTTTTCCTGAGAGTGAACAGTGAAAACCACTCTTCTGAATGAGGGCAAATCTTATGCAAATAAAAGGCAACCCAGAACAAGCCCTTTTTTGGCCTTCTGACCAGGCAGCTCCACTTTGGAGCGGATTTCTGAGGTGACGGGCAATGAAACCAAATGTTTGTAGAACATCCTCAGGGAGATGGAAACAGATCTATTGCACCCCTATAGGGGAAGGCGTATGCCGCCTCCTCAACAGGCCTGAAATTTCACTTCTTAAAAAGCATTCTTATAAAGAGCTATCAACCATTTTATTTCCTTTTTTTTTTTTTTTGGTGGCTGTATTTGGGGACTTCTGGCCTGTCTAAGGCAATGCTACCCTCCACAGTGCAACTGTCTTCACAAAAGAGAGATTGCCAAAGCCCAAGGCTCACATGACAATGCTCATTCACTTGCCAGCTGTCAGTTTGAGGGACTCCATTGAAGTTTCTTTTTGTATGGAGGAAGGGGTGGGGATGCTCTTCCTGGAGGTCAGGGACAAGTTTGAAGACCTTCAGAAAGCTTCCTGTGGTAAGCCCGCCCTTATCATTTGCCAGGCAGCATGGGTGTGTCTAGCTTCTCCTAAAAAGGGCTGATCTGTATTCAGCACTGTTTTCAGCATCTTGGAGCCTATGCCATACTTAATAGGGGCCGAATATGGAAACATGCCAAGGCATGCAGAGCAATCTCTTAGCATTTGTCATCCTGCACACTGTCTTGAACAACACATATTTAACAAACATCTAAGAAAACAAAGGCATGAGTTCAGTCACCGCAAGGCATCTTGGGAAGCTGTCGGATACCTGGCGGGTACTCGAAAGTGAAGGTTCAGTCCCAGCACCCACAGGATGGCTTACAACTGTATGTGATTTCAGTCTCAGGGAATCTGATTCTCTCTCTCTCTCTCTCTCTCTCTCTCTCTCTCTCTCTCTCTCTCTCTCACACACACACACACACACACACACACACACAGAGGCAAAGCACTCATACACATAAAATATAAGCAAATAACTCTTTAAAAAAACAAAAGAGGAGAGATAAGAAAAACCAGTCTGTATGTGCCCAGCGCAGAGGCAACTATGACGCAGTCGATCTGTGTCTGGTGGCCTTGCTTGTGTGAAACCTGGGAACCTAGAGGGCTGACTGTATTTCAGGGACACAGAATAAAGACCTGTTTCTAAGAGAAAAGATACCTGTTGGTTTGTTGTGGGTTTTTTTGTTCTTTGTTTTTAATTCTGTAGAAGTGTGAAAGGAAAGTTTTATGCAGAATTTTAACCGCTTTGGATTGTTAGAAATGTCCTAAAGGAAGAAGGCATTTTTAGTTTTAGCACATTTTATAATCCCTAAGTAGACTACTATTTGTAGCATGACGTAGCTGTTTTTATCAAATGACACACTGTATTTTTTACTGTGGGATGGGTAATAATGGTTGCCAATTTAACACACCTGGAACTTCTGTTACGGAACTGACTCCATCGGATTGGCCTGCAGACATGTCTGTGGGGACCTTTTCATGATTGTAAATTGATGTGGGCATGTCTATCCCACTGTAGGCAATGCCATCCCTTGGCAAGTGGCCCTAGGTTGTATAAGAAAGGTACCTGAGTAAGCCAAGGGGAGCAAGACAGTGATCTATTACACGTTTTCACTCTTTTTTTTTTTTTTTTGCATTTTATAGCCTTAAACATTATTTATATGTACAGGGGCTGGGAAGAGTTGTGCACAGAACTAGAGTAGCTAAGGGCCAGAGAAGGCATGGATTCCGTGTGCTGGCGTTACAGATCTCTGTGACTTGCCTTGTGTGAGTCCTCTGCAAGAGCAGCATGTACTCTTAACCACTGAGACATCTGACCAGTCTCTGATTGCTTTTTATTATAAAATTCCTCCAAACCCTCATGGTGGCTCACAGCTATGTGTAACTACAGTTCTACAGATCTGATGCCCTCTTCTGGCCTCTGTGGGCACCAGGTAGGTTGTATACATACACACACACACACACACACACACACACACACAAAATATAAAAAAATGATTAGAACTAAAATATTCCCTTAGTCGTTCCATGTTTACAAATTTTAAAGTCTGGTGTTTGAAAATCTGCTTCTGAGACTAATGTAATCTTTTAGCACTGAAATAGAACTCATCACTGTCTGAGATCTTAAGGATAGACTTTCAGTGATCTGCTTCCAGGCTTTTAGTAATAATAAGCTGTGGATGTTTACGCTTCTGATGTCTGCAAGATCAGTGTAGCCAGAAACTTCTCTCCTGTTTGAAGAGATGGGTATCAGGCAGACGGTGTCACTATGAAAAGCACAAAACAAACACAAGGCGTTATTTGCCCAGAAGAATCTGGGGAGAGCCAAAGCTCAGGGCTGCAGAGACAGCAGCTTCTGCTGGCCGGTTTCCCAAATGGCTGCCAAAGGCAGTGCTGGTGCTTGTCTTAAAGCAACAGATGACACTAACCCTTCTCCTAAGGATCCCAGAGGGTTTAGGCAGAGAGGGAGCCAGGGTGGCTCATCTGTGAATCATTTAAACATTTACAACATAACAGTTATTCTAGCCTATTCAGGGGCTGGAGACAAACAAAAGAGCATATAGCTTCATTTGGCAAAGTTCACTGCTTGGGTTCCCCAAATCCTTTGGATCTTACAGAAGGCAAATGTGTATGTTCAATACACACACTGCCAGTAGACTATGGAGAGGGTTTCACAGGTTAATGCTATGCATGTGATCCCCCTGACTGAAAGCTCAATGGCTGTTCCTCTTGGGTGAGTTATTGAATCACAGTCAAATGATAAACAAAGTCAGACTGTACCTTCAAAATGTATGCCTATTATGAAAAGAAATTCAGGCCTCTAGGAGGGTGTTTGTGTTAGCACTGATATAGGTTACATATGAAGCATTGGAAAATAAAGCAGTATCTTTGTGAAGCTGGGATCGAATCCAGAGCCTTTTACATTTTAGGCAGAGGCTCTACTACCTGCCCTTCACATAAAGCCCTGAAGAAAGTGAAGAAAAAAGTTAACGTAACACCCTAAATAGCTCCACCCTGAGCCTCTCCAGCAGAGCCCATGCCTGCGCACGCGGGGTTTGTGAACCCGAGAGCTCACTCTGGGTAAACTGTCCGTGCATAGTTCCTAGGCTTACGTTCTTGGTGGGCAAGAAGGTCACTCACTGCTCCATGTAAATCAGACAAAGTGCTTAGCCATTCTCATAAAAAGCTCCGGAGTCTTTTCCTTTTCTGGTAATCCTGGTGAAATGTTTTTGGGCAACTTGCAGAAGGGATCCAAGTGGCTGCTTGCCAAGCCTGTGTGTGTGTGCAGTAGGAAGAAAGTGTGTGTCCCTGTGCTGAGGAGTGAGTTGTGCCTACAGATTCAGAAAGACCAGGGGACCTCCCCAGCAGCAAGGTCTTTGGGTTGCTGAATCAAAGATACCCCAACTGCTACAGACCCCATTCCAGCAGTCTCTGACTCTGACATAATTCCCTTATTTTAACCATTATCCATCCTGTCTTGGGAACTTCCCCTTTACAGACTGCTTGAGTGAGGTCCAGAGTTAGACAGAGGGATAGGAATTGGGGAGCAAGGAACACAGGTTCTCTAATGGCCCAACCTGGAGAGACCTACTCCTCTAGACTCTCTCCCTCTGCCTCCTCTTCATCCCTCACTCCTCTTCCTTTTCTTCCTCCTCCTGCTCTCCCTTCTCCACGTTTTAGTGAACTGCTCACTCACGCTGACGACAGGGGCGCTTTCTTCCCATCTTCTCCCACTTGTGTGTTAACAATGATTGCCGTAATTCTGTAATTCCTGTCCCCAAATTATAATTAAAGATACAACATGAGTCGTCATTGGTAAGTACTTTAAATTAACTGAATGCCTTTTAAAAAAAAAAAAAAAAAAGGCAACAAGAGCATCCAGTTTCAGTTATTTTGAAAATCAGGATCATTCAAATTCAGCTGGGATCATAAATCTCATGAAAAAAAAACCACACAAGTTCTCCTCTATATGAAGAGTATAGCCAATAATATCTGTATATATGTAAACAGATGGAGATGTGGCGCGGTATATTTAGGAAAGATAGTGACAAAGGCTAAATACTAAGGGACGGGGAAGGACTGCATGAGGTGAAGACACGCGGTATGAGAGAGGACAGGAAGCCAATTGTCTCTCAGCCTATCGTGGATGGCTGCTTTTGGTGCTGGGTAAGTACATAAATATATATTCGATAGTGACAGTGTGAAATCGAACAGGAAGTTCCTCAGCTTCTGTTCTCAAGGGCTTCTCTCCATCTACAAGTTTGTTGAGGTGTATGGTCTTTGTGCCTGGGTTATTTTAGTGTGTGATTTTTTTTGTTTTTTAAAAAACTTGCAACTTTTTCTTTTAATAATAAAGTTCAAAATAAATAAATAGACAAAGATACAAAGACCTTTCTTTGACAACGTACTATCCAGTAATGTACTTCAGTTGTGTGTTCAGACAAGTTTTTGTCTGTAACAAGCGACAGTTTTTACTTATGACAGTTGCTGAGGTGAACCTGTGTATTACATTTGGTAGAAGCTGGTCATCGGTCTTAGGGACTCTACTTACGGTCTGTGACATGCCAGTGTCTAGGTCTCGGCCTGCGCCCACTCTCCTCTTCATTTTGACTCCCACCTGCCCCCTTGGTTGGAACTGCCATCTTTGCATACTTGGCTTACAGGATTACTCAGTGTCCGACTTAGTTTTCTATCGACCCTAGCTTATCATCCAGTTCTTCCTGTGTGTCAGAGCCAGAGAGACAGCTCAGTGGTGAAGAGCGCCCGTTTTCAAAGGTCTCAGGTTCCATTCCCACCACCGCATGGAGGTTCACAACTGTCTGTAACTCAAGTTCCAGGGGTCCAGGCTTGTATGTGATACACAGACAAACATGTAGGCAAAATACCCATACAGATAATAAAAAAATTAAATTAAATTTTAAAAAAGAGAGAATTTCTCATCTCACCTTTTTCAATCTTTTTCCCAAGCTGCTTCTCTTAAATTCTAATCGTAAGATGATGCTTTGAATCTTCCACAAACTTTCTGGATCCAAACATTTTAAATTCCTCTCTCCCCTCCTTCTAACACGGGGGGGGGGTGGTTAGTTGTCTCAGGGTTTGCTGTGGTTTTAACTTTCTGCTTTCTGCTACCCTCTAATTAGTAACCCCAAACCCTTTGCTGATCATTTTAAATCTTGTTCAAAAACTTCCCCACGCTCTCTGACCAACAATCCAGACCGTACGCTCATCCAAAGCATCCGTAGGCGCATCAAGCCGCTCTCCCAGACTCGCTGCCCACAAAGCTCACCTTCTTCTGTTGGGTCAGTTTTTAAAGTACTTCCTTACAGATCATATCACTGAATTTCCACAAAATGCTGTAGGCTGTGACACCCCAGTGATGTCATGCTTCAAGAGAGGAAAACAAGCCAGGGAAGAAGGCAGCTTGATCAAAAGGCCAAGCACCACTAACCAGACAGGAGCAAATTTTACGCGGAGCTCAGGACATTGACTGTGGAGCTGGGTATAAAATATTTTTTGGGGGGAGGCGGTTTATACTGGAGTACTGTATTTACATCATCTCCACGCACCCATCCCTTTCTCCTTCCATGCCTTTCTATATCCCCCAAGAATATCTCTCAAATCCATTACTTTGCCTTTAATTATTATTGTTACATATAGATGTATAATGTATATGCGCATATAAAATGTAGCCTGCTGGGTCTATTAGTGTTACTAGTATGTAGCGGTGTCTAAGGCTGACCCAGGAAGTGGAAAACCCATCAGGAGGCTCATCACTAGAGAAGATGGAGCCTCAGTCTCTCAGCTGCCATCATTGCCTATGGCTCTTCACCCAGAGCTTTCTTAAAACATGGCCTCCTGGTCAGCTGGGTTCCTCGGTGCTGCATAACCCATTCCTCCCATGTAATTTAGCTGTGAAGTCAAATCATAATTAGCTTTGTTCGCTGTCCCTCTACATCCTTTCATCTTTCAAGGTTTCAGGAGTTCCAACTTACAAAGTACCTGTGCGTTCGATCAAACCCTGCTTTCTTGTTCTCCCTTTCTATTGTTACAAATCTCATTACAAGTTATTCCCATTTAACCTTTGATATATTTGGTCCCACCCCACACAAATGGATTTTAAAGTTTGGGAGTTTCTGGCCTGGGTCAAGTGAATGTGTGTCCATTACAAGTGATACAGCCTTCATCATGAGTACCCACTGCATTCTTAGACTTTTCTAAGTGGCCAGGCATCTCACTGACTCTCTCTTATTTTATCTCATCTCGGCATCAAGGGTACCATATGTAGCATCTTTTCTGTGGAGGGGGAAACCTCTTGAGTTCTGCCATTCAGTCACTCCTGCTGTGTCTGGCCCCCATGGCTTTCACTGACCTGTGGTACCATTAACAGTGTGATTATCATAATGGACACAACTCAAGAATATTCTGAGCAATTACAAACTCATCCTCCACATCCAATTCTATATTTTAAAATAGGCTTTTAACCTAGGCACATTTAATGCAGAATATGCTTGTCAAGTTATTACTCTAATTGAATCTGGTCCCGTTTTACACAAACTGGCTGGCATTCTTTAGTGGGATCTAACCCTACTATAAATAGTTGTATTTAAGATTAAGAAAAATGGGGAAAATGAGACGAGTTGGTCTTTCAGCTTTGCACAAGTGCAAGCAAGTTCACTCACACGTTGCCCATGATGCATTTTCTAGCACAAAACAATTTCTTCTATAAAAGCGTTCTTGCTTTTGATTCTAATGTGATTGTAATGTAATTAGGCGCTTGTGAACTGCACAGGGCTCACCCTGTAGCTGGCTTCAAGCTCCTACTTTCTGTGTGGCCTGGTAGTTTTTCCAGTACGGTCAAGGAAGACAGCTACTTTAGTGAAGCCCCCATACGGGTTGTCACACAAAGCTAGACCATGTGTTCATCTTCAACATTCCTTCATTTACTCTGAAGGCTGACGGTAAAGTTAGTGGAGTATTCCTAGTGTTGAGCTAAGACTTTTTGTAAGGGACCAGTCCTGCCACACTTAGCTGTGTCTTGGGGAAGAACAAAACACTGCGGATGCTGGTGGGCATGCGTAGGGCGTCTTCTAGAGTGAGACGCATCAACACCGCGTAACACGTCAGTTGTTCCAAATACCAGGAAGTCCAGCTGCTTCTCAGCGGCACAGCACAGACTTTAGCCAGATGTATTTGTGTAGCCCTATGCTACGCTCCTATAGCTAAACGTCATCAGCATGCTGGTGATGTTGGTGACAGATGCTTGGTCCTAGTGGAGGAGATTCTCAGGTATTCGCCCACCACCATTATCTCTGTCTTCCACTTGGTAAACACAAAATGCTGTTTTATAATGCCACAGAGGGACAATCTTGTTTTAGAAGATTCTGAGTCCTCTGAGTTACAAAAATTCAAAGACTTGATTTCCTCATTAAGAAACAGTCAGCTAATTAATGCCCCGTTCGTTGCGTCTATTCCCATAGACACAGGTACAGCATTTCGCTCTTGTTTGCTTGTCTGCATGTTTTCAAAATCTGGCATGCAGTGCATAAGGTATATCTCACCTGCCCGTGACTCCTCACCTCTTCCTCTTCTCCTGGCATAGAATCCTGAGCCACACAGTGACCTACTTAAAGTATTTCTCCTTCATATCAAACAATATATATTCATGTTTTTGTGTTTCCACTCAGCACCAAGCTAAGGTTCTATACGGCAGAAGAAGAAGACAGTATGAAGTCAAGAACTGTCCAGCAAAGAACAGACATCTGTGAGTGGGCAAAGACTAACTGATCTTGGGGCTCTAAGTGCAGGTCTCAGGGGCTGAACGTCAGTGTGATCAGTCTTAAGAAGGAATGATATTTGATGCATGAATCACAGCAGTATTGAAATATCAGATCTCTTGAGTATCGTTTGGGGAGGTGCCTGCTACTGGACATCATCGTTTGAGTATCTCTGAAACCTATCAAGTAAACTGTTTACCATGCTGCAGTTCTTGCTGAGCTGAATACGATGTGGACATCTGAACTTGGACCCTGGCATGCTGGGTTCTATCTAATTTTTTTAAAAAAATAAGAGCCAGGGATAATTCCTGTAGGTCAAAGGAATTTCACAATAGTTTCTCAAGATTGAAAATTAAGCACTGAACTAGAAACTGGGCTTGTTATGATAAAGGTGTTACTAAGACCTATAAAATAAGACAAAGGCAGGTCTGAATTAGGGTGATAATGCAGAAATGGAAGGAATAAGACAGGCAGACAAT
This sequence comes from Uromys caudimaculatus, assembly GCA_028551405.1. Lineage (NCBI taxonomy): Eukaryota > Metazoa > Chordata > Mammalia > Rodentia > Muridae > Uromys > Uromys caudimaculatus. Next base: position 35,861,918 of record CM052704.1, read on the forward strand.
GGAAACTAGCAGATCAATCCTACAGCGCCAAAGTTCACGAAATAAATATTCTGCCAACTACTCTACAGTAGGACTCTGTCAGTTGCTCTTCCACCTCACTCCAAGAAGGTGTTTCCTAGGAAACAGGGCACGGGAGGTGCATACATCTCCAAGCCAGATACCACTTCCCCATGTGACTACCTATAAAAATACAAGCCAGTCACCCCACACATCAGCATTTCCATCCTGTCCATGGAATAGAGAGAAGGATATCACTCTTGGTTCTCGTTAATATGTAACTTATATATGTGAACCCCCTCCATACATTTATCTTTCCTATATGCATGTCATAGAAGTTTATGCCAAAAGACTTTTGCAAACAACAGCAACAGAAACCTGGGCTCAAGTAGGAATAGTTAGAGTCTCCTTTTTAAAACCAAATCCAGCTCCATCTAAACCATTGCTGATAGGACAAGAAAAAGAGCTCTGGGTGGTAGATGGGAATTTAATGCACATTTGTTAGTTTATTCTGGACATTTAAAATACTGGCTCTCTAAGGGTGATTCAATTTGAAATAAAATTGCTTGGTCTAAATATAGTTAAGGCAGTTAAGGTGTGTCTTGCTTTTGCAAAGGGTCCAAGTTCAGTCCCCGGCACCTACATGGGCTCCTCATCTCTGCTCACATGCGCCTGGAACTGCAACTCCGGGGGACCCAAGCACCACTTCGTGCCTCCTTGGGGACCTGCACTTAAGTGTTCTCCCACATGCATAATTTTAAAAAATTACAAATAAATACAGAACACTATTATGTGAAGCACTCACTGGAGAAACTTTTTTTTTTTTTTTAAATGCAAGGTGTTAGCTAAAATTAAGAAAGGAGAATTTCCTTTTATGCTCTTGAGTCGAAAGTTACTCCTAAATTTATGACCAGTGCTTTCAAACCTTTTGCAGCAGCGAAAAGCCTCACCCTGTAGCCCACAGGACTGTCAGAGGATGGAACAAAGACTTCACAGAGCGACTATGGACACCTGACTGGCTTTATCCCACGCTTTCTCCTTCACCTTAATTAACAAAGACTTTTCTGGACAGATTGCTCTCAGTTTCCTGAGTTTTAAGATTACTTGGGCCTTTTGACTCTTCTGCAGCTTCACCCCAACAGCAAGGCGCATCCTTCTCTTTGATCCGCCATGAGGAAAATGGGAAGGAGGCAGAAAATTGTCTATGAGTGGGGAGGGCAGTGCTGTCCGTTTCTGCCCTTTGCTTGCACCACAAGATCATTTGCGACCACTCCCCTCCCCCCACAGGAAATTGTGAACCGTTTCCAGGAAGCATTGCTTCACGGTAACTTGGTTTCCCTGGGGAAGAGCGGTCTAGTATGTCAGCTCCTCCTGTCTTGAGACTTAACTTCCCATATATTTGTTACCCACCTAGTGATTCATTTAACAGCCTCTCTTATGGGCTTCTATGGGAAATAGATTCAAAAACTTGGACTCAAGTTAGAAAACAAAGAAGGGAATCAATGAAGCTTATTGAAGTGACGCTGATTCTTCACCATGGAAATTGACTGTAACCACTCACTGGTACAGTGACCTCCAGTCATTAGAAAACATTACACAGTGTGTAAAAGGCAGTGATTGATGTAGCCAGTGATTGATGAACCTAAGTCACTATAAATTCCAGCAGAGAATAACAAGTATCTCCTACTTCTATTTGATTTCCTTTTTTTTTTTTTTCCTGCATAGATAGTCACGCCTGGCATTGCTGTCCCAGGTAAGACAAATCAGAACTCACCATCATCCTTGTCTGTGAGGATGGTCACATTGGCTCCAGGGAACCTGTCGCCAATCCTCCCGCCCATGGGCATGCTCAAAAGGACCTGGAAAGTCTCCTCCTCTTCGTACAAGGAGTCATCAATAACCACCACACGACACATTTTCTCCTGTTCGTCTTTGTCAAAGCGGATCACACTGCTGTGGTCCTCAGGCCTGGAGATGTAGTCAGAGTAAGACAGCACGGATGTCCGCACAGTGCTGGTTGCTGTCCCTGGGGGCCAAGAGAACCCAAAAGACTTCAGTGTTCAAAATCTGTAGTTTTCAGATTCTTATTTAACTGTTGCAGCTGTATGCAGCCACACCCCAGAACTGCAGTGGCAACTAGAGTATCCCTATAGGACAGGTCTCCTTCAGAATGACTTCGTAACTACCATGTATCCTTACAGCACAGGCCTCCTTCAGAATGATCTCACACACTGCAAATATTGTCTTTCCAGTGTTTTCTCCTACCTACCCTTCAACAAGCTTTCAGATCAACATCACAGGGCAAAATAACACCTCCCACTATTCAAATGCTTCCCGTGTCCAGGCCAAGGCCACATGCTTTCTGTCTTGCCTTAGTCCTGGAAGTGAGGAGGTGGGAGGTAAGCACACTAGCTCTGGCATCCGAGCATAAGGCTGAGACTGTGTCTTTATGAATCATTCTGTGTCCAGTTTCTCAGATCATATACTCATTGATGGAATTTTCATGAAAGTCTGACATGACGACAACAACATAGAGGACTTTTTTTCTTTTCCACTGTTTTTTTTTTCTAGAAAATGGTATGGTGTGTTAATGACTCTTGTCTATTAACCTTAATTTGTCTTATGCAAATTTACCTTTCATGGGATGCTCACATACAAGCAAAACAGTACCTTGAAATTTGTTTGCGATGATTATTAATGAGGTTTATATTTTTAAAATACTCATTTACTGTCCTTTACACTAGAGGGCACTTTTAAAACTGAGTTTAATGCTTATGGAGACCTTGAAGAACTTCAGGAAGATAGCTAAATCTGTGACACTCTCCAGAGTTCACCAAACACCAACAGGATGGATTAGTTATGCTGGCCACTTTAGCACTAATTATGCCAAAAATTATATGCTCAGAGGAGATCTAGTGCTCTCTAATGGAAATTTGCATTTGTCCCTCACATGCTTGCTTAACCATTAACACATACTTTCTTATATTCTTCAAGAAGACATGTTCAGGAAAATTTCAGAAAAATGTAGATCCACTTCCAATATATAATGACTTGTCTATAATTCCTTGATCTATTTCCAATTGATAATGCTTTGTCTCTAATTCATTGCCTACATGGTCTTCTGTTTGATAAATTCTACAATCACATATAAAAGGTACAAAAGTATCAATTTTGGTTTTTGATTCAACCCGACACTTTTTTTATGCTTATGATCTCATAGAACCTGATACCTGGTCTTTTTCCTAATATGTAAGAGAGGAGGACCCTTAGGACACAGTCTAACCAGCTTGAAATCAGTGTGTCCTCCTCAAGTATACATTACCTCGGCCTTTTCTTTCTCTTTTTGTTGTGCTAAGGGTCAAAGGCACAGCCTTTGGCACTGTAGGGAGGGCCACTGAGTTGCACACTGAGGTTGTGGCATGCTGAAACAGCCCAGGCTGTCTGAGAATGCTAGCAGGCTGCATCACACAGACCAGACCCCACCTCTAAACAATTTCAGTGGGCCTCGGTTCCCTGCAACCTTAAATTGGACTAAGAGACCAATAGTTGAGGGAAGAAGTGGCAGCTTCCTGCGAGGCTGACTCAAAGAGGGCCCTAGAGATCTAACACGAAGCACAGGTCTTAAGGAATGCTCCAGTGTCTATGAAAAGCAGCAACAACGCCCGCCTCTCGGGCCCCACTGGATGAAGAGGCCGCTGGGCACGCTGACTGGAGGAGGCCACTAGGACACACTGGCTGGAGGAGACCATTGGGCACACAGGCTGGAGGAGGCCGCTGGACACACTGGCTGGAGGAGGCTGCTGGACACACTGGCTGGAGGAGGCCGCTGGGCACACTGGCTGGAGGAGGCCGCTGGACACACTGGCTGGAGGAGGCCGCTGGGCACACTGGCTGGAGGAGGCCGCTGGACACACTGGCTGGAGGAGGCCGCTGGGCGCGCTGACTGGAGGTCATATTTCACTTGCCTCCACAACGGGCTTACCTTGCTGTGTGTAGCAGATCACCATCAGCTCCCTGCTGATGTCTCCACTCCTCCTGATGGGAATGAAGAGCTCGCCCACATCTTCTTCAACCGAGTACTCAGACTGGGGAATGAACACGGTTGATTCTAAAGAGAATACAATTAACAGTTGCTATCATTTTTTTCTTTGTTTCTCCTTCTTGGTCTGAATTTCTTATCTCCAAAACTTAACGTTACTCTAGTTTGTTTGTTTGTTTTCTTTTTTAGAATAACAGTATTAGGGAAGGAACGAGTATGCAAACCTCAGCTTCTATCTCCAGTCATCTCTTTCTTCTCAATAAATACCACTGCACGGTTCTTTTCAACCCCCCTCTTTACTTCGGTTAAGGGTGGCATCTTCCCTGGTATAAGCTGAGAGGTGGAAATGCCCTGCTTTACAGGACCTTGGGTTCATAGGGTTGAGCCTGGCTCCCAAGCACAGTCAGGACTGGAACTTGGATCGTGTGATATCTACTCTATGCAAAGGGCTTCCTTTGGAACGATTTGTGATTAAAACTGTAACAACATGCTGCTCAACTGTTTTTAAACACCAGTTCCTCTGGAGTCCCCAAGTGTCTTTATCAGCTACAACATCATCTTTGTAGTGTTTTTCCTTCCTTAGTAGGATAGCAATTACTCGTGACATAAAAGCTATGTTTATATGACATTATAAGTCTCAAGGATTCTTTTTTTAAAAACATAGATGAAAGGTACATTAAATAATACAAATGGCATAATTAAATTGTTAAAAATAGATCTACTGTGTAAAACTTTCACGATTATTTAATTCAATAGCTTGACATTACAAGCCCAAAACAGATTCTGGCATTCCTCTGGATGTCTGCTTCCCTGAAAGTCTTGACAGCTACACAGAGAACACATCCTGATTATCTTTGAAACAGTAAGCACAGTTCTTCTGTGGCTGAAAAAGACTCTAGACTAGCGCATACCGTTAAGACGCACAGCCCACCCTGCCCTGTGGCTGAGGGCATGAAGGATGAGAGGCCCCTCAGAGGGCTCTCTGATGCTGAGGCTTCCGGGTGGGTCAGCCAAAGGGAAGAGTCTGCAGGAAAGGGCTTCTGGGACAAGACCAGAAATGGTTCAGTGGTTAAGAGCGCTTGCTGCTCTTGCAGACGGACCGGGGTTTAGTTCCACCTATGTACGGTGGTTCATAGCATCCTGTAGCTCTAGAGCCAGGGGATCTGATACCTGATTTCCTTAAGCATCCGCACACATGCATGAAGATATGCAAAGACAGGAGCAAAGAAATGAAAATTAAAAGAAAAATAAGAGCCAGTGAGTTCTAGAGTTCATTTTTCCAGCAATTCTCATATATCAGAGGAATAGGCTCTTCCGCCTAGAGGTGGTGCAGCCACTGGTCCTCACCGCCAGTCATGCGCCTGGGTTTCAATCCTGCCTTGACCTTTGACCTTTGTAAAGCAATCATGGGATGAAGTGTTTTTCTAAAGACTAATTTTTCTAGCATCCTTTGTTTTCTTCCAAGACTATCTCTCTCTGATATATTCATTTTTAGACTAGTCCCCTCCTATAATGAATTTATTCATTTATTAAACACTGATTTCAACTTGCCAAACACTACAGTGGAGCCCGCTGATGGCCCGCTGATGCAGACGTAAATGAAACCTGTGCCCTCATGGGGTTTCCTTCCTCCTGGGAGATGGGAAGTAGGAAGACCGTGATTAAATACACAATACTGTACATATGACTCTGGGGGGTGTTGGGGTAGACAGGAAATCAGGTGTCTGGGGAGGAGGACGTTCAGCAGTGCACAATACTTACGAGACTCACAGAAAAGTGTTCTTGTAAAGTTGAGCTGAGTCATACAGGTGGTCATGAGCCATCCAAGAACTGAGAATTCCAGACAAAGGGATTACTGGTAAAAAGAGCCCAAGAGCAGACTATGCTGAGGACAGGCAAGGAGCAGGCAGTGTAGTGTCTCCTGAACATGGTGGGTGAGGAAGTCAGACATGAGGCTGAAGAGGGGGTGGTGGGCCGGGCGTGCAGATCACATAGTCCCCTTCAGCTGCTGGGAAGACTCCCATTTTCATTGATTAGGATGTGAAGATAAAGAAATCCACCCCATAATGGGACAAGAATAATCAAATGTCACAGCTCATTAGAGCAATGAAGTCAGCCACCGTTGCCTTTCTTGTTTTCCTTTTCTACAGTGCTCTGAATAATCGGTGTCTTGGGATTTATATTACTGTGATAATGACCCAAAGCACCTCGGGGAGGAAAGGGTCTATTTCAGCTTACAAGTCCCAGGTCACACTCCATCACTGAGGGAAGTCAGCACAGAAACCTCAAGGCAGCAACTAAAGCAGAGGCCATGGAGGAGTGCCGCTTACTGGCTTACTCCCATGGCTTGCACAGTCTGCCTTGTTACACAGCCCAGGACCACCTGACCAGGATTGGCAGCACCCACAATTGGACCCATAAGCCAATCTGACAGACATTTCCTTAGATGTGGTTCCCTCTTCCCAAATGACTCTGACTTGTGTTAAGCTGACAAAATACTAACCAGAATAGTTGGCCAGTAATCTACCCACATCCACAGCCCTTCACCTGTGTTTAGATGGAATTGAAATCAGGCAAAGGAGTGGCAACAAGTAATGGCGGTGAGGAGAGGGAGGTTCAGGTGTGCCCTGACGGGAAGTTCAAGTGTGGGAAGCAACCAAGGACATCCTACGGGGCTGTGCACATCCGGTTTTCAGGCCCAGCATTAGAATTAGGGACTATTAGGGAAGCCGTCAGCTCAAGTCCTGACCATTTTGGGTTTCTGCCGTAGTTTAGTTTCCCGGTTGCTATAGAGAGTGGGTCGCAGCTTTTAACATGTAGTCTAGTCCTGTTTGCCCCTTCAGTATCTCCAGGTGAATTCATTAAAGAACATTAGACATGCTGTACTCTGATGTGTTTTATGAATGTAAGTTTCAGCGGCTGCATGACAGACATGAAACGAAGCCCCTGGTTTCAAGACTTTGCAACCATCTGGGGAGGAGATCAGACGACAAGGACTGGGAGAAACAAGAGTTGATACAGTGTGGATGAAAAATGGATGTGTCACAAACAAAGACTCACAGGAGTTCTCTGGAGAAGTGGGATGTGAAGGAGCCTGAGGAACCCAGGACAACTCAAACGCATAACCAAGGTCAGTCTTTGAGAGATAAAGATGGTCTTTTAAAAGTGGGGAACACTATACAGAGATTCCCAGATTCTCGGAGTTGGGAAACCTGGAGTTACATTTTGAGTATGCTAAACCTGAGATTGAAAAAGTCTAAGTGGCCTTTTGGGTGTATGATCTTGGATTTCAGTGGCGAGGTCAGACTAGAAAAATACAAATGTTAGAGGTGCAGCCATCAGTCAGAGTACAGTCGCACCTGGAGAGACCCAAGATGAAGTCAATGGACCAGAGGATAAAAAGACTGGAAACTGGAGGCTGAGAAGGGCCAGGGTGCATTGGGTGTGTTAAGAACAAGGGAGGGGGCAACTGTTCCAAACACAGCTGAGGAATCCAGGAAGTGGAGAACTGAGAGCAGACTCTAGGGTAAGATGCTAGACTTTGTACAGAGTACAAGGAGGCAGACTGAAGGAGCGGCTCCAAGGGAAGAGGGCGTGGCCCTCAGTGGTCCTGAGAGGATCCAAGTGGCAACTTGAGAAAACATCTTTGCAGATAGATTTTTAAGACAAGTTTTCACCACGGTAAGAATTGTAGCTACAATTATCAAGTACAATTTTACCTAATAGAAAATTTTAGCATAAGCATCATCCTGGTTTCAATGCAAAACTACACAAAGTGCCAGGGAATCTCAGAGACCCCTTTTCACAAACTCATGGGAATCCACTTGGGGCGGGGGGGGGGGATGTGTCACTGACTTAAAGTCTTCAGGCCACATTCTCTGTGGCCTTTATATGAAATGTTACCAAAAGCTTGTCCCATGCTAATGCTTCTGCCCCCTGAATTCATAGGTTGAGCGCAATGGTGGAGGAGATGCGTCTGTGAGAATGTGGAGGCTCCATACAGGATTGACATTCTTCTAAAAGTAATGCCGAGCTCGCTCGCTCTTCACCCGAAGGCGGGGTGATACGCCGGGGACACACCCAGGAAGAGAAGGTCTGCAAGCCTGCCCAAACTTGGTTTTTTGTTTTGTTTTAGCATCGCTGGAGATTGGAGTCTGGGTCTCAAGCATACTAAGCAAGCTCTCTCCCACCAGTCCTGTACCTTGAGCTCAGATTCTTAATCCTCTACAACTGTGAGCAACAGATAGTTACTATTATCTGTTTTATGAAAGTCACCCAATCTATGCTATTTTGTTACAAAAGCCGGAGCTGATTAAGCCAGGGTTAATCACACATAGCATTCATTCTGTGCTGCAAACTGTCCCGGCCGGTTTCGTTTTCAAATATCTCCTGGGGAGGCAGCTGAACATTCAGGGTTTTAATTAAGCAGCCGCTCTACGATTTAAACCTGGAGGGCTTAAGGTTTGGTTCTTTCTGCACCCCGTGACCCATACACGTTGGATTATACAAGTCAGGACTTCTCCCTCAGTACCTGGGGGCTTGAGCCATGAATAGAGAAGAAAGCTGGCTGTCCGGACCATGGCCCTAGACCTGGAATTCACTTCTACATTTGATCTGACAGAGGGTAAATAGGCCCATATCAAGTTCAGCTCTTCTGTTGACCTAACTTTTAGTAGAAATATGTAACCTGTGGGAGAAACTATAAAAGGATAGCAGAAAGACAATGAGTGATTTCTACGGTTGCCATTTAGGTTCACACGGGTTTTTAACTCCGAGTTACATACATAATAGAAGTGTATGCACAGGCTGGCTCAGGGAATCACGGTTTATTATGAGTGAAATGTTTAAGAACACTTTTCTTGCATCAGTCTTGAAATGCAGGTAGCTTACCCCCCGATAGTCTCACTGTTTGTCAACTGCTAGTCTAAACACCCCTCATGTATCGACTGGCTTTATCTTTGCAATACCTTCTGAGGTAAGAATGTTTATGACTGGTATTTTAGCTGTCAGGATATAACATGCACACACAGAGGTCAAATAACCTACTGCAGGTCAAGTGGGGGAGTGCTGACAAGAGATTTGAACTCAGACAAGACATCTCAGAGCTCATGTTCATAACCACCATGGCATGGTTACCCAGCGTTCTCCTCAAAGGAAGCCATGCGGGGTGAGAGAGACACTGCTAACACATGAGCAAAAGCTAACTTGACATCAAGAAAGAGATTCACATCATGGTAGAGTGGAGAAAAGGCAGAGAGAGGGAAAGAAGGTCAAAAGAAAGCCAGAAGCAAGTACCCAGTGCAGTGGTTCTCAACCTGTGGCTCGTGACCCCTTTGGAGTCAAACAACCCTTTCACAGGGGTCGAGTATAAGATATCCTGTACATCAGATATTTACACTACTATTTGTAACAGCAGCAAAACCACAGTTATGAAGTAGCAACGCAATGAAAATAATTTTATGTTTGGGGGTCACCACAACATGAGGAACTGTATTAAAGGGTTGTAGCATCAGGAAGGCTGAGAACCACTGGCCTAGAGGATTCCTTTAAAGAGCTGAAAATGTCATATATATATATGTGTGTGTGTGTGTATATATATATATATTTTAGATAACATACATTAGTATAGACTGAGAACATACAAAGACATACATCCTAAGAGTGCCCATGTGAAATCCCAGTCACTCTACAGGCTGAAACGTTCGCAGTCCCTGCAGAGGCAGAAGTAGGGGCTACCTGGTGGGGTTAGTGCTACCTGGTGGGGTTAGTGCATTCTCAAGAAGTGAGCAGGAGCCAGTAGGGAAAAGCAACTGCATGCTCTGAACCCCTAGAAAGTTCTTGCTAGTTTCCGGCTTGCGGAGAAAAAGGTAGGAAGCCTAGGGTCCCTGTGTCTCCTCACACCTTGCCTCTCTGTTCAACTCTTACTTATTGCACTCTCTTTCTGGCTGAGTTATTTTCCCACTTCCAGGAAATGCGAGTGCTTTTTACTCTGAAAGACAAACCCGGATAGAGTGAACCATACCCCATTCCAAGTCCTCTGCTTTGAAACTGGAGATTTTAGTCTTAAGTTTGACTATGCTGCAAGTTGGGGGGGGGGGGGAGTGACTTTTTTCTCAGAAATAAAGTTGTAGCCGCAGCTGATGATGTCCATCCTGTCCTTTCTCTCCATTACACTGTACAGATGAAAAAAACTACTAAAACCGTGACAGGGCAAATTATCTTCTACAAATCTGTCATAATAGATGAAGAGGAAGAGAACTTGGGGCTCGGATCAAAGCACTGGGTGTTTCCCGCTTGGGAGAATCTGGCGTGTTTGAAAACAACCCAGAAGGCATTTCGCTAGTCTTCAGGCCACTGCAGCGCTGCTGGACTGGCCAGCAAGTGGCCTCATGCAGAAGTATCCGAATGCTGCTGCTGCTGTTTGAACATTTCTCATAGGCTTTGGGTTTTTTTTTTTTTTTTTTTTCTTCTCAAGTGGACCAAGTTAATGCGGCCCATTTTTAAGGGATTTTGGGAAAGAAGCAAATGAAAACAGTGAGCCTAACGTGATACAAGTCCATATCACGATAGCAGAAGGTCTCTGTAATCCCTATTGTTCTTAACCCCGTATGGATGTTTTGCTGGCACATACATGCATGTACCACATGCAGGAGCCCATGGGGGCCAGGAACGGGCATCCGATCCTCTGGATCTGGAGTTACAAACAGAAGTGAGCTACCATGTGGGTGCTGGGACTTGAACCCAGGTCCTCTGCAAGAGCAGTAAGTACTCATAACCGCTGAGCCATCTCTCTAGACATGCTTATTTTTTTTTTTTTACAACATTAAGCAGTGACTCAATTTGATTCTACCAAAAACATTTACAGAGATCAAATAATTGATCTACTTGTTCTTATATTACTAGGGAAATATCAAAACAACTCAGTCAATACAAGTTTATAGGCATTTCAGGTGCAACAAGCAAAATAATTATATGAAAGTGGGCCTTCTATTTTTTCTATGTATTTATACTCAAATATTTGAGGTTGTGTTCTCCTAGTAAATATACATAAACTCATTTTATTATGGGTAGAGTCTATGAAGCAGAAAGAGAATAGAACCTATTTTTAAAAAACTTTGATTTTAATATTTTAATTTAATATCTTAATTTTTAAATTAATATTTAATATTTAAAATAGGACCTATTTTTTTAATTACATATTTTTCTTTAACAGAAATGAGTGTTTACTGCCAGTTAATGTTCTGTATGTTTCTAAGAGTAAGAAACAGTGGTATTGTTTGAGATACAGGATTTAATAGACAAAAGACTAAGAATCATTATCCTGAAAACCTCTGAAAACTGACTCAGCACTGTTAAGAGCAGCAGCGCTCTTGCAGAGGACATGGGTTCAGTTTCCAGCACAACCACCTGTAACCAAGTTCGAGTGGATCTGACGCCCTCTTCTGGCTACCACGGGCATTGCATGGATGTGCTGCACATACACAAATGTAGGCAAAACACCCATATATAAAAAATAAGTAAATAAATCTCTAATGAAATTTTAAATGAGCTAGATTTTCATTCTATGGCTCATTATTTATCATAGTACACAGCACTCTATACTATTAGCTGATGGAATGTGGTCACGAGCTCACCTGCATCTCCAGCACTTAGCAGAATTCCCGGCACCTACAGCAGATGCTCAGTCAACCTTTGACTACACAGGTACATAACCAAAGGACTAAAGTGTTCTTGTTTTCTTTTTTAGAACATTTGGGTTTATTCTCCGATGTTAATACAGTCGAGGTCTTAAACATACTAAAAAGCTAGGAGTTCCTGTGCTGTCGTGACCTACAGGAACAACCTGCACCACGGTTGCATTTGCCAAAAGCACACCGACTGTGATGTGCGATGTCACGGCCTTTCTAGAAGTATAAAATGATGAAACCTGATAACTCGAGGGAGAGGGAGAAAATACACGGAACACATATCCATCTTAACACTGTCACTTCTTAAATATTGCCTCTAATACGCATTGGCTGGGGGACTGTGCAGAAATAAATTCCTTGAGTCTCAGAGCTCACCAAGGAACTGATATAAAAAACAAAACAAAACAAAACCACAGAATCAGAATCTTAAGTTCGGAAGGAGATGAAGTTGTCAAGCTCCTGATGCTTTGTGTGGCTCACAAAAAGCGCCCAACAGGAGAAGGGTGGGTTGGTAGTATGAACACCATTTTACCCTGCCTGTAGAACACTTTATTTGGACTTCAGGGGAGGGGGTGAGACAAAAGGGCTAGCATTGACCTTAAATTCCTCTCTCAGGTTTCCCTGTTGTCTGCAAATCAACAGGGATGATTTGTGCTCACAGCCCAGTCCAGAGATGATGGTTCTCTCAGTGGAAGACACTTTCTGTCACTGGATGTAATTTCATAGGGGCCTCTCCTTCTTACAGAGAACATCGCACCATCTCTGTTGATGCCACAAAAAATCAAACAAAACAGCTGCACATGGCGGGTTTCCACCGGGACTACGGGATGCCCAGCAATCTTCTTATCCAGAAATGAAGTTTGCTGTGTCATGGTGCTCAAATCCCTTCCCAGCTAGCACTTTCCATTTAAAAAAGAATAATATGGTGGGATAAACTCTGACAGAAAAGGAGTGGAAATGACCAGTGAGGCTGGGGTCATGTGATCAAACAGCCACCTTAAAGGGAAAGGTTATTTTTCCTCACTGTTGAGAATTCTGCTCTTCCTTTCTTCTAGTTTTCCTCTTTGAACTACAGGCTTCAAGTTATAAGGAAATTGAATTTATGAATATGGTCAATAAGCATGTGACTCTATTAGTCTAGAAGGTTGCCACAGCAGAATGTTCTAGTCATTCTCCCCCTCCCCCATAGCTTATTGAAAAACACTAAAGTCCCCCTTTCCAGCCTACATTTCCATGCACCAAAACGTGGATACTCTAGTCTAGAAGGTTCTTTGGATTGTTGACCTGCCTCTGGAGGGTCCCGTGCCAAGGGTTAGGGCAGGGACCAGCTGTCAGTACAGCTTGGAGATTTACTGTTATTGTTCTTGGCCATCCTCAAATTCCCAGGGGAGTCCTGGAGTGCCCTCACTGGTGTCTGCCACTCAAGGCTGCTACAACATGGATGCCACAGGTACATGAGGACTGGACCTAGTCTTGAGGTGGAGATGGAGGGTCACTCCTGATTACAGTGCTACAGAGGGCCACAGATGTGGGCAGGCAAGGGAAGGGTTTTGTTGTTGCTTTATCTATGTTAGCACTGGCTTCACATTAAGTAAATAGGCAATGAAAGGTATGTGTTTGCAGGTAAATGTAGATGCTGATGTACGCAGTGAAATGTACACCACTTAAAATCCTTGTCTAAATCACAGCTATTCAATTAAAAACAATAGATGTCTATAGAGAATTATAATAGCATAGTTATAAATATGAAGTCCAGGGTGTACGTATGCATATGTTTGCAAGTGTGTGTGTGTGTGTGTGTGTGTGTGTGTGTGTGTGTGTCTCCTTTGTTTTCAAATCTCATGACTCAGACTCGGCACTAGCAATGTCGTCAGGAATTCAGAAATAAGTTTAAAGTCTTATCCCTTAAGGTAAACGATAGCAATTTTACTAAATAGCAAATTAAAATCTCTAAAGCTAGCTTCCAGCTTAAACTTCATGGAGCAGCTTAAATGTATTAAAGTTGTCATAGGCGTGTCTAAAAGAGTAAAGTGTTGTTATTGAAGTATATCCCCAAAGCTGCAGACTACAGGACAGTTAATTACTTATCCACAGATAAAGCAGATGCAATTAATGTTAAATATTCTTTAATGAACATTATACATGTAGGAGAGCTTCATATTTGACTGGAGGCAGAGGAATTAGTTAAACTCAGGATGCCGGAAGCCTCTGGATCTCATCCGGTTTCTTTAATTACTCTGAGTCTTTTAACGCAGGGATTTTCATGTGAGTTCCCCATTTTACAAATTCAGCAGATCGTATCTTTGTAGACCATTTAAGAGTTTTCCAGACTGACAAAATAAAACAGGCTGTCAGTTTAAATGAAAGAAAGTCATGTCTGGCTTCTGACAGCATTTCAACTTTAAAAGTCTCAGCGAGGTTTGTGCAACTGCCAGGTCTCAAAAAAGCCATTCACCCCCACCCCCCACCCCCAGACCCTCCTACTCAAATACACATCCAGACAAACCAGGATTGCAGTCAAGGGGCAGGAAAGGGTCTGATCACAAGAGCATTAATGTTCATTTTTCTCAGTGTCAGCAAGGGCACCCTTCACAGGGAAGTAACCTAAGAGAAATTCACAGCAGTGGCTCAGGACACTTTACCACAGGAAGAGGTGGGTTGGGATATGGGGTGGATACTATACAACACAGGTAGAAATAATAAAATACAGGAACAAATTGAGCCCAGAATGGTCTGACTCTCAAACCATTTGCTTAAAAGGTATTCTCAGACATCTGAAGGACATCAGAACTGACGAACCAATGCCACATCTCGGAAAGGACCCAACATTTTGCGGTTAATTCACTTGAGATGCAGCTTCCCTTCATATCTCTTATGCGTTTCTCTCTACCAACACATCTGAGAATTCTAAAGAATCTAGCAATTCTTTACATAGGAAATCCAAACAGTGACCTTAAACTCCTGTCTAGGAAAGATACTTTGCCATAAAAGCCCAGCAACAGTGACATAAGGAAGGTGACAATCACTCTCACCATCGCCTGGGTCGATGATCTCCACCGTAGTCACTGTGGGGAACTCCAGGACTGCCAGCACAGGCTCAGAGAGAACCACCTGGAAGGTCTCAGAGTGCTCATGCTCCCCGTCGCTCAGGATGCGAACTCTCCACGAGGCCCTGGTCTGGCCGGGATTGAACTGCACCTGTTTCTGAGCTTTACCCTTGAAGTCTCTGTCTTTTTCCGCAGTCCCATCCCTTGTGCTGATACCTGCGGAAACAAGGTAACTCATTCATTTGTGACTAACTGGGATCACCCCCTCTTTTCTTTGTCTCATTGCTGGGCATCCAGCCTGTCCTGCCTTATTTCCAGACTAAAACAAAACTGCCTTGGCCTGCTCCCATAAGATTGCTTTGAATACATAGGAATACACCCTAGGCTGTTAATGTTAAGATGAGGATGAAAACAAAGCTTTCATTAAAAGCATTTGTCCCGTAGTCCTCAGAAAAACACCAGACAGACAAGTACTTCACAGACGGTCTGCTTCAGTAGCAGGTAGATCATGGCTTATTTACTATCAAAGGATAAAGGGCCCATTACAAGAGTCACAGCGCTGGGTCTCCTTGAGTTCTGCAGAGTTTCCATTTAGAGCTCTGTTCCCGGTGCACAGAGAGGGGTTGTCCACATTCCTTGGATCCATTACAATCACCCCAGCAAGACCAACTGAATCCTGCTAGTGGGCTTCGGCCAGCTGCTTGCTGTCTGCTTGGCTGAATTTCCTTTCATCAGCAAAACACTCTTTCCAGGAGATTCAACGCCAGTTAAAGCCAAACAGGAATTCATATCATACAGGGCATAAGCTCCAGTTTCAGCCATGTTTATCGCAGGACAGCGAAGTCATGTACCTAACGAAACACAGGTTGCAATGCCAAATCCCCGTGTTTGCTACTGAAAACACCCACAAGTGTTCACTTCAGTTATTAAATGAAGTGACTTTCCTGTCCTCTCTTACATGGAAAAAGTAGTGCAGGACTGAAGCAAATGCTCATGGCTAGAGAAAATGGAATTTCATCCCTCTCAGACACACAGCAGTAGAATAGAAGCCGATTATTATGTTAACCTGCCCTCAGGTTTATGAGACATTCTGGCGAGGTGGTTATCAGTGTGGGCCCTGGGACTTTGAATATTTGGGAATATCACATTTTCTTTGCTTACTTGTAGGGTGGGAGATACAATGGTATTTTTCTCGTGGGGTTAAGATCTATGGGGTACTGGGGACTAGCCCTGGCACACATAAGGACTCCACATGCATTAACAACGTGTTAATGATCATTTTCATTTTGTAGGGCCACTGCCTAATGGAGCACCACGGTCATGACTCAAGGCCTTGGGGGAGCTAGTGAATGAGGGGTTACAAGAAGAGAGAGAAACCGATAAACACTCAATGGGCTGAATAAATCTTTGATAACTAGTAGCAAAGGATCCACGCAATGCAAAAACTATTGATGAATACAAATGTACACTTAGTTTATTAATGGGTTGTAGGAATCCATTATAAACCACAGCGATATCAGCATGTCCAATTACTGCTGCAAAGAAATGGCAGCAACTTAGATGATCAAGAAAAGGAATCACAGTTCACAGACACCATGGAATTTCATTTGTCCAAAAAGAACAAAAGAATCAGGACATTCACAGGGTGATGTGACGGACAGATCAGTATGGTGAGTGAAAGAGGCAAGACTCAGAAAAGCGGCAGATGGCTTTTCTTTCATGTGAAATTTAGGGTTTGTGTGTGTGTGTGTGTGTGTGTGTGCATGTATGTATATGCGTGAGTATGTACGCAGGTGTGTGCGGGCATGCATGGCTGTGTCAGTGTATGTGTGTATGTGTGCAGCCATGTGTACAATGTGCGTGTGTGCATGTGTGTGTGTGTGTGTGTGAGTGTGTGCATGTGTGTATGTGTGCAGGTGTGTGTGGATGTATGTGTAAGGATGTGCCAGTGTGCGTGTGTGCATGTGTGAGTGTGTGTGTGTGTGTGTGTGTGTGTGTGTGTGTGTGTGTAAGCTGTGAAAGTATAAAGGACAGGGGGAGAGGAGAAAAGGAAGAGATCTTAAGGGGAGTGGAGGAAAGGACGGTACTGAAGTCATGTTACGTCGGAGGGTCGGGAGAGGGCATTGGCGGACGAGGGTGCTCAAGATCAAAGTGTGATGTGTGTATGAAAATACCGTAGCCAAACCCACATGTCGGCCTTAAGAACTAACTTTCCAATGCTTGTTAGAGTTTAAACACAAATGCCCTCCTCGAGCCAGAGCCTTGAATGTGTGGGCCGCACCGGGTGGCTGTGGGGCTGGCAGAAGTAGGTCAGTAGGATTGGGCCTTTGTGGGCTATATGTGCCCCTGGGGCTGGCCTAGCTCTCTGTCTCCTGGTCAACCACAAGGTGAACATCCCTGGCTCCTGCTCCTGCTGACATAGCTGGAGGGGCACCCTCCCTCCTTCCACTCACCACCACCCTGGGCAATCCTTTCCTCCCTTAAGTTAAGTCTCTCAGGCCTTCAGTCACAGCCATACAAATGTGGTTTCCCTTAGGGATACTAGATGAAGAGTCATCTTTGTGAAAATGTATCTAAAGTTTAATGTGATTCTTGATTTAGTAATTGTACTCAAGTGATGGTCTATCTGCGGCTACAATGCCTTCTGAGTCCACAGTGGAAGTGTAGGTTGTATGGGAGGAACATCCTGGGAGTCTGCTTTGCTTTGAGCTGGACCTCTGTTTCAGGTCCTGGCATTGTTTCAGGACCATCTTCGATAATGGCAGACGTGGGCACTCAGGGTCTTTCTGGCTTTCTTCCTCTCCAGTTTACTAAATAGCTGTGTGAGGTGAACCAAGGAGAGCTATGAAGCATCTGTATAGCATTGCTAGTATAATCACAGGCAATGGGAACAGCTGGTCCAAACAAATAACTTAGAAAAATAACTTAGCATTAGTTGAAAAAAATGAAACAAAACAAAACAAAACAAAAAACCACAAAACACAAAGCAAAAGCAAACCAAACCAAAGCAGCAGTGAGAAAAATTTTCAGAATTTAAAAACCTTTGTCAATAGATAATAGCGTCATTGGTGATTGCTGAGGTGCGTTGCTTTGTCTGTTTTCAGTGCAATTTATTCACTGTGTTTTCAGGCACAAAGCACAGTTGGGCTTGACCCCTCGCTGACAGCAAACATGGGCACATGCAGAGAGCAGAGTGCCCCCGGCAGAGAGACCAAGTCCCTAAACGGGAGGGTGTTGTGAACATCTACTGCACTCCAGAATGCTAACTGGCATGTAAACAGCAGCCCTGTGCAAGGGTAGCAAAGGAAGGACCAGGATGCTGTCCGGGCTGCAGGTGGACAGGCCTCTTTTCAAAAGTTAACAAAACAAGACAATACCACCAGGCAGTAAAAACTCTATTTTTAAAGTAAAAAATAATTAATATCCAGAGTCCAAACATGCCAGGGAAGAGCAGTGTGATTAGTGGGGAACCTCTGTTGATAGGGACCTAACGTTCACAGGTGGACAGGCCAGTGCAATTTCTAAGTAGTCACTTGGGAGACAACCCTTTTATTCTTGCCAATATGCTCCTAGCTTCACCATTTCCCCACAAAGCACTTCTGTATTTACAGATCCGATTAAATGGGCGGCTCTCAAAGTGACATCATTGCATCATCAAGGGGCTCAGAACGCCACGTCACCCATATTTCCGCCTCAAACTTTTCCCTATTCCGTGGTTATATGAAATGACATGCGAACGTGAATCCAAGTTGAAGATAAGTATTTGCTGTTGGCTCTTGGTATTATTAGATAAGGCAGAAAAAAGCGACCAGGATTTTACACTTAACATTTTAACAAAGAAAACCCACAGAATAGACCTTTCATGGAGTGTACTGGTCAGGAACAAATCTGTGGTGAGTCACAGGGCCTTCAAACTCAGTACACAGTGAATCAACACTCTGATACCTAACCATTCACTGAATACATTTTGCTTATTTATTAAAGTAGCTGTCATAAGTATTTACACCACTATTTCAGATGACTTGTATCCTGGGGATAAATTAGATGCATGTCAGCTTATTCTAACCCAGTGACATTTGATTTTATTTTTAATTCACTGGTGATTAGTTCCAATTTTTCGAATTTATTTTTTACTGGAGAAAGGTCATACTTATGCACCTTGACACAAATCTGTTGATATGATCTCTTTGTAGCTAAACATCAAATATAAACATCTCACTAAGATTTTAAATTCAATGACCTAAATTCGTGCTATAGTTTAATCACTGGCGAAAAATTATAAACACACGTGAAGTGCTAATTAAACTTACTTATAAATGAAGTTTCTCCCAAGTATCCTCTGCGTTTAAGAACAATATCTAGAAACTTGGAATCTTCGTTGACCAAGTAATACTCCTTTTCAAAGGAGATCCACGCCCAGTTCAGTCGAAAATGCTGGTTGGTTAACCTGTTTCCACCTGGAAAACAAAATGTGTGAAACCTTACATTGTTGCTTTCTTGAACGAATAGCTTTACAAAGCCACAAAAGATGCAACTTTGAAAAGAATACTGCTGGATTTAATCCGCAGACATTCACTGATGGTACAGTCTTTGAGGAATCCTTTCCTCTTTCAGGTTGGGGGGGTTGGGAAGCAGAAAGAAACATGTAGTATTTTAAAGCAAAAAAAAAAAAAAAAAAAAAAATCATGAAACAAGGAGATGGGGTAGATCTGGGAAGAGTAGGGGGATGAATAATATAAAAATACCTTGTGTGTATGTACTCTCAGTTAATAAAAATATATACTTAAAAAAACATTCACCACAAGGTGCTGCTGGAGAGCAGGCTTCCCCGTACAGAGGCCTGCAATGTTCTTAAACCACACACACAAAAACCTTCACAAATACCTCTTTCTGGTTCACAGAGCAATTGGGTGGAAGGCTTTAATTATAACCACTTAAAGAAAAACAAATATTCTTTCTCCACTCCCCTTCCCACTAGACTCCACTCCAGTCCTGAGAGCAAACAGACAGCCCTTTTCATTGGCTTCCTCTCTCCGCCCACCTTCCCACCAAAATGGAGCTGGCTGCCTCAAGGGAGAAAATGAACCTCTCTCTAAAGTGAGAGCGATTTTGTTGAGAAAATGAAAGAAGTGCTATCAGCTGACCACTCCACACCTATCCCTCCGCTTCCTTTGATCTATGGGGTTCAGAAACAAAGGCATCACTAATTCCTTTTAAGTCTCTCTGGAAAAGAGAAAGGGGGGGAGCCTAAATAACAAACACAGCTAAAGGCATAGTTTGAATTCTAGTTTCCTCTCTTTTGAGTTGACACAAAGAGAGCTACAGTAAAGAAATATGAGAGGGAGAAATGTCAAGATTCCTGTTGACTGAGTGGAAATCTACACAGGGAGAAGCAATCGGGCAAGAAGCACGTGGTCTGTTTCCTCTGAAATATTTAGAAGTAAAAACGACAGAGACTTTATGTTATCGGCTCCCTGAGAACCGAACGTAACGGGATCAGGCAGCTGAGACCGTGAAGGAACTGCGTCTCATTGTGCGACATTTAACTCAGCACCTTAGCCTCCCCCAAAGTTCCTTCACAACTCATGCAAGAAGCAAAAGGATGTTTCATTACCTGACCCTGTGAGTCTTCCATGGGAATTTTGCTCACAAAGAAGCCAAAATAGATTGGTAAGGAAGCACTGGTTATAGGAGTTCCCATCATTGCCCCAGACCCAAAACACTCTCGGCTTGCTCTGTTGTCCTACATCAAAGCACTACAAAACCTTTCAGCCACTACACAGTAGCTACAGGGCTGAAGCTGGAACTACTTGGTAGCACTTGCCTGGTGTGTGCAATGTCTTGGTGAATCCCCAGTACTGGCAAATGGTTGTATCCCACAAAAACCAATAAACAGGAAACTCTCATTGAAGGACTTAAAATTGTGATGCAGAACCGGCAATGTGTGCTGGAAACGCAGCTATGTAAAAGCGCTGTACACAGGGGGTTATTTTATGCTTCAGGTTGATGAGGCTCTGGACATTTCTGTCTTTTAGTTCATTTCTAGTTTGCCTGTTGTCTGTTCGTTTGTTAGTTGGATTTTGAGGCAGAGTCTTACTATATAGTGCAAAGCAGCAGACTTTGAACTTGCAAGACTCTTACCTCGGTCTCAGGAATACGGGTGAACAAACCCCCTATGATTCGTCTTTTTAGTATTTATTTTAGTACTTTATGTATTTGGGGGTTTTGCATATAAATAGGCATACATTTATGGAACTGAAGTTACAGGTGGTTGTGAGCCGCCATGTTGGCCTTAGAAACACCACTATGGTCTGTTGCCATGCCGCGGGGCCAAAGGATGAGGACCAGTTGTTTGCATAAACTAAAGTAGGCTGTGCTCTTATCATGATGGTTATCTCAGGCTCTTTGTTCCAGCAGAGAAAAACCTGATCTAATCTACTACATAGTTCATGAATAGCTGGAAAAGTTTGAAGGCTCTGATCTGAGGGACAGGACGAGATGAAAGCAGTAACTACGAGACTTAGCAGCTCCCATCCTGTTCACAGGCGGGAATGTCACAGCGCGGCATCACTTGCGAGAATCACCTGGCCATATCTAACCCCTCGTCGTTTTGTGCGTGAACTTGTGCAATGCCCAGAATTAACCTGTAAGCACCACCAGGAACCAGGTATCTTCCTGGAATGCTGGGAGTTGTCATTCTTGGAAAACAACAAAGTCTCTGGGAAAGTGTGGTAGCCTATAGGTTGTCCTTCTAAACCCTTGCGACACAAGCTCAGGGATATTCTCAGGAGGGAAATTCCAGAAAATGGTCCTGACTAAAGTCCATCCCTCAGTCAGAATTTAGTATTTAATAGAGCTTCCTTTGGATTTGATTGATAGAGTTGGCTTTTCTGGCGAATCTAAGGATTGATACTTGGAGACAGGCTTCCCATGCTGCACTGCCTGTCTAAAACCTTTTCTGCTCGCCTTGCCAATGTCTGTTTCTCCAAATCTGACAGCATTTATACAGTTTTACAGTTTGATCCTCTTTCCTGAAATAGTCCAAGAAATATCAATGTCTGCTAAATACTATACATGGAAGAACATTGGATGGTAGGGACTCTGTCCCACCCTTCAGAGATTCAGGAAACCCAACAAGACAGCACTTGCTAACCCTGTTGTTGGATTAGTTTTACTCTGCAATATCTTCCAGTCTCACTTCCTAAATATAGTTATTTTTTTATCTAATCGTTTTCTGTCTCTTCCCACTCTAACCCCTGATCTAGAGGGCAGGCAGTTAATTTTTCTTATCATTACAAAAAACAAACAAACAAACAAACAAACAAACAAACAAACAGAACTCTCTTGATTAGAAGAAAGTGCCTCATGTACTGGGTCATATGAATTTCTAAATAAGTGTTATCTATTGCTTTCAGTCCTGAATCCTTTAATTTAAAAATATAGTTTTAAAAGACGGATCTCAAATGTCTTTCATTTTGGAAAAGATACCAAATTAGTTATCTACAGCTCTGAATTTCAAATGGCTAAATAAGTATGTTCACAGATCCACCCAGCACTTTTGAGATTTCATTAAAGGAAAACCAGAAACAATATCAGGAGCTTTGTGACACAATGAGAGGAGGCTAGAGAGATGGTTAAGAGCACTGGCTGCTCTTCCAGAGGACCTGGGTTCAATTCCCAAGACCCACATGCCATGCAGCTCACAACTGTCTTTAACTTCAGTTCCAGGGGATCTGACATCCTCACATAGTCAGAGATACATACCTACAGGCAAAGATCCCAATGTACAGAAAATAAGAATAAAATCATTTTTTAAAAAGACAATGAGATGGTCCAGGTTAATTATCATAATAATTTAGAATTTATTATAAAGCTGGAATTTAACTAAAGAACATGACATCACATCTGTAAAACCTAAATTTAAATATCACCTGACTCCTGTGAACACCTGAGTCATACTTAGGTTGAGAATTTGTAATATCTCAGCAGTCACTTATTGTGTAGGAAGATGCTGGGATTAAGGGGCCATGCTATGCTGACCTGTAAAATTGAACTGTGTTTTTACCTAAACAGTGGAAATCAGCCTTGCTTATTATCTAACATGTAAATGCCTCTAACCTCGGCAAACGTGAATAATACATGTTAATGCTGGAACTAAGGTTACATGACTGATTGTGAAATTTTTCACGAAATTAACCAACTTAGAATCTGGACAAGTTCTATTCACTTGTGATTGGCTGTCTTTCTGAAGTAGATCCTGCTGTCTCAATGCCTGAGGAGCTGGAAACAAATTAAGGCCCATGGCTTGTGTCATAAATCTACACAACAGGTGCCTGACAGCTGATAACCAACTCCCAAAAGCCTTGTCAGGAGCCCTGACACCAACACTATTAAGATTCGGATGAGAAAGCTCCCTTTGAACTTCTGCAGCTGGCTTTTAGGCTCCTGCAATTTTCCTTTTTAGTTCAAACTCAATAGTTACTTTAGAATAACAAAGAATCCCAGATCTTCAATGGCTCCTCCCTAGAAACACTGGGTTTCCTGATTTCCTTTAAGACAAAGCACACTTAATAACCACAACACAGTGTGCCACAACCCTGCCTTGTGCTGTTGATGGTGGTTGCCCAAACATTTAATAAAAAAAAAATCTATCCTTAGACAAAAGTTAGTTACAAGAAAAAAATGTTATTTTAATGTAAATTTCAGTTTCCAAGAACAAAGTTCCATCTGGAAATTTCTCTAGAATCAAATGTACATCTGTAATGAAATAAAAGCAAATCTGGATTTAACCTTTTAAACCCAAAGATGGCCTGGGGATGTAGGTCAATGGTAGAGTGCTCACCTAGAAACAAGTATTTATATTGGAAAACATTAAGGTACGTGTTAGCATTCTGTCTAAACTCCACCTCACAGTTGCCTGGCAACAGCCAGGTGGGCCTGACCCTCTATAAAAGGGGCTGCTTGCCACTCCCCTCTCTCTTATCTCTTGCCTCTCTCTTACTTCTCTTACCTCTTCCCCCCTTTCTCCACTTAGTCATGGCCGGCCTCCACCTCTCTACTTCTCTACTCTCTTCCTCTCTCTGCCTTTCTCTGCCTCTACTACCCTCTTAACTCCCCTCCCCATGCCCTAAATAAACTCTATTCTATACTATACCTTCGAGTGTGGCTGGTCCCTCAGGGGGAAGGGATGCCTGGGCTTGGGCCTGCACACCCTTCCCCCACACCTTCCTCCCCATAACCCCATAAAACATATATCTCTATATAGTTTTATAAACACATCAGTACCATTATCTGATTTATAGGTATGTTTGTGTAATTTTATTTTTAAGCAAAGTTTACAAATTTTGTTCTTTAAAAGCAGGTCGGGTTCAGTCACCATCAAGACTGGAGTTGGTGATTAATGGCTATGCTTCTGGGAGTTGGTGATGCCAGCTGTGTTTCTGGGAGTTGGTGATGCCAGCTGTGCTCATGTAAAGCAGGCACTCCCCTGTCATGTTTGTGACAAGATTCATCTCAACTTTGCACTGGCCTTGGGCTCTTCATAGAAGAAACTGTCAGCTTGCAGAATGAGATGCTCTTACTTGTAGAGCTTATTTTACTGCTACTGAATCCTGCCTGGTACAGAACATAAAGCCAACATGGATCTTTGGATCCCAGGAGTTGGCCTTCGACTCTGGGGCATCATGCTTGCGCTGGGACCTTGAGGTGCTGCCCTGCAGCTGAGAGGTGCATGCAGGGGAGGGATTACTTTATTCAGAGGGTCAGAGACAACAAAAGGAAGCCTTGAGTAGGGGTAGGGAGTGCATTGGGACTTTCAGAATGATGGAGAGGAAGATGCTTCTGGATGAGAAACCCAGGAGCAAGGCTGAATGCAGCTGACATAGGGCTTAGTTCACACTCTGTTCTCCTTAGAAAATATTTTATTATTTATTCTGTGTGTGCAGATGGATCAGTCTGAGTGTAGAGGCCAGAGGAGAGCTCGTAAGAGTGGGGAGGCAGTTCTCTAATACTGCTGTGTGGGTTCTGGGGATGTCAAGACTCAAACTCGGCAGCCAGCGAGTGTGCCTTGTGCCTGCTGAGCCATCTCACCCACCCCATGTGATACTCTACCTTCTCACAGCTCTCAATCCATGGATAGACCAGTTCACAATCTGTTTAGTGGTATGTCTTTACTGCTGACTTCATGGTTTAAAATGTCCCCAGATCAGAGTGCTATAATGCTATCTGTTATTGATAAACCTAAGAAAGCTATAATGTACTTTATAAAGAATGTATGAGTGACCACTAAGCTTTACTCATCTCAAAGTCACAATCCTTTGAGTGTGTGCACAATGTTGAGGCCCAATTCTCATCAGATAAGGTGTCATTGAGCAGAAATACAATGAAAACAGCTCTATAGGCTGACGGGATGAACTTAGAAAGCCTAGTCCTTTATTTCCTCTGGGGACAATCATCCAGCTTTGCTGATTAGAATTCACAGCGATTTGCTATAACCGAATACAGTGAATATTGAAAATCACCTTGTTTGTTCAGTACAAACCACAAGTTCCTCTTTTGAGACATGAAATAATTCATCACAGAACCAATCCCCTCCATGGCTTCTGGTCAGGAGTGTGAGCTGACAGGAACTGCTGTATTCACAGATAGGAAGCACCTTCCTCCCCGACCATCCCAGCACTGGGATTCTGACGCCACCGGGTCTCATGTTAGAAGGGTGTTCTACCTTCTGCACAGCTATCTGTCTTAAGCTGAAGGTGGACAAACAGAATCCATGGCATTATTATGAACATTTAAGTTATGCTGAGTATGGCCTCCAAACCGTTCGCATTCCTCACCAGGCCCTTGCAGGGTGCTCAGGTCTGCACTGAGTTTGGCCAGTTTACCCCCTTCAGCAACTGCAGCCCCACAAGTCAGGAATTTCTACATTCTGTGGATGAGGTTAGCAGGAGTATAGTTTGTGTCAGGGTCGATTTAATACTGACCCTGACACAAACTATATTACAGGGTTGGTTTTCTTTCCTGTACTTCCTCAGAGTCATCTGACCAGTTCATTCAGGTCAACGTTGAAATTTCAGGCTATGCTAGAGTCCTTTTAATCTGCTTAAGTTAATGAATTCATAAACTGATTCCCCGGGATAGAAGCAGCAGGGTCTGAGTGAGAGTCCCTTTACTGTCTGCAAAGACCCTGGAGCTAATGGAAGGTGAGGCCATCCTGGTTTGGGCAGTGGGAACTTGTAAAGATCGCAGAATTGCAAAAAAAGAAAAAAAAAAAGAAGACAAGCGTTCAGAGAACTTGTAAAGATGGCAGAATTGCAAAAAAAGAAAAAAAAGAACACAAGCATTCAGAGTCTCTAATTTCAGGAAGAGATTTGGAGGCTGCTCAAAGCTGAGGAGGTAATTGCCTCTGACCGAGGGGACCACCAGGCCACAGCTGGGTGGGAGCTTCAAGTTTGAGCCTGCAGGGCTCCTTCCAGTCTCTAAACACAGCCCCTCCTCCCAAGCCTCAGTCCCCCCAAACAAACAAG
Source organism: Uromys caudimaculatus (assembly GCA_028551405.1). Classification (NCBI taxonomy): domain Eukaryota; kingdom Metazoa; phylum Chordata; class Mammalia; order Rodentia; family Muridae; genus Uromys; species Uromys caudimaculatus. Next base: position 35,888,214 of record CM052704.1, read on the forward strand.
GAATTAAAATAAAAAGGAATGTACTTATTTTCATCCTTGCAGCAACAACAAAAAAGGAAGAGCTAGGGTTTACTTCTGCTGCCCTAGGGTTTGAGAGTCTTGGTAAATCAAGCCCGACCGGCTGTGTCACGTGTCACCTCCCGAGTGGAACTGAAGCCTTCCCTGCTGGAATGCACAGCCAGGGTGAGGAACTGAGGCGCACATCCACCTGAATGTGCACCTGAAAGGGGCAAAGGGCAAAGTAAACACAAGTAATTGCAAGGTGAACTCTCACCCACTATTTCAGGAGCCTTTGCAGCCTTGAAACCACCTTGGTGATTTTAATTCTTCTCATGCAAGTAACTAAGGATTTTTTTTTCACTCAAATTTGCTGATCAGACAATAATACATTAAAGAAATAATTGTGTTGATGAACAATACAGACACAGACATCAGATGTTTTAGAGTAGGGATGAATGATAGGCAATTTCTCCTCACTTGCTATTTTACCAAGCTCCAGAAAGGTGTGGTTTCAATGGACTATAAAGCAGTTGAAGATAGATACATTACCTGGTGGTTTTGAGCCTGCTCTAGGGGTCCTTTAATAGGCTTACCTATTTAAGGATTTCAGATGCCAAATATAAAAGTATTAATATATACATGTGTATATTTTTAACTTTGAAGAGGTCTTCCTTTTGTCTCTTTTCAAAATCTAGAATTGATTTGCTATCGTCTTCCCTACTTCCGATAGAAATAAACTGTAAGCAGACAAACATTTTCATAGAAGCCCTGACTTGGCTTTTCCAGGGAGAAGAGTTAAGGAAGAGCCACACCCTCAGGCACCCTCTGGGGAAAGGAAAAAACTACAAAAGCAAGCACCTGGTTAGGCCAGATTTCACGCAAGCCCTGCCTGAAGCTACAAATCAATTTATTAGATCTCTGGCAACATGTTCTTAAAATAAACTTTACAGCCTCCGGGTCTCCTTTCAACCCAAGGCCTAATTCCTTGTGTGGCGCCAGAGCCAGACAGCTCCCCCACCAATGAGAGGGGAAGGGAGGGGCGTGGCCCACCACCTCCAGGAGCAACCGGTTTAATGCTTCAAACTGGATTTTCCTAGTGAGGTGAGGCTTCAAATTACCATCAACGTGACAGTACCACACGCACCTCTAGGAGGTGAGGTCGAGCAGCCCACAGGCATTATGGCCCAATTGTGTTTTGCTACTATGTTATAAAAGTGGAAAAACTGTGTGTTTCGTAACCTCATTGTCAAAAGGGAAACAAACCAACCTTCAACTCCACTTCTTCCATCCTCATCAATTTCGATGCTGAGGATGAAAGGTTTGGTTGAGATGGAGCAGAAAATTCGTTCTACAATCAAAACACGCTTGCTTGCCGCGAATCTTAGCTCACAGAATGAACTAAAAGGACTCTTCTTAGAGGTCAGTTTTGTTTACGTTGGTGGTGATGCTGACTGAAACCGGAGTTGTTCACGTGTTCTCAGCTCTGATTTTTTGGTAGCACAATTAAGATTCTGAAGGTTGGGGGGAGGGGTTCCTTTTTTTTTTTTTTTTTAATGATAATGATTCAGTGATATTAGCCGTACAGATGAATGGATTCACTGCAACACTGGATCTCTGCACGCACGGCTGCCTCGCCCCCACCCCCACTCCTGTCGAAGGTCCATCGCCAGGGTCATCTTCAATCCTCTCACCCCACTCACTCCCCTGCTTCCCCCCAATGGTCCATCTTCAGTTTCCAGATGTTTTTTCTCTTTTAAGTTGTAAACTTTCCATTTCTATAATTAAAAAGAAAATAACGTACGGAGTCACGCGTGGTTATCCAGCTAGTGCATCTGTGGGAATTAACACAGCCTCGCCACTGACTTCTTCCGAGGAAGGAGAGACAGAAGGAAGGAATGCCTCCAGTCAGGACAGAGACAGAGACCCTGGGCTACACAGGCTTGGGTCATAGGTCAGTACCTTGTTCCTTTTCATTTATTTCAGATTAGCTTTGCAAAGGGAGCCTGGCTGCTTAACCTGCAGGAGTATTTAATTAGTCAGACCTTTTGGTAACTGGTCTGATCCTGGCAGAGTTAGGCAAGCAATACAATGGAGTCCTCTCGGTGATGTACGTTTCTATTGTACACTAAGGCTCAGCTGATGGCTTACATAGTTAGCTGGGAAGAGGAGGAAGGGGCAGGGAAAGAGGATGGCAGAAAGAGAAGAAGAAAGAAGGGGGATAGAAAGAAGTAGGAGAAGAAGAAATTGAAGTAACCTATTATCCTCTACCAAATTAACAAGTGTCCACTGTCTACACTTCGTTGAAAAGCATGTTTTAGGAGGGGCACTGCTGTCTTTCTAAAACACCAAGATTTAGTGTTGTGTTTGAAAAATAATTTATAGCTTGGATCCAATTGCTTTCAAGATAAAATAAATATTTTTTTCCAGTTAGAAAAAAGTTTTGTATGTATTTTTACCTCTTTTAGTGGTTAAGGAACCGTGTCTTATACAGGGGAAAAGGTATTATTACCAATAAGAAGTAGTACCAGGTTAGCCATGATAAGGCATCCCTGTAAATCTTCAGTGGCATTCTGGGATAAAAATTACACATTGCCAACAAACCATGAGACTAGTTTCCCTAAATATTACAATAACAGTGACAGGTTGAGCTCTCCGACTGCAGGTCTCCATGTTATTTGTTCTGTATTCTCTAGGCTTTGCTAAGTCGTGTTCATAGCTCTTGGGGTGTGGTGTTCTCGCAGTCCGTTAGAAAGCACTGCTAAGGAACGAAACCTAAGCATCCATTTGATCTGAGCACTTACAGGAAACTGAGACTGGACTTCCTGGGAAATTGTGACTTTGGTGTCCACTTGGTAGAAAATGAAGGTCAGCTGACAAAATGGTCTCTCTGGCCAAAGGAAGCCACTTTTTCCTCCTCTTACTCAAAGTGCCACACGGGCAGCACGTGGTGAACCTGCCGATGGCTTGAAAGACGGAACGCACAGAATTCACACATATATGTTCTATGCAGGCACTTTAAAAAGGCATACTCCAAAAGCAAACACATTGTCTTTAATATAATCTAACCTAGTGCTCTCTGGTGGCGGGTCAGGGTTTTTGCTGCTGGGGAACACTTTGGCAATATCTAGAGACTTTGTGTGTCTGTGCTCTCATGTGTGTGTGTACACACACATGTGAGTATATATGTGTACACAGACATGTGCCTGTATGTACACAGAAGGGAGAAGTGGACATTAGGTGTTTCTCTTTTTTACTCACAACCCACCTTACTTCATGAGACTGTTTTCTCGCTGAGCCTGGAGCTCGCTGGTTTAGCTGACTGGCCGGTGAGTTCCTGAGGCTGTCCTGTCTTGAACCCGTCCCCTATATCACAGGAACCATCAAACTTGATTTTATGGGGTACTGGGGTTCAGGTCTTCATGTCTGTGCCACAGGCACTTTACTGGGTGAGATCTCCCTGGCCCTTAGACATCTCCCCAGCCCCTTAGATGAGGTAGTCTTGGTTGTCATAACTGGAAAGGAGAGGGAAGGGAAGGAGATGAGGGAACTGGCATCTTTGGGAGTCCAGGGATCTTACAAATCTCAGGACAGACTTATCTCACCCTATATTCATACACAAAGTCTTAGAATTATCTGGCCCCAGAGCCTAGAAAGAAGGCTCAGTGGTATTGAGCACTTGCTTCTTTTCCAGAGGACCTGAGCTCATTTACCAGCACCCATATCAGGTGGTTCACAACCATTACTAACTCCGGTGCTCAGGGATCAGACACCTCTGAAATGACCTCTGAGGGCACCTGAGCTCATACATGCATACATGCACTCACACAAACCTACGCCTAATTCAAAATAATAAAAATATGTAAAAAGAGAATTATCCGGCACTAAACATCAACATGGCTAATGCTGAGAAGTCTTGGTCCAAGGTAACCTAAGGGAGTCACAGGGGCAGTCCGAGGCACACCCATGTTTTATTACTGTAACTTCGCTATGTGGGTGGGGTGATGCGATGACTCTCATGTAACCGCTCAGAACTTCCCCCACTGATGCAGTTACGTTCCCAGCAAAAGTGCTTATTTTCCTGCTGCAGGAGATAACTGAGCTGGTAGTTTCCCCAATAAGTTAAAATCTATAGCTAGTCCCAGAGGACATGTGGGGGTGGGAGGATTTCAGAAATTCACTGAGCCCAAGAAAATTCTACACTTGGTTTAGGTTTCAGTTCTATTCTAGATCTCCTAGTAGATGAGGTTTCACCCGAGTACTAGAGAGTTTGAGAGCATGAAGGCAGAAGAAAAGGACTTCTGAAATCACTGTGGATAAACACAGCTGAGCACTGGACACGTGCTAGTCCACTTTCCACGACTTTTTATTACCAAATGGATAAATACTGCATATTCAATGCATGCATGCACTTGAGTGTAAACACACACACTTACACACATACATGCATGTTCATACATATATGCTCAGATACACACATACATGCTCACATGTAGGCACATAGACATATATACATATAGCCACACCCTTGCATATTCTCATTTTTCCTAGATGGCTTGGTGGTAAAGAATGCTTGCTGTCAGTTCTTGCAGAGGACCTAGGTTTGGTTCCCAGCACCCACCCTCAGCGCATCTGACAACTATTTGTAACTCCAGTTATTATTATTAATCAAAATTGGGATCTAGCCTCCAAGGGAGTCACACACACATACAGACAAAACATCCAACCACAGAAAACAAACAAGCAAAAGCATAGGACACAGAGTGCCCTGTACAGGTGTCCCCAGTGATATGTAGGGGGCATTTTTATTTTTTTATTTTAGAATCCATATTTTCTGGCCCTTCACTCACATTGTGTGTGTGTGTGTGTGTGTGTGTGTGTAGGGAAGGTTGTATTGCATTGATGAGGAGGGATACATACAGCATTAAACTGTATAAATGGAGTCTACTGAAGAAATACCTGGAGGCTCTGAGTCATGGCTGGTCTTGAAGGCCTGCAAGGAAGGAGCCCCATTTGTTAAGTGATCATTGGCTGCTCTACTACGTATCCCTTGGCACCCTTGGCTTCCAGTATGGACCAAGACCAGGACAGAGGGTCCTGCGTTTCTGTCCCATCCTTTTCACTTGTCACGTTTGACCCCAACAGGTAGGATTGAATTTCATAATTTTCAGGAACAAAAATCCAATACAATCAATTAATATTTTTCCTTACCAAAGATACACATTCTTGCTCCAGTTGTGTGGTAGCTATCTCAACTGCCATCTTGACAGGATTTGGAATTATGGAGGAGACAGCCTTCTTGGCAAGTCTGCGAGGGATTATCTAGATTGGGTTAACTGAGGTGGGAAGAACCAGCCTAACTGTGGGTGGTGTCACGCCATGGGGTGGGCTCCTGTACTGAATGAGAAGGAGAAGGAGAGCCGAGCACCAGCCAGTATTCTCCCCGTGCTTCCTGACTGTGGATGCAATGTGACCCTTCCTCTCCTATGTTACTTCCTGTTGGGTATTTTAACTAAGACTGGCTACTTCTAGTTTCTAACCCAAATGGCAAATTAAATATTCTCATCAGTAGGATGCCAAGGAAATGAGTTCAAGCAAATACAGCCGACCCCTGGTATACTTGTCCCGTAGAGACTACAGTGAGCACTGGAAACACATACTTTGATTTTCGTGCCTTAACAATAGAATGCTCCTCTTTCTAAATTATTATTAATCAAAATTGGGATCAGTTTTCAATGAAGACAGAGATCAGGATTTCCTCCAGCATAAAGACAAAACAAAAACAAAGATAGCCAAACCTGGCACAATGGAGAGCAAGCCACGTTAGCACCTGGTTTTCAGTTCAGTCTTAAGTGCACTCCCCAGGACATTTGAACCCTATGATCTCTCTAACTGGATAAAAGATTTGCAGGCTTACTAAAAGAATGTTTCTGCAACAAGAAAACCACCAGCTCGGGAAGTGTGAGCTAAGCTGGGCTCTGGACAGAGGATAAAACACTGATTAACAGACACAGATTCTGAAAGCCCATGGTCCATGGACCTATATTTATTTCTCACTGATTAGCTACTGCTTCCCAGGAGAACCGCCATAAACAACTTTGCACTTAGCATCTCTTCAGAAAGATTTATTTATTTGTGTGTGTGTGTGTGAAAGAGAGAGAAAGAGAGAGAGAGAGAGAGAGAGAGAGAGTGCACACACCTGTATGCTTATGTGTACCTGTGTATCACATGCATGTAATTCCTGTAGAGGCCAGAAGAGGGCGTAAGGTCGCCTGAAACTGTAGTTACAGATAGTTGTGAGCTGCAGTGTAGGTGCTGAGAACTGAAACAAGGTACCACTGAGCCATGCCCCACTCAGCTCCAGGTACCCATCAATTTTAGAGGAAGCAGAAATGACACCTCAGCTGGATTTTGTAATGGTGTTTGTTTCGTTTCAGATGCAGGGTCAAGGGGCTGAGGTGCATATTTGACATACCAAAGCAGACCTGGCCTCCCTGTTCTCCCAGCATCTTTCAGTCCCCACCTGTTACAGGGCATGGCTGGCATATCGCTCTCTCTACCCTGAATTTTCCAGCCCAGGGGCTGGGTTGCCTTCCCCAGAAGCTCTTTGCTATATAACCCAGACATTTTGGTTTCTCTCCTCCTTCTCCTCTTCCTCCTCCTTTTTCTTTCTCTCTGTGAGCACTCTTTCTCTCTTTTGTGGGGGCAGTGGTCTGTAACAGGCAATCTGACACCTAATTGAGCAAAGGCTGAAAATTCTGGGAGACCCTGTGAAATATTCACGAGGGACCGAATTATATTTTTAGCCAACGCTCCCGGAAGACTCCTGTAAAATCAGCCACAGCTCTCACAACCCCTGTATAAAGAGAGGCCTGCCATGTGAGATTTGTCATGAAGAAAGCAGTCCTAAACCCTCCCATAGGCAAATGTGGCACTAGAGAGGCCCCAGACCCGGCCAATAGAAAGTATCGATTGCCAAGCCCCCCCCCGCCCCCTTCCCAAACAGTATATCAGATTGTCCCACCTGCATAGCTCTCTCTCTCTCTCTATCTCTCTCTCTGCCTGCACCAGCTCTCTGCCTGCCTGCTCTCTGCACAGCTCTCTGCCTGCCTGCTCTCTGCCTGCCTGCTCTCTGCGCCACTCTCTACGATGCTCTCCGACCGCCCCTGCCCGCCAGCCTGCTCCGTCCCTGCTTCCGCCCGTGCCCGCCGCCCAACATCCAGAAGGCATAAAGCTGCAAAACTACTTTGTCATCGGAGAACTTTGTCTAAGGGGCTGTAACACTTGGGCTGGCGAGGAGATCTGCTCTCCGGGCCAAGTGGTGGGGCGCGCGTCGACAGCGGCTGGGGGTCTCCCTGAAACTGCCAGAAGTCTCCCGCGCTCCGTAGGCTAGCCAGCCTCTCATGGGTCTGGCCCCTGGCCGACTCAGCAGGGCATCGAGCGCTGAGCGGGCTCGGTCCAACACTCTTTCTTCTCCCTCCCCTCTTTCTTCCTTCCCACATTGACTTCCCTGGTCTCCTTCCTTGGGACCAGTCAACTCACCAAGAGCAGCTTCCCAATAAACCTGTGTTTATATATATTTTAATCTGGCTTGAATTGTCTCATTTTACCAGTGGAGAAAAAGACTTATCAGCATTGACAGGATATACTGGGAAATGCCTGTGGCTGTTGGAAGACTCAAACATGTTTTAAAATAAAATCATGAATTAGTCCTATTCTTATGTTCAGCTATGTACAAGATTCATGTGTGTATTATACATGTGTATGTGTGTCTGGCACTTTACAGCAATATACATATAAGATACATGTATAGGGCAATAGATATGTATATAATACATATATATATATATATGATAATATATACACATACATGTATGTATAACATTCAACTTTATGCACCCAAGAAATTGAAACTAATAGTTGCCTAAGAGACAACACACACTCAGAAATCCATCAATGCCCTGAAAAAAAAAAAAAAACAGTACAGAATTTAGGAATTTCGAGATTCACAGAAAATCTTCATGGTATGTCTCTGTTATTGGTGACAAAGAGAATGGCTATGATCCTGTATCCTTTTCTCAGGGTGCAGGAACAGGGTGGGTGGCAAATGGGACCCAGGGCTTCGGTGGGATCTATGCTTGCTGGAATAAGAAGTTCTGAGCAAAGGCACCTAGGTTGAGCTGTCTTCACTTGCAGGCAGGGGCTGAGTCAAGCTACCCAGCCTGGTGCAGAGACTGCAGGGCCAGTGTTTGAGAATGCTCATAGTCAGGAGGGAGACTGTTCTAGGACTCAAACCCTTTAGGTTTTTTTTTTCTTTTGTTGTTGTTGTTGTTTTTGTTTTTTTCGAGACAAGGTTTCTCTGTGTAGCCCTTGCTGTTCTGGAACTCACTCTGTAGACCAGGCTGGCCTCGAACTCAGAAATCCACCTGCCTCTGCCTCCCAAGTGCTAGGATTAAAGGCTTGCGCCACCACTGCCCGACCCTTTAGGTTTTTAGACCCTTCATTCCTCTCATGCCAACCTCTCCATCAGCAGCCCACCTTCATCCTAACTTCTGCTGTAATGCTTTACTCTACCTCTGTTTGTCAAGTGCAGAACCACTGAGCTAATTATCCAGCCCACAATGTACACAGGGGCTTCCTTTCAAGTTTTCCTAGAAAGGAGGGCTTGGTAATATCAAATATTTTAACAGGTAGGCAAATTTATAAGAATGCATATTTCAATGATTTTTGTCTATATGAGGCCATGGATTTTCATTAATTTTGTGGATATTAGATCATGAAATCATGGTAGGCCATTTCATCTTCTCTTCTGAATTCCCTGAACACTCCATCCTTCACACACACCACCCGTCCCTCTCCCAGGTCACCCATCCTTTCCCAGGTCACCCATCCTCTCCCAGGTCACTGCTAGATGAAGAACGTTCACCTAGAAAGGTGACCTGGATACTGTGCAAAGCAATGGGGGATTTTTATGTATTAGATAAAAGTCCCAATCAAAACTCTGTTATGCTTTATGTGGTCACCTCCGGGCAGCTTTTGGTAACAGAATGAAGCCAAATAGAAGCTTGGCAGTGTACAGGTCTCTCTACTTAATAAGCATCTCTCAGCCTTACCAAAGAATTAAATAAAACTGGGGGGTTGATATGCAAAGAAAGGAATCAGAGTTACTAAGACTAGGCTTAGAGTTCTTACTTCAGAATAAAGGTTTAATTTCGGACAGAAGAGTAAAGATAACCTCAAAAGTCCCGCAAAATACTCCCACCATGCAGTGAGGAGAGAGGTTCCCTAGTGACTAGGTGGAGGGATAAGGTAGAGAAAGCAGGGTCAGAGCCTCTCTACTTTCCATTTCCTGGGACGGTCTACCACATCACTCCTCACTACTGGGGGAGACTAGCAATGACATTCTCCCACCTGCCTTCCTCCAGAAAAAAACAAAAATAAAGGGGCGAGCTACTGAACAGACATTGTAAAAGCTTTCCTAAAAACTTAGTGCAGCATACGAGAACACAGTTATCTTAAAACGTGGTAACATACAATGGTTGTTCTTTGCAATTAACACTTTAATTATCTGCAGTAGTTGTTGGTGCCCAACCATAGTCTACTGTATCCTTTCATCCGGAATAGTCTACTGTCTCTTTCATCATGGCGGGTGTTGCAATGAAACAAGGAATAGAATATAGAATGGTCCTTTTGTTTCTTCATGAGGAAGACTGATTGGAAACAGGAACTGATGATTCCCTCTGTTTTGTTCTTGAGTAGGGCAGAACGCAAGCTCATTGGATTTGCCTCTTGGCTTCAGTTAATAGTCTCAATAAACAATTAAGCTTCAGGTTTATTCAGGAGCCACTACTATGTTAAGGTTCCATTATGAAATGTGAATGTTTAAAATCCCACTGGCTCATCCCATTTTATCTTTTACTGATAAATCTTTCATGTTTATGAGATGAGGTTACATAGCTCCAGAGCAGGAAAATACAATATATAATTAAATGTCCTTTTAAATAATTTTTATAGACTAAATATTTGAGCAAACTTATTTGTACCATTACAACTGGACTCGCTTGTATAAAAGCACTTGTGATTATAGCTCAATGGGAATACTCCATTAGCATCTGTGTAAGACAGGTCCATTGTGATACTTTGTTGCTATTTTGGCTTTGGGCTGCCCAGCGGGTGTAGTTACTAGGACGAAGAGGGGGCGATGCTCTGCCTTACTTTTGTGTTTATTGTCTGTTGCTGTGACAAAATACAGAATCAGCTGACAGGAGGAAACACTTCATTTTTGGCTCATGGTTTTAGGGAATTCAGATCATGGCTACTTGGCCTTGTTGCTTTGGGTTTGTGAATATCATGGCAGGGAGCGTGCTGGAAAACAAGGCTTCTCACCTCACGGTAGCCAAGAAGTGGGGGGAAAAAAATGAAAGATAAAGGAAAGAGTGCAGGCTCCAACTTTGGTCCCCAGCATCCACACTGACTGACTCCAACTACCTAGAGCTGCAGCTCCCAGAGATCCAGTGCCCTCTTCTGGCATCTGTGGGCATCTGCACTCACAAACACATACCCCCTCGCAGACACAAAAGTATTTTTAATCATATATAATTAAAAGTAAGCTTTTTAAAGTTTTCCTTTTTAAATATCTGCCTTAGTTAGGGTTACTATTGCTGTGAAGAAACAGCATGACCAAAGAAACCTGGGGAGGAAAAGGTTTATTCAGTTTATGCCACCACACTGCATTTCATAATCAAAGGATGTTGGCGCAGGACCTTAAGCCGGACAGGGACCTGGAGACTGGAATTGATACAGAAGCCATGGAGGGGTGCTGCTTATTGGCTTGTTTCTCATGGCTTGCTCAGCCTGCTTTATTTTTTTCTTTTTTTTCTTTTTCTTTTTAAAAAATATTTATTTATTTATTTTATGTATATGAGTGCACTGTAGCTGTACAGATGGTTGTGAGCCATCATGTGGTTGCTGGGAATTGAACTCAGGACCTCTGCTCACTCCAGCCCCGCCCACTGTGGCCCAAAGATTTATTTATTATTATATGTAAGTATACTGTAGCTGTCTTCAGACACACCAGAAGAGGGTGTCAGATTTCATTACAGATGGTTATGAGCCACCATGTGGTTGGTGGGATTTGAACTCAGGACTTTAGGAAGAGCAGTCAGTGCTCTTAACCGCTGAGCCATCTCTCTAGCCCTTAGCCTGCTTTCTTATAAAACCCAGGACCACCAGCCCAGGAATGGTACTGCCCACAATGGGTTTGGCCCTTCTGTTTCAGTCACTGATTAAGAAAAGGACCTATAGACTTGCCTACAGCCTGATCTTATGGAGGCATTTTTTTTAAATTGAGGTTCCCTCCTCTTGGATGACTTTAGCTTGTGTCTAGTTGACATAAAACTAGCCAGCACAATATCCCATTCGATTATCTTAGAAATTTTCTTAGAGTAATAAAAATGATGATGACACTCGTCATGGCTGCTGCTGCCATTCTGCCTGCTCTTTCACTATCTAGACTTCTCCTCAGGAGCAACTTTGCTGAGCTCAGTGTGGACTAGACACTGCTGAGAGCTGCCATGTGGCATTTCCACATCGCCATGTGAACACCCCGAGGTAGACAGAGTCATGGAGCCTGTTTTCCAGCAAGGAAACTGGGCCCCACCAGCTCTCCCTACCTAGTGTGGTGTAGCTAGCTAATGTTGGCCCCGAAGAATGTCTCCCCTGAGAGTCTGAGTTCGTGTGAGTGGGACATCACTGTCCTTTAGATTTCTTCCATGCTCCCTGGAAATCTCCCACCAGTGTCCACTGTGCGCCCTCCTGATACCCCCTACCATCTGTCTCTGGAGCTCTATGCTCAGCTCACCTCACACTCTGTGTCTGCTGAAACTGAGCTCACCTCACAGTCCCAACTCTTCCCGCAGGGACTGCAACTTTCCACTCATCTCAGCAGGAGACAGAGCAGGAACAACCATCCCTAAGTAAGTGTCCCAGCTGTCCAGGCACCTGGATCTCACACATAGCCCGAACTATCTCTCTGCTTTTAGCTGTCTCTTGTGCTCCGTGTTACAGAGAATAAAAAATGAGGCTGCTTTTCTCTTAGCTACTAGAGCTGAACCCTGGAAGTCACTCCGACTTCTCTCAAATTCACTCTACCCGTTATCTAATCAACTCTTTAAGTCCTAAACATACCTGGAATTCCTTCTCCTTTTCTCCTCTGCCATAGCAGCTTGCTTATTCCAGCCCCATGTGATCTCTCTACCTGCCTCCTACTTCACTCTTCTCCATCTCCACTTGCCCTGACTGTGTCTCTCCATGTACCAGCTAATCTATTATTCATTTACAACTCCTTCCCAACACCCCACTGACTAGAGAAGCCCCCCCTAACCTTCCAATCCCTGTTTCCCAGATATCTCCATGTAACTATACCAAACTGTCCTGGTCCCGCATCCGTTCAACAGGAATCAATACTTAGTGACTGCCTAGTGCTCCCCAAACACTGACTGGAGTAGTTTCCTTCATTGCTCTGCCGTGTTTTCTAAAAAGAAATTCTTGAGCAATTTAATTTAAATTTATTTGTTCCAACTTTCAAATAAAGAGTTCCGAACTGGTTTGCACGCTGCACATCAAAACAAAGATTATAAACCAATGAGTCTCAGCAGCCTGCATTTTGCCATATACATTTAATAGATATGTTCTAATATGATTCTATACTCTTTTGTATGTCTTTGATGGAGGGTTTTAATCACATGGGTTAAAATAATGAATGCATACCCACATATATTTCTACACTTCCAGCATTCACACATTGGAGACTTTCTTAGGTTTCTGATTATTCGAAAGTGAAGTTCGTTACTTGTTTTATTTCTTTATTCACCACTTACATATGTAATGTTTAAGAAGGTGTGTCAGAATGGAAGAAACAGGAATGAGGGGACGGATGGGCCCAGACGTGTGTGCCACATTCGGAACTCCCCTGGGAGGGGCGCACACGCAGGCCCCTGTGGCAGTTGACAAATATTCCTGAAGGAAAATGTGTTGAAGCTGAGAGCAGATGCCATTGACAAATGCGGGGAGGGAGAAAGCAGAGGAAAGGAGAAACCTGGAAGCAGAAGTGAGAACAGACAGCTTGTCAGTGAGTTACAGGCCTGTAACCCCACAGTACTTACTGGCGAGAGGAACTTTTACTAACGTCCGTGAATATTTGTTACCCTCCATATGAATGTCTCCCTGACTTATTTTAACTAGGATTAACCAATGAGTCTTGTCTTCCTCATAGGAGAGAGTTAACCATAAATCTGTGGTCTGTCTTCTCCCATAAGCCTCAGGCTCAAAACAGGCTTGTCACGGAACACTTAGGTAACACCTGTAACAGAGGTAGACAGAAGCCTGTCTTGAATAAACAGCTCCGCACAGTGGCCCCTCCCTCTCTCCCCCCTCTTCCTCCTCTTCATCTCCGCCCTTCTCCCTTTGTCCTCCCTCTGTTTGTGCAAGTGAGTATATGTGTGCAAATGTTGAAAATGCTCATTGCAAACCTTCACAAGTATTTTGCATGCTGAAATGACAAAATGACATAGAATCCTATAATAAAATACACTTACTGTTTCTAGCTTTTCAAAAGCTATTGCCTGATTTCAGCGAAATCTTGCTAACAGACCAGTTAATAAAATCCCTCTATTTCTAAATGAATTCTCTGCACAGATGAGTCTCTCTGCTCCAGCTTTCAGGCATCCAGTTTTAAATTATTTACTTTTGGTTTCGAAACAATTCTGTAGCTTCCCAAGGGCAGAAAATGTGTCAGTTAGAGCCACTTGCTAAAACATCCTTCTAAATAGGTTACTTTCTAGTTAAAAATTATCTTTCAAGGTCTGAGGTAGCTTATATCATTAAGTGACCATCGATAGCGAGAAAGACTTTAGTGATTGACAGAGCTCAGGCCTAGTGTGGAGGAGCCTGGGGCAGTCAGGACACTGCGTGGTCTAACACTCAAAGACTCTGGCATCTGGGATCCTCAGTGCTCAGTCTACCACTGACCGTTGTCTGCCCTGGATCTGTGGGGAACAGCTTTGACACAACAGCCCCTCTCTGGCTGTGAAAAGCCAGGTGGACTAACTGCCAGTCCTTCCCCAGTCACCTGGAGCTCTGGGTGCTCAGAGAGGAGCTGGGATGCGCAAAGCCGTTTGGGGCTCACCTGTCAAGAGCAGCGTCAGATAACAGCTTTATTTTTGGAGTAACATGAGATCTGCTCTGTCTGTGACTAACCCCTTCATCCCGGGCTCATCATTGATGCAGCAAAGTTCTTCAGCAACAGGCATTTAAGGTCCTCCAAGTCGTTCCCCAAGTGAGTACTTCAAAGAGAACTTGCTGTAATTTTCTCCTGTGAGGATGACGAGTAATTGCTGTTTTGAAAAATGATTTTTTAAAGTAAGAAGAAAAGCTGAAGACGAAATGACAGCGGAGTGGTTATCCCTGTCATAGCTATAATCAGAGAGAAGCATCAGAGGACACAGGCATTTCCTCCCTTTCAGGAGCTTCACTTGCAACCAGAGACATCACTGGGTATGCGGTTGCTCTGGGTCTCCAACCAGTCATCTACGTCCAGCCATGTGACATCTAAAGTAAGGGAACATCTGTAATGCAAGGGTTGATACACACTAGGGTGACACTGATATCATACACACGAAGTTGACTCTCATTTCTAAATAGGTAAGTATGGTGTGAAGATTCACAAGAGGGAAAGTAATGGATCAACCCACGTGACCAACGACCAGATGAAACAGTCATATCTGAATCCCGAGGTTTCCTAGGAAGCACGGGTCTGTAGCTATTTCTAAAAATGTGCAGTGTTTTCCTTCCTAACATTTTTATTGGCTGCAAATAAAAGTGTTATTTAATATTAATCCATTACTATATTTAAATGATAACTGATTGATATTGGAATAGCTGTACCATTCAAATAAAGGCCTACATCATTAGTTACCTCCCAATGAAAAATCTACCTAAGGCCCTCAACAAAGCCTTGACTGTGAAGATAGTCCTGGGGGTCTGAGAGTCATCACTGCACACTGTGCCCAAAGACCTCACTCCCATTTTCCAGGAGTAAGAAGGAAAAAAAAAACAATTTTAACAAGTTATGTATAAAATACTTTATAGGCAGCTGGGCAGTGGTGGCACACACCTTTAATCCCAGCACTTGGGAGGCAGAGGCAGGTCTCTGAGTTCGAGTCCAGCCTGGTCTACAGAGTGAGTTCCAAGATAGCCAAAGCTATACCAAAACTTATAGTTGAAAAACGTGGTTCAACTCTCCGGTGTTTCTGATTAGGCTCCAATATGCATGCCTTCTGTGAAGTGTAAGCACATATCACTGCTGGACACAGTGAAATAGGGTAACATTGTTTCCAAGATGAAGCCTCTTTAAGGGACTGGGGAGATAGCTTGGTGCACAGGAGCAAGTATGAGGGCCTGAGTGGGAATCCCCAGGACCTCTATAAAATCTGGGTGTGACTGCACAGATGCCCAGAAACCCCACCCCTTCTGGGAGAGAGATGGCCTCAGGAGGGTCACTGAGGCTTTCTGGTCAGTGGCTTAGCCCAGGTTCAGAGGAAGACCCTGTTGTAGAACAGGAAGAGCAAGACTTCAAAGTGACCCAAGGCCTCTGCCAGCACACGCCACAAAAGGAAAAAGAACAAACCCCTCAAAAAAACCCCAACCAAATAAAAACAAAAACAAAAACAAAGCAAAACATGGCCTCCTTGAAACCAAGTCATCTTGTTGGATTTGCCCCTTACATGGCTTCTAAGAACACGACTGATGCAGGTCTGCTCCCTAGTGTGAACCACTGCTTTGGGGTAAATTAACTTCATAGTCAGTCCATTTACTAGGTTTCCACAACTTTAGTTTGGTAACTATTTTATTTTTCTGGCTCAAGGGAAAAAGACTATTTTTTTTAACCAGTAATTGGACATTAAAAACACTTTAACATAAGACATAAGACATTCTGTCCAACACACAGCTTAGGTTTCCAGTAGAAAAATCAACAGTATCTCACCTATTTACTTATTGTGTGTATGTGTGTGCGCACACGTACATTGAGGACAACTTGTGGGAACTGAGTTCAACATGGAAGCCAAAATTCATGGGAGTTGATTCCTTTCCTCCACTATGTGCGGGTCTGGGGATCAAACTCAGGTCACCGGGGCTTGGCAGCAGGTGATTTTCCTCACTAAACCATTCTATCAGACAACACCTAATAGTTTAAGAATAACATTTTAAAACAGTAAAACAAAGGAAAGGAATCTGAGCTATCTACCTATATATATGTGTGTATATGTTTCTCTATCTATCTATCTATCTATCTATCTATCTATCTATCTATCTATCATCTATCTATGTCTATTTATCATCTATCGAATCTATATCATCTATAATTATACCTCTGTTTCAGTCATACCACTTGCTGTGGACAAATGCGCTAATGACTCTTAACAAGTTTTTATTTGAATGCTTTCCTCACACCTTCCATTAGTGGGTAGGGAAATCATTTTAGCAGGTGGGTTACAAGAAACTTTTTGACAAAAGGAACAAGTAGGAAGTACCAAGCTGTTGCAGAGAGCAAAGGTTAAGTATGGTTTCTGGAAAATTACTGTGGTTTTTCCACTACAGGCAAAAACATACACACGGACCCTTGTTAGTGCTTTCACCGACACCTCCGATCATCCAAGGTAACACTGCCCCAAAGACCTCTGGGATAGGACGCTCCCCACAGACCAAATGCTGGGCACTGGTGTAATTTTTTACTCCATGGGGCCTCTTAGAAAATGGCTCTCCCAACTCTTTTGTCTTTTTGTGTGTGGCTGTAGATATGGGTGTGTGTGTGTACACATGGTAGTAGTGTGTGCACTGTGTGTGTGGGGGGCATGTCTGTGGAGGCCAGAGATCAACGTAGCGTGTCTTCCTCGATTGCCGTCTTTGATACTGGTTGAGACAGGTTCTCTCACTCAGTGTAGCGCTCCTTTTTTCAGCCAGACTGGCTGCTCAGTGAGCCCTGAAACTCTTCTAGTTCTGGGGTCACAGACATCTGCAGCCACAACAGCTTTTAAACTGAGTACTGGGGACCCCAACTGAGATCCTCATGTTTGCATGGCAAAAACACTTTACTGACTGAAGCATGTTCCCAGCCCATTTTTGGAACACTGTGTCTCTTTGGATGCCACATTTGAATCTAGACCTTCAAGACATCATCCTCCTTATTGGCTGGCAGCTGGGCTCTTTCTGTTACCTGCTGTCAACCTCTGTGTAACAATGGTGACATCAATCAAACAGCTTCTACTGTACTGTTCCTATTAAGTCTCCTACCATATTGTCCTCATCAAAGCTCCTCTCTGATTTTGTCCCCTCAACCATATGACAGTTGTTAAATCTTTTGTTAATTACTGACACAATTTACCAGCAACACAGTAACCATGCTCACCATTTCCAAGCCAGCAAGATATGCCAAATCCAGCACGACACCTCCCAAGCCAGCATGTCACCCCCAAGCCAGCATGACAGTCCCAAGCCAGCATGTTACCCCCAAGCCAGAATGACATCCCCCAAGCCTGGGGTTCTCAAATCCATGTGTTGCAGTGTTCTCTACCCACCCAATTTCTGGTCAATAAGATTCTTCACCAATTCTCTCAGTAAGCATTAGTGACATTCAGAAGGGCTGTGTAGATGTCTAAAGACCTTCTGACAGGCTGATCATGAATCATCACAGAGCCTAATGAAGGCCTCCCATAGATATTTAACAGATCCTTATTAACTATGCATGTAACAGACTTTGAACATGTGTGTATTAGGAGTCACAGGTTTTTAATAACTGCTTCACTGTCGGCAGTGACTTCTGTTTGACTAGGAGGATCCGTGGAGAAGCAAGGTCCACTTAGTGATCTGAAGAGACATGGAACAGAGTTAACAAAGCCCTGAGCTGTCTGCCAACCCAGCTTTATTTAAACCTTCAAGGGTGCATGATGCTCAGTTGAAATTCAAAGACGGTGAAGACCTAAACCCGGTTACATTTGCTCAACAGGTTTGGAGGAAGCTTGGACCTCTTCAGTACTTGAGAATGTTGTTCTATAGGCAGAGGAAACCTGTGCATGCCACACTGCTGTCTCCCACCTCTCTCGTGTGGTCACCAGAACATGAAGTGGCCTAGGACCATACAGGATGGTCTAGGACCTCAAAGCTATGCCTAACTCATCAAATGGCAAGGGTTTAGAGCCCTCTGCTTTCTAGGAACTATTAAACTCTCTTGTACACTGAGTCACTTTTCAGTAGTAACACTGTTTAGGCCCCAATTAATTTCTTAGTTTTTGTTGTACATTAAAGATTATGTTAATTTTTCATGTGTTTATAGACAGATAGTGATTGCGTGGCTGAGACCACATTTTTGTGTTAATAACTTTAATTTTGTAATTGTTAAATGTGGGTAAGTTGAAGTGGCCAGGCTTGGTGAAAATTCATCAACTGTACATTCACTACTCATTCAGGATTGTTTCAGTTCATGGTTGGCTTTCTGTCAAGTATGGTCAGTGTCTCTATCTGTCTCTGTCTCCCTTTCTGTCTCTCTGTCTCTCTCTCTCTCTTTCTCTCTCTAGTCTGGTTTGTCAATAAATTATATTTCCACCCTGATTCTTTCACATAATATGATAAAGGTCTCTTTGTCAAGCTGGCCCATTCATCAAATGCCTTGGTTCATGGACATCAACCATCTTCCTACAATGTGCATTTAAAAGCCAATTTATCCGAGAATTGTCTTTAACCATTTACATTTAAAGACATCACCTTTAATCACCATAATTTCCTTGATTTATTGTATATAACAGTTTCTAAGGAAAGTCACCTAGGCATATATTCTTTTTCTGCTCTGTCACCAGACACATTTTATAAAAGCTAACCAAAACTTGTCAAAGACTTCCTTAAGTGCTTTTCTTGAGATTTTTACGGGAATTTTGGAAAACTGACTGAGGTTAAGCATTATTAAGTCTTGACTTTGAATTTAAAGGCAATAAAGAACATTGTGGATTCTCCAGGCAGTATCCAACTATCCTCCAACACACATCTACATTCATATTTCCAAGCAACGATACAGTTAAGAACTGTGAAGAAAAATTGAGCTGTGTATGTGTGTGTGCGTGTGTGTGTGTGTGTGTGAACGCGTGCATGTGCGCACGCGCGTGTGTATGCATGAGCATGTGTAGAGATCAAAGGGCAACCCTGCCTTTCACCTTGTTTGAGGTAAGGTTACCTCTTTCTTGTTCGCTGCTGTGTAGGTATGCCAGGCTAGCCAGCCTGTGAGCTTTGGGGGACTCGTATGTCTCTGCCTCCCATCTCCCTGTAGGAATGCTGAGATTACAGGTGCATGTCACCAAGCCGGCTTTTATGTGTGCTCCAGATATTCAAAGTTAGCTCCTCATCTCGTACACTTAACCCATGAGCCACCTCCCTAGCCCAGGGACCTTTTCACAACCATGTTCCTGTGACGGGTTTTTTCCGATTCAAAAACTTCACAAGTTTGACCCTTCTCTTCTGAGATATGCAGTGATATTCCTGCATCTTTCATCTTATCTGTACATACAATACGAAGGCAGTGAGCCTTGTCCACATGAAAAATCATGGTTGAATAAAAGCATTTTCATCTTAGACGAGAGTGAAGCTATAAACGTGTCTCAGAACACGAGGTGCAAATAATAGTGACGTGGGAGGCTGGGAGGGAGAGCAAGCTGCCTAGAGAAGATGTCAGGTATAATTCTTCCTCGTTCTTCTTGCAAGTCTTTCCAAAAAAGTGCCAAGCCTTAATGAGACACTCCAGCAATCCAGCATTCCTTCCTCCCAGAAGTGGGCACAGGTTCACACCAGCAGAACAGCAAAAAATAAAACACACAAGCAATCCCTCTAATCGAGCACGCTGGTGCCTTTAAGAACTGCCCAGATACCCTGTTCACATTCCCTGTCTATTCCTTACATTAAGGTCTTGGATTCCATTTGAGTTTTCACCTTTGAATGATGGCTAGCAAACAGGATCACTTCATAAACAGAAGGAAATATCATTTATAAAACGAGTCCACATCTTAACAAGTCCACCCCTCCCCAGTTTTTAAACAAATGTGCTGTATGCAGACCATGGCCATCTAATAGAGAACTGGAAAATCATAGTTACAGCAAAGACTGCTTCACATCGCAGCCATGGCTAGGGGAAGCCGTACGGCAGAAAGACCTGGGTCTATTTATTCTGCTACTTTACTGGCTTCTGGAGTTTTGACCATTCTGGGTTCAGTCCCCCATAACGACTCCTAATTATTACACCAAGGCTAGACTATTTCTCAAACAAAGAGCTGTTGTTATTCGTTTACATCTGGCTAGACCCTTAGTTAATCAGCGTAAGGCTATCTCATGCTTGTTGCCCAGCCTCAATAAGACCATCCATCCCTCTCATGTCATGGGCTTCTAGGACACATAATTTTAGATGCTCGACACATTCTTTAAGAGAACCTTTACTGCAGTTTGATGACAAAGGTTGAACTTGCAGGTGTAACAGAACTACATTCAGACTTCATCAAAGTCATAAGAAAATGACAGTATATGTACTGACCAATGTCTGCTGAAAATCCTGCTTTTTAATGAGATTTATATTTTTGTGTGTATGTCCATATGTCTGAATATATATACACAATAATGCAGGTGAGGAGGTCAGAGGACAACATGTGGGAGTCAGCTCTATCTTTACACAAGTTGATTTTTCATAAAAATATTTCTTGACCTCAAGAGACTGAAATTTTTTGTTTTGATTTTTTGTTTGTTTGGTTTTTTGGTTTTTTGTTTCCTCCACCATGGAGATTCTGGGGATCAGACTCGGGTTGTCAGGTTGGCAATCTATGCCATCTTCAGCTGCTGAGTCATCTCAATGGCCTGAGGATCGTTACAGCTGGCGTGTCATTTAAATCTTAGGTGTGAAACCTAATTTTAGTGAAGAGAGTATCCCAGGAGATGCAAATGCTTCCTTACAACTGTAATCTGTGATATGGAATAGAATAAAATATCACAGAACTCTGCTAATGAAATGGCATTCCTTCGGACACCCAGACCTGGCGTGTAAGTGACATTTCTGCGAGGTGTTCATGTCATACCCATCAGGCCTCCTCAGATGTAAGTGGTGAAGAAAGTTCAATGAGAATTAAAATCCAGTCTTTTAGTAAGGTTTAAGGTGCTTGATATGGACCTTGCCCAAGTTCCTGGTTAAGTCAATAATTTAATGATAATTATTAAAATCGAAGTCACAGGCTGATGATGTTTCAATAAGGAAATCAAATTAGAGCACATCTTTGCAGTTATAAATCTCACTGTTTCTAGAAAGTGATCCAGCCCCACCTCTCAGGAATGGCGATGTCTTAATTAGAGTTTTACTGCTGTGAACAGACATCATGACCAAGGCAACTCTTATAAGGACAACATTTCACTGGGGCTGGTTTACAGGTTCAGAGGTTCAGTCCAGTATCATCAAGGCAGGAGCATGGCAGGCATGGTGCAGAAGGAACGGACAGTTCTACATCTTCATCTGAAGGCTGCAAGTGGAAGACTGGCTTCCAGGCAGCTAGGGTCTTAAAGCCCACACCCACAGTGACACACCTACTCCAACAGGGCCACACCTTCTAATAATGCCACTCCCTGGGCCAAACATATCACAGGGCATACATACTCTCATCTTGATATTATCTCATAAGTCAAATAATTCAGGAAAACAGTAATATCATATGCACACACAGGAAAATTATTTTATGTGTATGAGTGTTTTGCCTGTGGGTATGTCTGTGCACCACTTACATGCCTGGTGCCCATAGAGGCCAGCCTGGATTCCCAGGAACTGAAGCTATTGACAGTTGTGAGCTACTCTGTGATGCTGAGAGTTGAACCCAGTTCCCCCAGGAAGGACAGACAGTGTTCTTTAGCACTGAGCCATCTCTTTAGCCCAGAAAAAAAAAATTTAAGACAGGTTCTCATTTTTAGCTAGGCTGGCTTTAAACTTGCTTTATTCCAGGCTGGCCTCAAGCTCACACCAATCCTTTGCCTCAGCTTTCTGAGTCTTGGGATCATGGTGAGTACTATCAGGTGCTTCTTATATTCATACTTTTATGGTATGTCTCTGAACCACATTCGTGTGTGTGTGTGTGTGTGTGTGTGTGTGTGTGTGTATTTATGTGCTTGTCGATGATATGCATACTCATGGAGGTCAAAGGGCAACCTTTCATGTTATTTCTCAGGAGCAGGCCACCTCGTTCTCACAGCCACAATTTCTTACCGGCCTGGTGCTCATCTATTAGACTAGGCTTCACGGGTGACCAGTGGGTCCCAGGGGTCTTCCTGTCTCCACCTCTAGTGTTTTAATTACGAACATGCCCAATTGTGGGTTCTAGGGATTGAGCTCAGATCATCGTGGACTTCTGGGCACACACAGGTATAAAATTCATACACGAATAAACACAGACATGCACACACACACACAGATACACACATACACACACAGATATACACACAGATACACACACATACAGAGAGAGAGACACACACACAGACACACACACACACGACACACACAATCCTTTTTTAAAAGATGCTTAAACATGCCTGCCTGTCCTCAGTTTCTTCACCTGAGAAATGCTCCCTCATACCTGAGATACGCACTTGTTTGGAAGTTTGGGTGACCCTCTGGCTTCATAGCCAGCTGCTATTTCAACCTCACTCTGTGACAAGCTCGGGATAATTTGCTGTTATAATCAGAGGGGAATGAAATGAACTTTCTAGCTCTAATGTGATCTACTATGGCCATCACTAAAATTACCCAAGGAATGGCCAAAATATCATCGTCAAAAGCAAAACAGAAAGAAAGAGGAAAAACCAGACCTCTTCCACGGCTGCACGGCACGATGAGTCAGTGGCTGCCTAAGCTGCTCTACCTGCTTCCACATCAGCAGACCACGTGTGTGCTAGCTCGTGCTCACTAGGTGCCCAGGGAGAGCGTCCTGTGTGCCAGGGTCTAGCCTCTGTTAGACACACAGCCCCTCCCCTCACACCACTGATGGGATCTTTCATCTATATAAGGAAACATTCAAACATGGAGTGTGATTGCATTTCACAGTGTTTACAATGAACTAAAGAATAATATTTCGGAATTACTTACATATAAACAAAACAGCAATGAGATGTATAGCTTCACTTTAGAGCTAAAACCCAAACATTTGTGATTCAGATACTCTTTGAAATAGATGAAAATATTTGGTTAAGTACAGCTGAAATCGTACATACTGCAGGCATAACAACTATGTCCAGTCAGCTTTGGAGAATTAAAACAATACTTTTTTTGCACGTTAATTAAAGTCTATAAGGAATCTTTCTTCATCAGTACTGACAATCACCACCTTTCATTTCAATTGTTTTAATTAAAATACCTGGCAGCTTAGCAGACTTTCTACTGATTAACCGAACTACCACTTAGCTCATTGGAAACACCCATCAGATCCCAAATTAAGGTGTAGCCACAGCTGCCGTTTTATTAAGAGCATAGTTGGTAAATGTTTTTGTCTTTCCGGTCCACAATTGTCTGTCTGAAGTAAAACAATACATTAGAGTGGTTTAGACAACACAGGATGGGGTATGGAGGCTGCAGCTGCTATTTCTTTGTCTAAATTGTCCCCTGTGAGTCTTTCACTCTCTCGGAAACAAAATAACAATACAAAAACCTCTTTTTCCAACCTCTCAACCTTCTCCACCCATCTCCCCAGTGAGAGATTTCATTTCAGATCCTACTTCTGCCCCAGTATTGGCTCTTTTCTGTATTCCTCATGTCCAGGCATTTGGAGCCTTGCCACCTCAGGAGACACTGCCCTGGCTGAGAGGGTTCATTCCTAGAGCTGGCAGGCACACCTCTCACAAGCAGGCTCCATACTAGAATCAGCATCCCTCTGCCCAAGTCGCCTCAAGACCAGTGACCAGACAAATAGCCAGGCCTTACACGAGAAGTGAAGTCCGTAGACCATGTAGTCAATCCTCAGCCTGCCCTCTGTGGCTTGCTTTTTTCCACAGAAACCAAACCAAAGGTACATGCCCTCCTGGTTTCCTGACTATTCTGGGGCTTCACTGTGAGACCCTCCTCCACAGCAGGGGCTAGCAACTAGAATAACAGATGTCTTTTACCATCTGTTTGTTCTGTGTACCTGTGTGCACCACATTGCCTGCAGGAGTCTGTGGAGGTCAGGAGAGGGCATTGGATATTCTGGGACTGGAGTCACAGGTGGTCGTGAGGTATCAAGAAGTTACTGAGAACTGAACCTGGGTCTTCTGCAAGAGCAGACAGTGCTCTTGACCAGTGAGCCATCTCTCCAACCCTAGATGGTTTTATTTTTAAATTTGATTATATGTGTATGAGTGGTTTGCCCACATGTTTGTATGTGCACCATGTGTGTGTTCTGTTGTCCCGGAAATGGGTATAACACAGCAAAAACATGAAACAGGTAGAGCAGTATAATAAAAGAGGAGCATTGGGGTTTTGGTCAAGTCTTTAGGGTCACATTTCCAATGATGAAACAATGTCCCCACACTCCCCCACCTCTTAACATGGCTACCACATCTCAGCTGGAGACCATCCCTCTACTGTATGAACTTCAGAGGGAATTTAAGATACAAATTAAGGTGTCCTTTCTTTGGCTCACAAATACTCATGTCCATTTATAATGCAAAATGCATCTATTTCGTTTTCTATAGTCCCCAGTGTCCTAACTGGTCAGCATTACTCAACAGTCCAAGCTATAATGTCTTCCCTGAGTCAAGGCAGACTCAGATGTGAGCCTCTGTAGAAACCATAACAACGGTACTAAAGGTTGTGATTCTGAGAACCGTATTGCAATATGAAAAGGTAAAGCCTCCAGGTGACTCTGAGCTGTCAGAGTGCAGTGCAACCTTTCCCTCAGCAGTAGTTCCGCCCAGGATAAAAACTCACTATCTATCCTGGTGTCCTGCCTGGCGTGAGTAGCTTTAGTACTGCTGTGAGTCAACATGCTTGCATTTATTCTGTTAACCCATGAGAGTAAAGACTATTTAATGTATGGCTATTGAAATGAAATTTGGCAAGTTTCATCAGGATGACTGGATTCATCAGAGCTAAAGTATTTTGCAAGAGGGAGACCACTCCCAGAAACTGGAGCACACAACAGCTGATATCGTATGCCCTATGGCCTCACAACATGGAGTAGGCATAGCCTAACCAACCACATTTTGTCATAAAACTTACTGGTTAACTGCCTTCTGAGACAGGCATGAGACGTACACCTGTAAACACAGCACTTGGGAGGCAGAGGCAGGAGGATCACGAGTTCTAGGCCACCTTGGGCTATATAGCCAAACCTTGTCTCTGTCTGTCTCTCTCTCTCTTACACACACACACACACACACACACACACACCCCTATGACACTGGTCTGATACACGTTATAGACTCACTCTGCCATAGGATCAGTTTGTCACATACAGCAAACACATCTGTTACTATGTGACTATTGGGCTGTATTGCTTCTCAACTTCTCCAGGAGACCACTGCACTGGGATCAGTTTCCCACTCACCCAAACCTGCTCCTTGGCATGGCCTTGTTTTCCAAGTTCTAGGGGCACTGTGATTTAGCCTCAAAGACTCATGCTTAGAGATGGTTTTGTCTCCTTTATTTTTTTAAGTGTGTGTGTGCCCCTACCCCTAACCAGACAGCTCCAATACCTTTCAACTTGTGATAATGTCCTAGCAGTACAAGACCTGTATCAGGAATAAAATTAATACATTTTCAGAAAGAGAACTTTTTCTTTTAGACCTCAACCCTCTGGGCAGACTGACATCTCCCTTTTCCTTCTGGTGAGGGATTATGGGCTTTAGCCTTTTGCTTCTTCAAATGTAGGCCATAAATATACACTTGTTCTGGCAGGATCTACCCAATGAGAGACACGATGAGAATCTTCTAGAACGTGGATGTGATCTGTACCTTCCATCAATGTGCTGTGTGCACCAGGTATTCAATGAAAATGTGTGCATTTGGATTGGCTCCTCTTCTTGTCAATCTCTGACCACAAATCCAAATATCGTGGGTAGTGGGCCAGTGATTTTCTCTAGAGCATCACGTCTGAACAATACAGAGGTAAATAAAGATAAGACGTGTCATGAGGCTGTCTGTCTATATTCCTGTGCTTGCATTAGGTGTGTGTGTTTGGGTCTCCCTGTTAGCACAGCTCTACTGCTGGACTAGCTCTGGCTAAGTTACAGAACAAGCTACAAGGAAAACCAGCATCTTCGAATTCCCTCTTCCTACGACTGTGCTTGCTGCTTTTCCCTTCACGTCTCCCTCCTAAAACATGGCATGTGTTAAAATAAACTACAGATAACTCTTATCTTGAGTACTCAAAGTTTAAATTTCATTTTTGGATTCTCGCATATTGATCTAAAAAAATCTTCCAACCTTTCAGGGATTGTGACAAAGCTGGGGTCATTTATTTTCACCTAGAAGGATCAGTCTCCTGTCCCTTGAATTCCACTAATGAGGTGATGAACCTGAACAGCAGTCACCACACAGCTCATTACTTACTGGTAGGCAAAATCACGGCTCCCCGAATATCCCTGTTCATCCCTGAATATCCCTAGAGTGTGTGAAATTCTAATCTTACACAGCAGGAGGGTCAAGGCTGTAGATGGAATTGCGGATGCTAATCGGGTGGCCATATTTGTTGAATGGTTATTCTGGATTATCTAAATAAAGCCAACAGAATCCCAAGGTGTTTTAAAGCAAAGACAGAGGCAGGGAGTTACAGGGAAATTCAAAGATGGAGAACGGAGCTGTGAGCAAGCTGGGAGTTGGGGAGGCAGAAAGTCTGACTTCTGCTATGGCATTGTTGCCCCCTTGTCTGATGTATGGTTTGGAAACAGCACCCCAGCCCCAGGACCGTGGCTTCAGTTAGCTAGCTGCCCCATAACTTGCTCAAAGTGTTTCTAGTTTGCCAGTATCTCACCATCTGCCGCCACTGTTACCTGTGCAGCACACACCCCCATCAAGACAATCAGGGCACGTGAGGCTCCTGGCTTTGCTCCTCTGTGCAAGATTATATGGGATATTTAGTCTTTTCTGGTTCCATGTGAATTTTATGAGTTTAAAAGGGTTTTCCCCTATATTCTTGAAAAATAACATTACCACTGAGCTATTTCTCCAGCCTTGGTATTTTTTCTTTTTAATAAGGATTCGCCTATAGAGCTTTCAGGTGGACACAAGTCCATACACTTTGACTTCGGTGAAGTCAGACCCCTTTTGGACTTCTAACTCTGATGTTGTTTTAAATAACTCCATTTGTGACAAACAGTGTGTTATAACAATAGGAAATAAATAAATAAATAAATAAACTCTGAGGAACTTGACTGCTTGCTTGATTTTTTTTTGGGGGGGGGTCTAGGGATTGAACCCAAGTCCTTGCATATGGCAGCACCTGCTTTACTTCTGGGTTACTCCTGTACCCCTGAAAAGTTTGTTTTAATCCCCTGAGTTTCAATTTCCTCTTATATTAAATGCAGATAATGAGAACTATGGAGTGATGTTCTAAAAACTGGTCAGCTAAGCTGTTAGGATGAAGAGCAGGCCGTGTTGGGAATGTTGACTGTGCAGCTCCTGTCTCTCTCTGCTCTGCCCGCCTCGTGATTGTGTTCATACTCAAGACTGGAGACATGTACGGATTTAGTATTACAGAATTCTTTCTCTCTCCCTCTTACCTCCCTTCTCCCTCTTTCCTTCCCTCAGTTTCTCCCCCCCCCCCCCACGATCTTACATAGCCCTGAACACCGTAAGTATCCAAGCATGACCTTGAACTCCTGATCCTCCCTGCTCCTACCTCCCAGGTGCTGGGATGGCAGGCACCACTAATCCGGCCCGAGAATTATCTCTTAAAAAGAAATATCTTCAGTGTCATTTTTTTACAGTAAAAGAAATCAAAACCATCAGAATACGAGCCATTAGCACATACTGAAGAAACACTGTTTACACAGGACTTATCACAGGAGGGTAGAAAATGACTTCAGAGCTGTTCGATGGTCTGAATAAGCATGCCAGGAATTCCAAGGTCAAAAGACCATTATAAACTGTTCTTTCTTTCTATTAATAATAAGGAGAAGGAATGGCAGAGGGGATCTTGTTCTTATCAACTCTGATAAACAAGAACGCAGCAGGATTCTACCTGTTATTAACAGGAGACAGAACAGACTTGAGTGGTTTCAGAGTATCTTTCACCTGTGGAGCAGGGTGTCATAATCAGTCACGATAATTAGGTGAATGGATTTAAGCACTCTTATGTAAATGCAGGCTTCTTTAACATCCTTGCAGTTGTTTAAATAACTTGTGCAATGTAACCAAATAGTAAAACACAAGTTTATCGTTAGAAGCACCCTCAGGAAACTGGGGAGAGGGCTCAGTGGCAGTACTGCTGGCCGTGCAAGCACGAGAACCTGCATTCGAATCCCTAGAAGGCAGAAAAGCAGCAAGGGTGTGCATGCCTGCCACCCCAGCACTGGGTGGGTGCATAGACGGGCAGATTCCAGGAGCTCACCAGCCAAGCAATGTAAGCAGAATGGCAGCCTTCAGTTCAGAGTCTCTCTCAGAGGAGTAAGGTAGAGAGAAGACCTTCTTCTCTGGCCTTGGCACGTGTGTGTGCAGGTACAGGTATCCACACACTCACAAGCATACCTCATCCACACACCACACGTATATACCACATACACAACAGCACCACACACACTCAACACAAGCCCTCCTGATCTATATTCGTTGATCTAGAAAAATGTCCAAAAGGTACCAAGAAATTAGAAAGTTCAGTTTTAGGACAGAATATATTAAATAAGGCCTCTTTGGGTAAATGTATGCTGGGGGGGGGGATCATTAATGTTATTGTGATTTTTGCCTGGTTCTTAAGATTATGTTAATGTACATTTTTAATTTTAGCTTTTTATTCGTTATCTTCCTATAATGAATATGTATATTTTTGTAAAAGGAACACTTCCAGTCACTCCCATTGATACAGTGCACTATAATAATCTTTCAGGTAAGAAAATGGGGAATCTTTTCAGGGAAAATAGTCATAGTTATCAAGATGAAGACTAAGGTGTTTTTAATCTGAACGTTTTCTCAATGACTCTGGGGTCACAGAAATTCAGTTACTACCTAGCCCCTTCTTAAATAACATCTAGGGAGCACCTTTAACGTCCTCGACAATGGTAATTCCGTCTGTCCTGTGTACAAGTGTGTCACTGTGTACCCAGGTGTGTTGGAATGACAGGAAATGACAGATAGCTGATAAGATTCTGGTAGCAGGCACGGAGTGGATGTGTGAGCAGGATGTGTAGGAAGACACAGAAGGTCTGTGTTGGGTCTGTACAATGCCTGTGCACAGAACAATGCTTTTCCCTAAAGTGTGGGGGATGGGGACCCCTAGGTGCAGGCTGATTGGATTCTCCTCAAATACCACAATTTAATTGAAAACAGCAAGCATACTATACAACATGCATCACAAACAGCCAGAGGTGAGCTCATTAGCTGTAGCTAACAGAAATTAAATGATTAAAATGTTAGAAAGAGACAAAGGGACCACGTGACCCTTGAGGAGGGCCTCGATGTGGTAGAACCCGGTTGAGCAATCACAGTTCCAAAACCTGTCTTATACACAGTCTTCACCATGGTCACACATATATTAATACAATGGCTGTGTGATCACTCTAAGATCAACAGGGACTCACCAAAGTGGACAGCTTAAAAGGAGTTTATTCTTAGACACTTTTACTTCATAACACTATTTAGGGGACTTGTTTACTTAGGAAATCTCGGCTATAAGACGCTTTGCTGGTCTGCTTCGTCTCTGCCAATGTGACTTTGTTTGAGCTCTATGAATAGACAGCCTGTGGCACTCAGCAGTCACTTGCTCAAATTTTTCCCATAGATGCTTACTCTTACCATGTGCAGAGCGGTCTGGGGTAGAGTTAGGGAAGAGGCACACAGGGGCTGCTGAGTGTCTCAGTTTGGCCAAAGTGATGCAGGGAAACGGGATAAAAGCAATCCATTAAGATGAGGCCGTAAGCTCGTTTTGTTCTCAGTGCTATCTGGAATGTACACATGTGCTTATGTATACAGTATGTGATCATAACGATCAACTTAAAGGAGCCGCAATACCTATGAATGACAAGGCTCTGAGCAGAAAATTCTTTTTCCATATATATACAAGTAAGAGGAGCAGTTCCCTTTCATAAAAAGTGAGACAGCTTGACATAACATAAAAGTTCATGCAGAGCTGGGGCTGGAGCAAGGGCTCAGCAGGTGGGGCTCAGCAGTAAAGAGCAGTCTTCCAGAGGACCTGGGTTCAAATCCCAGCACTCACATGGTGGCTTATAACCATCCACTTTTCCAGTTTATTAGCCGTGGATAGTGAGTTCCATCTTGACTTCACCTATAAATACAGATGTACTGGGTGTGTGAAAACCTCTCCTAGCATGTGAGTCAGAAACAGTTTGGATGTAATTGCTTAGAAGTGCAGAGAACGGACCTAGCACCATGACAAGGTAGATCATGGTCAGTAAAAGCAGCTTCTTACCCCTTGAGACTACTGGCCACTTAACAAGCACCACTGTGAGAGTGAAGTCTTAACAAAAGGCAAAGGAAAGGTTTGTCACAGGGAGGGTGTTCTTTAACTTGTGAAGGGTATTTTAAATAAAAGGACATGTCAAAATAAATGACTTTGAAATTATTAGTATAATTTGGGGTGCACTTGCAAATGATATGCTCATAGCATTTCAACAATATATAATGTATATGTATAATATGTATATTATAAAGTATATATAATATATTGTAACTATCTTATACATTATAGTAGAATTGCACAAATTACAACTTTTAGTGAGCATATGTATATTATATACACATATGCATTTATATATCTGTATAAGTATCCATCTTACAATTGGCATAATGACTTAAATGATTATATAAGCAAATAGCTACAAATTCAGCTGACATCTCAGAAGGATGCAGCGTCTTTCTGAGGGTGAGGAAGGAGTGAGTATGGAAGCCTGAAGCAGGCCTGAGCCTCGTGATGAACACGGAGGAAGGAAGCAAGGCCCAGAGCAGTGCGCTCACCGCAGCCCACACCCCCAGCCAGCACTCTCCCAGCTTAGTCAGAACTGGTCTGTAGATTTGTTCACCAAGGGGAAGACTCTGGAATTTACACTTTGCCTACCAAATGGTCAGTCAGAGATATAAAGTGAAAGCAGGGAGGGGTGGCTCAGTGGTTAGGCACACTGGCTGCTCTTCCAGAGCACAGGGGATCCGGTGCCCAACTCTGGCACCTATATAGACACACGGTGCACAGACATTCATGCAGACAAACAGCCATATGCATAAAATAAAAAGGAATGGAGATATATATATGTATATATATAAAAATATATTTGTGTATATATATGTATATATACATAAATACATATGTATATACAGAAATATATATGTATATATAAATATATGTGTATATGTATATATATATATATACACACACACATATATAAATGATAAAGAAGTATAATTTAGAAAATTGCCCAGCAGCAAAGGAAGAAAATATTTTTCCTAAATATTGAAAAACTGACATGGGTATTTTTAGAAACCCCAGAGGCCAGGTCTTATATCTGGGTCAGAGGGACAGCAACATGACTAGAGAGCTATGAGAAGAAATGTGTGCACTTACTGGAGAAATATTTATTCAATAAACTAAGCACCTGTTAGGAATGGAAGAGCCATGAGTGAAACCGAGCTAAAACTCTCCACCTTCACAAACACTGCCCTAGACTACAGAAGGAACGCGAGGACATCCAGACAGCACCTTTGTATCAGTCACTATTGGGAGCAGTTTATGTCTGCTGGGTTACTAAAGGCTCAAAACACTCATAGCGGCAACAGTAGCCGTGGCAATGCAGCTCACCAGAAATCCAGAAGGGAGGTAAAACTGTCTGGATTCAGGAGCTGCGTGGCTATGGACAGTGAACCAAAATGACTGTGACCAGACAGCAAGAAAAGGTTTGAGAAAACAATTTCTTAAATGCAGTTTTACACGTCTTATACCTACAATGCAATGGCCTTAGTTTTCACACCAAGGGAAGAGAATTACAAAAACCAAAATGGCTCTCTCCTGCCTTGTGGATTTCTAAAGTTCTCTGAGCAGTTTCACGGCAGTTTCTGAAGTGGCTCTCAGGAGCACTCCGTGAAAGACTCTTCAGTGTGCTCCACATCCCACCCCTGCCTGCGCTGACGGGGATGGAGCAGGTGGCATTACCAAGATGACAGGATGACATTCCCCGCTCAAGAGTCCAGCACAGAAGTGAAGAGCAAGTGCCTCTGCCCTCAGTCTGAAGGAATGTCACCACAGTGGGACAAAGAGAACTGTGGCCAAGATAGAATGAAGGGTGTCATTTTCTAAGCTTAGATCACACTTAACATGAAGAACAAAGGACTACTTAAAATAAAAAAAAAACTAAGCATAGCTGTGTAATTATCTCTCAATCTCTTTTAGCTTCTTTTGTTCGAATGATGCTAAAACTAGTCTATGCTTTATATTAAATGGTAATTAGCTATAACTGAATAATTCATTCGGGAGAATTCTCCTGGCAACATTGTTAGCATTCTAAATGTAAATCAACTCAAGGTACACTTCAGTTTCCTTAGTATTAAATGTTATATACTGCCACTTGGCAAATGTTTTATTATTATTATTATTAATTATTATTTCAGAGACAAAGTAATCAATGAATAATTTTAGTAAATTTATAGTATCTATTCAAAAGCTGAATGCTGATGATAAAGATTTCTTTCTCCTCTACACAGATATTTTAACCCTAAGGAAATGAACACTGAGAAATCAGTCAAGGTCAGGCCATGGTAGCACACACCTTTAATCCCAGCACACCAGGGAAGTCAAAGTCAGCCTGGTCTACAGAGATAGCGCCACACAATGAAACCCTGTCTCAAAAACCAAAAACAAATGAAAAAACAACAGCAAGCAAAAGAAATCAGTCCATGTCTGTGCAGAAAGGACAAAATCAGGTGACTTTCTCCATATGCAGTTTTTATGTATTGGTCATATTTTCACCAAGTTCAAGCTCAGTAAATCTCATGTTTCCTTTTTGCAACGAGAATTAAATATGTCCCTTTGTCCTTTTGACCTCACTGGGATTTCAGAGACACATGGCTTTCTCACTTGGAAAGTAAAAACTTTATCAAGGCAGTCATAAGTAGAATTCAGTTATTACCCAGTTTTTACTTGCAAAACCCTCAGGATCAGAAGAGTTTAAATACTAGAAAATATTCCTCTAATCTCTCAAGAAAATAAAGATTTCAGTGTTAATTAAAATATTATACGTTGTTCCAGAGGAAACATTGGCTTTTGAAGGACGGGGCAAAGTACATCCAAAGGTTCACGGCATTCACTTTTCAATATCCTTAGAGAAAATGCCTTCTCACTGTTTACAGCAATGTCCTCAATGGTACATTTGTTCAAGTGGTCTTTTCTTTACACTAATCACTAATATCTGTCACTATGGTGACTACAGCAGTCTCTATGTGTGTACGTGTGTGTGTGTGTGTGTGTGTGTGTTTGTATACATATGCATGAATATATGAAGCACAATTAGGTAATTTTTGTGTCTATGTAAATATGTACATAAAGCACAATCAGGTGGTTTGTGTATGTGTGTTAATATGTATGTATATTGAAGAAGCACAATTGGGTGATTTGTGTGTGTGTGTGTGCGTGCACATGAGCGCGTATACATAGGAATATGTATATATGTGTATATATATATCTCACATTTAGGTGATTTATATGTGTGCACATATGTAATGTATTTACATGAAGCACATTTAGGTGATTTGAAGGTGAATAAATATAGAGTGTTATCAGTGTTTTCAGCCTTGCTTCCAGAAATTTCCATATAAAGCTACCCTATTACTGGATATTTGCTAAATACAGTTGTTTTAGGAGTTCTAGTTTTAGCAAAGTCAAGTTACCATCTTTAACCTTCAGTCCTATAAAATATATATTCCCAGGTGCTGGAAAGGAGAAATCATACATAACAGCTCAAGAGATGGGAATTTTATATATGTTATTTAAACACAGGGGAAATTCCTCATGATAGTCTTAGTTAAGCCACTGACCTGCAAAGTGGTTTTGAAGTATTTGTAAGTTTCGCTCTACATCAAAGAAAGGTCCAGTGCCTTTCTAATTGTCATGTCTGTAGATTCCCCACCTGTCAGTCAAACAATACAGACAGTTGCCATGGGAAAAGCAGAAGGGAAGAAAAAAGGGAAAGAAACAAGAAAAATCCAGACGAAAGAGACACATGTAGGAGCTTAAGAAAGAAGGTGACATTCTGGGTGGCCACACGCCCCAGCACGAGGAGGCTCAGGCAGCCAGACCAGGAGTTTGTCCTGTGTACGCTACATAATAATATATCCCTCAATAAACAAATGCATAACTACCTAGAAAGGAGCGAGGGTCGTGGGGAAGACAGGAAGGAGGGAAACAAGGCAGAAGTCTCTGGGAAGGGACCACAGCGAGACAGTAGCATCTTACTGCACAGCCCCTCCTGCGAACTGAGATATATGAATGGCAAATTTTCAGTGCATTTTTCTACGCAGTCTTCAAAAGAACCTCACTAGCTGCTCACTATTCTAACCCCCACTTTTTTTTTGGCTGCAACTAAGATCAGCCAAGTTGAGAAGCTTGGCTCAGAGTCAGATCTCCAGTGATGCAGAGGTTCCTGGCAGCATTTGTTACAACTCCCACTTCGAAGACGGAGAGATAGAGCAAAGAGGCAGAATGAAAGGCTAGCCTTCCTGAACCCACACTTAAAAAGAGTCAAGACTTCATAGTAAGTCAAATCACCTGGGCTTCATCCCCATCTCTGTATCAGGACCTCCAGTCTCTCCCTGCACTGTGGCTTCCATGGCTGTGAAGCCTCAAATTATGCTCACATCTCAACTCCTTCCTTCCTCTACAACAAACCAGTAAGAGATTATGCATTTAGACTCAAAATTGTGGGAAAGCTATTCTCTTCTCTCTATGTCTTGCTTTGAGATATGATTTTACTTTGTAACCATGGCTATCCTGTAACTCACCATGTAGATCACACTAGCCCCAAACCCAGAGATTCATTTGCCCCTGTTTCCCAACTGCTAGATTTAAAAGCGTGCACCAGCATGCTTGGCCCTCTCAACTCCAGGGCACATGAGTCTTACTGACTCAACCTACCAGGCTCACACTACTGCTCTTGTATTAATTCTCTGCAGCTGGAAGACCTGCCTTCTAAAGCGCAAATTGGAACATGCTACGCTCTTGTTTTAAAATGAGCATACCTAATACACTGAGTGCACAGGCTGTGCAGCATGATCCAGCTTGCTAGTGTAGTCTCAGCGCTCTCTCTCTCTCTCTCTCTCTCTCTCTCTCTCTCTCTCTCTCTCTCTCTCCTCACCACCACCCCATTTGTTTTTTAACTCAGCCATGTTGACACTCTTCTGCTGAGCTAACACCAGACCTCAGACTTCTACACATGCTTCTCTTACTCCCTCTTCTTGCTGAAGTAGCTTCACTTCATCCTAAGCCTAAGTGTAAGCATCTCCTTGCAGAGAGACCTTTCCTCTGAGTTGCATTTCTACCTCATAAACTCACTCCCAAATGTCCTGTCTATTGCTTATGCTTGGGATAGATCTGAGGTTACAGACTGTCAACATATTTATTTATATTTATATAATTATACTGTATCATATATTTATATATTTACTGCTGTTTTCCAGCATCCAGTAAACACCTGAAACACCCTGGGAATGGCAGAAGCATTTGTTGACTAACTCAATGAATAAATGAATAAAGATTCTCTTTATGGTAAACAAGTTTACCCACAGACACTCTGACCTTTCTCCTATACCACATTTAGTTTCTTGGTTACATTTCTTTGGTTCTACAAAATACAGAATAATACTAATTACAACCATAAACTTGACCATGGAAAGCAGCCTTCCCTTTGTCTCAGCCACATGGAACAAACTTACAAGATAGCATTGAGTTTTAGAACATGTACCACAGATAAATATTGGGTTTGATATCATGGTATTTTGATTGCCTGTGAAAGAAAGATTTACTTAGCTTTTAAAGGCCAATATTATTTCTTTTAGGTGTAAATATGGATTCAAGTTAAGTCTCAACAGGGAGGGATTCAATCTCTGCCGAAGGTTTCCCGATTTAAGTAAAATGCTCTCTGCACTAAAGCCAGAGTGTGGACTTTGGGGATGAATGTAAAGATGGCTGGTAATACTTGAATTGCACCTTTGTGCCAGAAGAGTGACTTCTTTCACAGATGCTGAGCTGGGGTGATTTTAGGGCCATGCCATGAGCAGCAGCACACCAGAGAGAGACATTGGATGACTTGAACTCTTCTGAACTTCCCAAAGAATAAAGAAGGGCCTGCAAACATTAGCCACAGTAGCCGATGTCTTCCTGAAGATCCTTCCTCCAGTGGAGCTTGTATTGTGTCCATGGTTAAAGCGTTTTTATTAGTGCCTGGCACTGTTTTGCTGTCTGGTAGCTAAGGCTCTGGCTGTCCTACCCTTCCTCTGCTTCTCCTGCCATTAGCAATTGGCTTTACTGTCCAGAATGTTTTCTTCCCCTCTCAGTTCAATGGCAGGCTGATCTTTTAATGCGTCTACTCATAATCCTCATTTCCCTTCCACACTTTGTACCTATTTATATTTTTCAGCTATTACTTTAAATTCAAGCTAATTATCGGTAACTACTTTCCCTTCAGCCTCACATGATAGCCAGCTTCAAGTCAAAACTCTTGCTCCTTGTGTCCAGAAGGAAGAGGTTCCCATGACCCTTTTGTATCTGAGCATTTAATTTGTCAGATGTCGAATGACAATTTGAAAGCCTTGACCTTAACTGACATCTCGTAGACAGAAACGACCGTGTGACTTCCTCTCCTATCTCAAGGTGCTATTTATATCTTTTCGTGGCTCATGAATTAAAGATCTGGGCGGATGAGAATTCGGCCACCAGAAAGCATATTCAAAGACAGCAGCAGCAACAGAAAATGGTCTGGCTGTGGACCAGGCACTCTGTAGTAGCCAACACAGATTAATATTATGTCTGCTGCCCAGCTCCGATGCCAGGAATGGCGGGCGGAGCCGAGCTACACTGCACGCCCGGGACAGAAGAGAACTTAGAGGAGGAAATGACAAACCCAAACCAGTTACATAAAGAATGAAAGTAACACTCCTCTTACACGGCTTATAAGCCACGAGATCATGTAACCTAGTCTTAGGCTCATCAAAAAAGATTCTAAGGAGATGCAGTACAGTGGTAGAACTCCTGCCAAGCATGTAGGAGGCCAGCAGTCTGACCCCTTCCCCAGAGTCCCCCACACTCCCCCACAACCGTCTTGGATCAGAGCCTGAGATCTTGAGACTTAAAACAAAGAATAACAAAAAAACTTTAAAAATAACAACAACAAAACCAACATCATTCTGATAAGTCTTGTGCACACTTTATATGAAGACAGCTTTCTATTTCTTTGGCTATTGTCTCCCATTCCCTCAAAATAAAAACTGGGGTGATCAAACCAGGAAAGAACTTGCACAAAATTATGCTCTGGCTTTAAATTTTCAGTAATGTAGAAAATGCTTATTTCTCAATAACTTTTAAGTTGCTTACATAATATACCAAAAAACCCTTTCTCCTCCCTTAAAATGACTTCGTAAGGATAGTAACACGAACTCTCTACACTGGGGCTCTTCCTATCTTAAATACACCCCACTTGAAGATTTCAAGTCCCTCTTCACAGTGGTTGGTTCCGTGTGCTCACACATGTGGAGACGTAGCCAGGAATCCATGTTGGTGCCATCGGGATAGAAGAATGCTCTCATGGAATGCCAAGGTTCCATGGGAAACTGCTACTTGGGGGTGCTGTTTCATCGACCCTTGCATGAAAATGAAGGACTGTCCCTTCACCATTTTAACCTTTGTCCAATATGTACCACATGTTCTGGTTTGAGCAGGCCCTGAGGTTAAAAGACTGTCTTGAGGCAAAGGCATTCCTTCTGTAGTGATGGAGTCTTATCTACATCCTGAGCTACTGTAAGTGAGGTTAGGGATTTGAGTACCAAGACCATGGCTAACGGCCTCTTTGAGGTACAGGGAACAGATTTGGAGAGGAAATGACATTTGAGCTGGCCCTGTGGGAAGGTTAAGTCATTAGGGGTGAGGGTGGGGCATCCTTGAAATAGTTGCTTGAAACGAGCTTTTACATCTCAATAAAGAGCTAAAGTAGTTTTTTGGAGGGAAATTTAGAAAGGTCCCCAGACCACTTTTATGGTAGAGGAACTTGTAGAATCAAGAATTAAACCATGGCGACGGGAAAGGACTACACAATTGAGCATTACAGGGCATCTGAAGCGTTTTGGAATAAAAACTAGCAATCTAGACAATACTGTGCTTTCTGTGTCCCACAGGCAGACAGTGTTATGACTCCACTCTTTCCTTACCAGCACAGTGGCCTGGGAGTCTCTGCTCTATTCTACCTACTAAGAGCAGTGGGGATACCACGGGTTCTCATGGTCTGGGGGAAGAGCCTTAGATTCAGTTCCATCTCTCTTCGTCTACTTGGGCAATATGGGTTAGTTACCCATGTTCGTGACTCAATTCCCTCGCCTACCAAACAGGGATGATATTTTTGCTGTTGTTATTGTACTGAACTCAGAGGGATGTGACGGGAGCAAAATTGCATGGGCAGCAACAAATCACACAGAAGGTTTAAATTAAAGTCTAGTTAGAGGATCTCTGAGATCCAAGATCTATCTATCTATCTCTCTCTCTCTCTCTCTCTCTCTCTCTCTCTCTCTCTCTCTCTCTGTTCTACATTATATCATGAAGCAAATGTTCATTTCTCCTTAAGTTTTAGGTTGTGGAATTGTTGATATACTGAAAACTGCCCATCTTTTTTTTCTGACAATGCTCCTTTAAGAATAATAAAGAGCCAGGCAGTGGTGGCACACGCCTTTAATCCCAGCACTTGGGAGGCAGAGACAAGCGGATTTCTGAGTTCGAGGCCAGCCTGGTCTACAGAGTGAGTTCCAGGACAGCCAGGGCTATACAGAGAAACCCTGTCTCAAAAAACCAAAAAAAAAAAAAAAACCAAAAAAAAAAAAAAAAAAAAAAGAATAATAAAGAACTGTGAACTGGGTTATTGGGTCACGCTCTAACACAGTAGGGGGCTCCTGAGGTAAAACCCACCACTATCCATATCTCACTAATCTTTCCTCCCAGCACTTGGTAATTAACATCAAAGTGATCCAAACCCAAAATGCAAGGAATCACTCCGTGAATGGGGAATGATCACCCACTCGTGACCACCTCGTAACAGGAGAATCCTGTGACCGGCCAGGTCCCAACCACACACGACTAAATCTGAAGCAAGAGGTTTTAGGCTTCTGCTTTCAAATCACTTCTTCTCCCATTCCTGATCCTTGACATGAAATTCTATTGTATTTTTTAAAAACCTGGAGGATTATGTTTACCCTGGGACTTTCCTCAGCTAGCCCTCACTCTGAAAACAAGCCTGCGGGGTTGAAGGAGGTGACTTCAGTGGGATGGAAGGAGACTTGGGCATTGAAAGTTCATACCCTTAGGCAGTGCTGTCCGTCAGCTGCCCCAGATGTGAGATACTGGAAGCTGTTCACACACTTCACAGAAGACTTAGCAGTGTATGTACCCTCTATATAAAGCAGAGGATTGCTATGGCTAATACTTTTTACACTCCATTGAGACATACAATATATTACTGTCCCTTGTGTGTTACCTCATCCAAGTGTTAGACCATTTGCAAAGTAACAAACACACCTTCCCCCATTAAAAAGTCTGGTGGAATCAATTCTAAGTTACACATATGGCTTTCTGGTTTTCTCAGTCATAGATTCCCGTTTGTTGTAGCAGAGGGAACTTCTCTTAGATCAGGGAGGTTCATGTACATTCTCTTAATAACCATTTGCTAGGATCTAGCTGAGTCATACAGCCTATGTTTGTGGCCAGGAAGGCACAGAAGAATCTCTCTAGAATATTCTGCCCATGTGAAACTGAAGCTTAAAGGGAATGTCCTGGAATGATTTCATCCAACTTTCATAAGCATTTGCATTTTCAGCACGCAAACCGGAAGCCCAACCTCTCCAGCCAGGCATCTCTACTATTCTGAGATCTGACGGACAATATAATGCTTTCCAAAGTTTGAACACAGACCTGAGTTTTAATCCCTTCTATACCACCTAGCTGAAGATGTGTGGACTAGTGGAATAATTATGGCTGTGTGAATTTTTAAAAGTAAAGGCCAGGACTGGAGAGATGGCTCAGTGGTTAAGATCACTGACTGCTCTTCCAGAGATCCTGAGTTCAATTCCTAGCAACCACACGGTAGCTCACAACCACCTGTAATGGGATCCGATGCCTTCTTCAGGCATGTCTAAAGAGAGTGACAGTGTACTCACATACATAAAATAATAGAATAACTCTTTAAAAATAAGTAAAGGTCATGAGTTTTTCTTTTTAAGGATTTATTTTTATTTTGTGTGTATGAGTGTTTAACTTACATGTAAAGTGTGCAGTGCCCACAGAGATCAGAAGAGGGTGGGCATTTGATCCCCTGGAACTGGAGTTACATGTGGTTGTGAGCTGTC
Organism: Uromys caudimaculatus; assembly: GCA_028551405.1. Classification (NCBI taxonomy): domain Eukaryota; kingdom Metazoa; phylum Chordata; class Mammalia; order Rodentia; family Muridae; genus Uromys; species Uromys caudimaculatus. Next base: position 35,929,054 of record CM052704.1, read on the forward strand.
TTGTGGGTGCTGGGAACCCAACGTGGGTCCTCTGCAAGAGCAAGTAGTGCTCTTAACTGCTGAGCCATCTCTCCAGCTGCAAACCATGAATATATTTAATATTTTTGTACTTTTAAGAAGGAATATATTTTTGTGACTGAGTCTTGTTTGCTCATTCTAAAGATGAACTTTTTGCCTGAAATTGACATTTGATTACTGCATGTATGATTTTACAGTTTCCTTTGGCAGAATTTTTCACTGGGACAGCAGGAGTCAGTAAGTACAATGTATTTAATTTATCAGTTGGTTTCTTTCTGAGGACTTTGTTCCTTACTGAGATTCCTTTGCCAGTATGTCAGTTACTAAACTGTGGTTTGGTTCCTTTCAAACACAGACGTTAGCTATATTAAGCCTGGGATCTGAGGCAGGAACCAACTAACTGTGGCCATGTAACCTGCTTTTACCCCTCCGGCATGCATGGAATAGACATCACTTTCAGACACCTGGCCATGTTGTATCCAGCAATATTTTAAACAAGGGCCTTTAATACTTTGTGGATATGGAGGATGAGAAGGATCTCTTCCCTGAGTAGATGACCAAACACTATGTCCTATTTTAAAAGTGTCAGCAGGAAACAGATTCAGATCTAGTCTGAGTGAACTCTCTCTAGCATGTTGCTTTCTTTCTCAGAACTTTTCTGTGTCCTGTTCACACAACATAAATACTTGGTGAGACTCTGAGACTTTCCATGAGGACACACAACAAAAATAAAATCTTTCTATTCAATCCAGAAGCAGCTACATATCTCCAGGTCTAGGTTTGCAGGGTGAGGAGGCAGAGTCATTAAAGCGGAAGAGAACCTGAGCAGGTCTGGGAGTGGGTGACGACAAATGATGCTTCTTGTCTAGGAGACAGGTAAAAAGGCACACACCAGTTTCTGTTTCTACCGTGTCCTTCAAAGTTAGCCAAGGAAAACTTCACTAGACCAACTTACAAAATCCCCCAAGCTAAGAAGATCATTAGATGCCCTGATACTGGGGCAAGGAAACCAAGTTTATTTATCACAGAGTTCTTGTTGAGTGGAGGCAGCAAGTATGTGAATTAGAAAAGGGCACCCTGTTTGGGGAAGACCCACCAGGGCAGGCAAGGCTGTGATGGGAGCAGGGCCGGATTCCAACATCTTACTGATACCTGCAAAATCTGAACTGGGCAGAGGAAGCCTATTCACACAGCTCCCCTTCTCTGCTCCCTCCCCCCTCTCTCATAAACCACAAGACAGAAATGATAAAACATTTACCCGTATCCACTGAAGAGCGGGATTCTATCAGATTGAAATGACTAACTCTTTTTTAGCAGACACAAAATCCACGCCGCATAAAAATCACATGAACACAATGTAACACCCGAGAAAGAGTCCTTGTAGCAATGTTGTCAAAGAGCAACCAAAATAAATAAATCAATAAAACAGGCCACCCGGAGAGTGGGATACTTACCATCATCTTCCACTAGGAAATGGAACATATCACTTGTGGCATTTGCTCTCTCTCTCAAGACATAGCATATTTTCATGTCATCAATGTCAGCTAAAACACAATCAAAGGACAAGGTGATTAATTACTGTAGCACACCTTATGGCTTGTACTTAAAATAAATCAGGTTGGCTATTGTATTTCTGGAAATATGTTTAGATCCCCTTTTGGGAGTGGGACATGACACTTTGTTCTGTATCTCTACACCCCTTAATATCAACTGTCCCACAGAAATCTGATCCTGCACACAGATAAATAGAAGGCCAGACTTAGATTATAATAATAGCAAGGTGATGCCCCCTTCCCACCAAAGGAGTGGTTATTAAATACGGTATGTCAGGCTCCATGACAGGTGGCAAGAAAGATATTTTGAGGCATGGCAGATTTCCTGGACCTCTTGAAATCGGCAGCTTCCCCTCCCTTGCAGAGTGAGTTTTACAGGAAGCCAAAGGAAAGAACACATGTTTTCTTCACCGCCTTAGTGCTTTTTCTTAACTATTACAATGAAGCAGACTGCTTTTAAACTTTAGTGCACGGTAGGGCTTTAGCAACTCAGTGGCGCCTTCCACTGCTTTCAAGTCTACCAGACTCACGTGCGGAGGTCTATTAACGTTACCTATACACAATTTTTTAAATGCCTCCATTTTATCAGCTCCTCTCTTTAAAGATGACACCACCACACATACAATTTAATAAAACAAACATGACTCTGTCTTGTGATAAAATAGATCTATCTTTGATCTGGGCCAGTCAGTGAGTTTTTAAGGTTACACAAACGCAGAATGTGGCTAAGAGCACTGTCATCAGGGTGTATGATATTTATCTGGTCTCCTTTGTGTTTATGGTTTTTCTAATTTCTAAAAGCTCTATGAGGTTTGTGCTATGGAGTTCACAGAGGGTATAAACAGAAACGACATGAGAGCATTATCTTGGTAAGCAGAGCATTTAGAGTCAGCAAGTTCTGCCCTAGACTTCGGAATCTTTTCTTAGGAGACATGACATGTGAACTGCATCCTGCCTCACAGCTCTAAAAGAAGATACACTTATAGAGACATTCCTGGCCACAGGGAAATTTGCCTTTTAGCTCATAGACTAAGTCTAAATGTATTGCACCCCTGAAGTCCTTCACCGATAGCTCTGCGTACTGTCCGGCACTTTCTTTACAGCAATCAGCACAAATTCTATCCTAGCAGATTAAAAACTTCTGAAGAGTTTTGGTTTTTGTTTTTCTTTTTTACATTTTTACATGGTAAGTCCTCCGTTGAAAGGTTTTTAGCCAGCAAATGATCTCACCAGCATCTCTACTGTAACCTGGAGTGAGCCTCTGAAGTCTAAGAGGCACTGCCCCTGCACGGCCCCCTGCAGAGCCCCCTGCACGGCCCCCTGCAGAGCCCCCTGCACGGCCCCCTGCAGAGCCCCCCCACAGCCCCCACACAGCCCCTGCTTGGCCTGTTAATTCTAAAATCTCAATTTATAATCTGCTGTTTATCAATAAGGAATGATCAGAACTCTGCTGATTACACATCCTTATTGTACCAGCCATGACAAACTCTTTTCTAATCTTCTCACCTGCTCTTAAATTTTATTTGAAAAGCCACTGCTTGGAGACAGTGGTGGTGGTGGTGATGATGATGATAATAATAATAAGTGGGTGGGGAGGTGGCTTTGGCTAAGAGCACTGGCTGCGCTTGCTGAGGACCGTTGTTCAGTTCCCAGCACCCATAACCATCTTAATTCCAGTTACAGATGATCTAACGCCCTCTTCTGGCCTACTTTGGGTACTGCATGCATGTGGATGACACACATGCGGGCAACAACACATACATATTAAAGAAATCTAAACAAAAAATTTTAACTAATTAAAAATAAAGTTCAGAGGCTGGAGAGGTAGCTCAGCAGTTAAAGAGCACTGACTGCTCTTGCAGAGGACCCATGCTCCATTATCAGCACCCACACGGTGGCTCACAGCCTCCGGGTAACCCCTGTTCCCAAGGAGCTGATGACCCCTTCTGGTCTCCACAGGGACCAGGCACACATGTGGCAAACAGACATACATGTAGAGAAAACATTCATACAATAAAAATAAAATCAAACTATAAATTAAAATAAAATAAACCTCATTCATACAACATGTGCTAATGTTTTCCTTAAACACACACACACACACACACACACACACACACACACACACACACACACACAGTAAAAGAGAATTTCATTGAAATAAATAGCCACTTCAAAACTTTTCATTTTCCCTATAACCTTGTTAACACTAATTCATGATTTAAGAAGGAAACTCTTTTTTTTTTTTTTTTTTTTTTTTTTTTTGGTTTTTCGAGATAGGGTTTCTCTGTGTAGCCCTGGCTGTCCTGGAACTCACTCTATTCTACAGGCACTTCTGAAAACAGAAACACATTGTAAATGTACAGAAACATTACCTTCCTTAAGGACAAAGAAGATACAGTAATTTAGATAGCTTAAATGTTATAACAGTAATCTAAGAATTTGATTTTCTTCTGATTGCTGTATTTAATATACTTATTTCATTGATCTATACAACCAGCCCAGAGTTCCTATTTTAAGCAAATATCTTTAGTAATCATAGCTGGTGCAGACAGGGTGGGAGAGCCTTGTGCCTTCGCAAATTTTTGCTTGACAGATATAAACAGAAGTAATTTGCTTAACAAACTTTCCAACAAAAGTATCAATATGTGCTTATTATTTATTTGCTTTTATTTTATGTGTAGAAGTGCTTTGCCCACATGCACCAGAGAACACTATATTCTTGCCTGATACCCAAAGAGGCCAGAAGAGGGCATCAGATCCCCTGAAGCTGGAGCTACAGGTGGTTGTAAACTGGCCATGTGAGTGCTGGAACTGAACCTGAGTCCTTTGCAAGAGCATCAGACGCTGTTACCTGCTGAGCCATCTCTCCACCCCCATTATGTACCCATTGTAGAGAAAAAAAGAAAGTCTATGTAGTTGAGACAGAGCTTCAGACCCGGGAGCAAGGGTGATGGTGTGGGCGGGGCTTGCGAACCTTTCCTGACAATGACTTTTCGAAAGTCTTCGAAATAAAAATGTTCCCCAAGGGCCATTTAGTTAATCAACTTAGGAATAACCTCTCTGGCTACTTTTGTCAAAAGTGTTTAACTCCATCAAAATATAGTTTCCCTTATCCCTTCCTGATAAAGCGAAATAGAAGGACTGCACACGTGCAGTCCCCTGCTCAACACCGCTCTCTCTCATTTCCCCTCCAGGAAGATAGCCAGCTGTGAAGGAGCCATCTTTAATGACTTATCTAATCTCCATAAATAACTGCTAGGAACCAGACTCTAGCCTCAACTTGTTCAAATGAGGGCTGTGCGATCGAATATCAAGTGTTCCTCCTTAGATTCTGAATTTGTGTTAAAATGTGGTAAGTTCCTTTAAAATACAATTTTTAAAACTGTATTTTTTTTTCATCACAAAACATAACTCCTCTACCATTACAAGGATAATAAAACTTAATTGTGGTAACTCTGTGAAAACAAACAAAATGCCTACAGTAAAATATCGTACTTTAAGGGCTCAATATATGAAGAATAATATGTATTTTGGAGCTGTTGAATTTGGCTTGTAGAATTGAAAAGAATTCATTTGCATATCTTCTTCCAATTTTTTTTTTTTTAACAACAACAAAATCCTTGTAAAAACACTCTGTTTTGTGGTCAGAGGCGATATGAGATGTAAAGGTTTCTACCCTCTAATACAGTTCTGTCCTCTCCAGGAGAACAAGATAGCCTAAAGCTGCAGGTTTCTCGGTCAGAAGCATCTACAGAAAACTCTGCTGGGCCCGCACTCACTCTGGGGTTTTCCTGTCCCTGCAGGCCCGAGATGTATGCAGGCTCTCAGCCAAGAGTCAGAAGCTGGAGTGTGAAGTTGTTTGCCAGCATCAAACAGAAAAGTAGATCACGTCAACACAACAACTGAGTCTATTAAAGTGTTTGTTGTCTAAGAGCAGAACATTGTAGCAGGAAAAGAACACTCCCACTGGGATGTCCTGGGGTTACACTCCATTTCCACCCCAGAGCCCACAGGGCAGATCCAGTTTCCATTCTGAAGCTGAGATTTTCCCGAAAGCAACACAAATCCCTTTGTAAAGAAAGTTGCAGCGTCTGAGAACAGAGCCCTAACTTCCTAGCTAGCCAATGAATGGCTTCACCCTTTCCTCTCTGAGCTGCCCGGCAGAGGTCACATGCCCCTAGGTTCCTGACCTCATCAGAGCCTGCTGCCCCAAGGGCCTCAGGAACGCAGGTGCTTAGAGCAAGGGATGTCTGACACTTTGCTTAGGACAGGGCAGAAAAGGCTCTGAAGAAAAAACAAATTAGAGACAATGAATGAAAAATAACAATGAAATAAGTAATGATAAACAATAATAAAAATAACATAATAGCAAATATCAAATTAAGGAAAAATAATAAGTAATAGTAAGCAATAGTAAAATCAGTAGAATAATGAAAAACAATATAAAATAACTCCCTCCTTCGAAGATTAATCATCTTTTTATATTTTCTGAGTTTAATGAGATGGATGACAAGTTAGCCAATGAATGGACACATAACTTTCTTGCATATCATTGATTGTGTGCTCACTGTTTGAACACACCCCGTGCTGTGCCCTGTTACATGAGATATAATTTTAATAACTCTCGACAGGTTTATTTATCTCTTGTGTCCTTGGACAACTGTCTGCCTGAGTCATGAACCAGTAGGAAATATTTTTAAGGTCTCAAATAAATACAAATGAATATTGTCTCTTAGTTACAAAATCCCCAATAGTCACTGCAAGTATCAACCCAGTATTTAAAAATAAAAAGGTAATTTAGAATTTAAAGGTGCTGTGTTTGAGTGTATATTGATAATGACAACCAGGTGATGTATACCACAAATCTCTCTTTAAGGCACTGAAGTGTTCCAAGGACTGTGTGCAGTGTACCAAACGGAATGGCAGGAGACTTGGTGACAGGAAGTAGCCTTAGAAAACCAGCCTCTGTCGTAAAACCCCAAATCCGCGTCCTTCCTCATCAGCATATCTTGCCAGTTACAGTAGCTTCCCATTCCTTATGACAAAGGTGGTTACAACACAGCACACAGCAACATGGGGGCGTTTCCCAGGACTGGGGTTCTGCCTGCTCTCCGCCCCTTATCCTCTCTCCCTCTGCTCTCCTCTCCTCTCCTCTCCTCCCCTCATCTTCTCTTCTCTCCTCCCCTCACCGTCTCTCCCTCTCCTCTCTTCTTTGTCCCTTTAATTCAGTCCTGATGCTCTACTTATAAGACTTAGGGACCTGCTCATTCTCAAGAAGTAGAGCCTAGCAGGGCTTCGGGGGTGAGGAGGAAAAGCAGAACCTACCTTGGGTAAACTGCATGACACTGTGGTTTCCTTGGCCCAGGTTGAGAAGGTAGCCATGTTGGGGGGCTTCTGTCAGAATGAACCTGAGAGAAAAATGCAGGCTGTCTCTGTCCTCCACTTTCAATATTTTGCTTGTGATCATGAACCCCAAATGGCCAGTGGCCAGAGTACGAAGTGTAGAAGCTCCTTTGTTCACCACAATTTGGGGGACACTATTGTCAACAGGTAACACCTGGATTTTCATCACTTGGGGTCTCCTAGTTTCAAACACTGTATCAGGAAAAACATAGAAGTCGGAGTGGGTGCCATCAGTCACCGTGAAGGAGAAGCTGTCTTCCGTGGATTCTGTGCCATCATGTTTATAGCTGATTAAGTTTTCATTCAAGTCTTGCTTGGTGAAAACCATGACAGATCTGGTATTGTTGAAGAGGAGGTGACCGTGAACAGGGACCTGGGTGACGATGAATTTTAGGAGCCTGTCAGGGGTATCTCTGTCCTCCACAGTGAGTTCAAAGGGGGTGATCAGCTTACTTTCACTTTCACTGACCACCAAGTTGTGGATGGTGACCACTGGCTTTTTGTTGTCTACATCGCTGATTGAGATCCGGAAAGTTCGGAAGACAGGGTTCCGGCCATCCGTGACTTGAAACTCGAAGCTGTCCATTTTGACCTCATCCTCAGCTGTGTGTATGTAGTAGATTTTGTTACCAGCCAGCTGGAGCTGAGTGAATGAAGTGATGGACAGTCCCCTTCGGTCCGTGCACTCCAAGTGGCCTCTCATAGGAGCCCTTGTAATGGTGAAAACTAAGTTCTCATCAGGACTGTTCAAGTCGCTTGTGCTTAGCAGGTCGGTTGTCAGAGTGACTTTGCCACCTTCTTTCAAGGACACGCCCTTACTTACCACATCAGGGAAGACAATGTCAACACTTCCGATAGACACGTAAAAGTAGCGATCTATAAGAGCATTTGTTCCATCCGTCACATCGAATTTAATTAGGTCTCGAATGCCCTCCTGCCCAAAGTGGACATATTGAATTAAGTTTCTGTCCACTTCGTCCTGGGTAAAATTCATGCCTAGCGTGATATTTTCAAAGACACCTAGAGGTTTTCGTCTCTGTAACAAGCCATGCCCTGGCCCATAACGAATAATATAAACCAGTGATTTGTCATCAGAGTCTAAATCGGTTGCCATTAGGATTTTGTTGCTGATAACTTTGGTTTCCCCAATTTCTATTTCTAGCCCATTATTGATGGTCATTCTGGGTGTCTCATCATCAACGGGGATGACCACGATGAGGGCCATCTTCTCCACAGAGTGCTTGCCATCTGTCAGCTTAATCACAAAACTGTCCTCTTGTGTCTCAGAGTCATCATGCTCATAAATAATGCTGGAACTCTCTATAATCTGGTCCAGGGTGAAGCTTTCAACCAACACTGTACCATTGATCAGCTGGCTCATGATGTGACCGTGAGTTGGAAACCGGGTAATGGTGAATGTTAGATCATCCCGAGGAATGTCAGCATCAGCAGCGTTGAGGATGGGCGTGTCGACCACCAGACTCATGCCTTCCATCACCATGAATTCTCTCATGAACATTTCTGGCTGCTCGTCATTGGTAGGAATGATGACGATGGGGAAAATCTGTCTCTCAGAAAAGTTAATGCCATCAGAACAACGGAATATAAAGCGGTCTTCGACAGGCTCCACTCCTCTGTGGACGCTCTGGACATAGTTAATGTGTCCTTGCCTGAGATCCTTCAGCGTGAAGGCGCTTATGGCAATCCCAGCTCTTGATTTTTCTGAGCCTGGTGCTGGAGAAATGTTCTCTATATAGCCAGAGGTTGGCTGAATGACTATTGTGCACAAGAGGTCATCCTTTAGGGAGTCCGTGTCCTCAGCACTTAGGTGGGTTAGGCTTACCAAACTCTTGTCACCTTCCAGCACTACAAACTGCTCACCAACAGAAATTTCAGGGGCTTGGCTGTCCACAGGGAGGATGGTCACCCACACAGTCACGCCTTGGATAATACTGCTACCAATTCTCCATTCTTGAGACATAGCTGACAGACTCAGGTTAAAAGAGTCTGCTTTGGGCAACAGGCCAATCTCACCACTGGTGTGAGTGTAGACAACAGAGCCCTCCAGGATGTCCCTCTGGGTGAACTGATCAGCTGGAGCTCCATTGACCAGGATTTCCCCATATAAGGGTGGACCTTCCAACAGGAAAGTCAACATCAAATCGTCGGTATCCTGATAGATCCCCTTAATGATATTGGCAGTGACTTCGGTAGCTCCATTCTCCAAGACATCTAGATAGGACTCCAGAGTACCAGCAGGAAGGACTGACATAGGACCTTTACGGTCCACTGGCCGAACATTCATTCTGAGAGTGATTGGCACCACGTGGTGTCTGTCGCTCACCTCCAGGGAGCAGCTGTCAGTCAAAGAGTCATCCCCACTATTCCAATAGGAAATTCTGCCATGCTTTATGTCCCCTAAATTGAAGTGTCCTCCTACATGCAGTGGCCGTCCAGATATTTGCATGTGGCCATGTTTGGGGGCCTGGGTGAGAGTGAACGAGATGTGGGCCACATCCGTGTCAACATCACTCACATGCAACTCAGTCTCACGCAGGATGTGGTGGCCCTTCTCCTCAACGGTGAAGCCAGTGTTGACAATCTCAGGGGGCTGGTTATCCACTGGCTGCAGGTAAAGGGTGAAGGTACCTGGAGCCACGTTCCCAGCTCGATCCTCTACTTGGAACTGGAACTGAGCCACTCGGGCTGCTACTCCTAGCTCCTGCTCTGGGGGTCTGTAAGCAATTTTATGGTGATTGACCTGGGCTTGGGTAAAATGGGTCACCACAACTGAGGGATTATCAGTGAAGACCAGAGTGCCCAGTGGAGCCGGCGAATGGTTCTCATCTGTGTCTGTAGGGGGCTGGGTCACTGTGTAGTGTAGCTCCCGGTCATCCGTGTCCAGGTCGGTGTAGTGCAGCCACCTTTTCCTCAGTGGTGTGAGCTGGGATTCCTGTACCACCATCCGAAGGGGACAGCCACTGCCCAGTTCTGGAGGGAGACGGTCCACGGGATGAATGCGTACTGCAAACCTCTGGATCCCAGACTGATTAGGGGGGTCATGATTGTCTTGGACTCTAAACATGAACTGATCCATTACTGGCCCAGGGCTGTGGGGCCCCAAGTGTCTATAGAAGAGCTTCCCCTCTGTAATATCCTGTTGCCGCCACTCTGTCACTGTTCGCTCATAAAATGACCCTTGTTTCTGCCACAGACCCTGCTCTTCTTGGGGAGCATGCCTTTGGCGGAGAAGCAGATGCCCTGAGCTTGAGAAGGGTGGCGCCAGTACAAAAAGCAGCTGAGAGTCATCTGAATCCATATCAGTTGCACTCAGAGCCAAGGGTGGGATTGGCACAGTTTCACCCTCGGCCACTGTCAGCCCAGTGTTGGCATTCAGGACAGGTGGCTGGTCATCCACAGGCACTAAAGTGATAGGGAACAGGAACTGGACCTGATGCCTGCCTCCTCCATCTGACATGCGCAGCACCAAGTTGTCACTCAGTGAACCATCTCTGTCATCATGCTGGTAGACAACCTGGCCAGCTGCCAGCTCAGCCACTGTGAAGGTTTTGGGAGCAGAGTCACTACTGGGGGAACCCAGAATAACAAGGTGGCCATGCCGGAGCCCAGCCACCACCTCTAGTCTCACAGCTTCTAGGTCATCTTCATCACTAATGACCAAGTTCTGAGGTCCACTGCCTATGGGACCTGTGAGCGGCCGATATTGACCCTCATAGAGAATAAGGCCAGTGTTTCGTGTGACCACTGGAGCCAGTGTATTCATGGGTTTCACCACCACCATGAAGGAGAAAGGGTCTGAGGCTGCTCCTTCAGGGTCCACTACCTCCAGTTCTAGTTCAAACAGACGCTCCTGATCGGAGTCTTCAGAGGGAGGCTGGTAGGCAATCTTCAGCAGACGCAAGTCCCTCTGTGTAAAGGAGGAGAGAGGCAAGCTTCTGTCATCAGTGCTCACCAAGTAGCCCTGCCCAGGCTGGAAGGCAGAGGTGAGGTTGAAAATCAAAAGGTCTGGGTTGGATTCAGCATCCTCTGCTGCCAGCATGTCTGGAGTGAGAGCAGTCAGTACAAACTGGTCCACCTCCATCATCATCATGGCCACGAAACTAGGCTTGGGTGCAGTGTTCTCCGCTCCTCCCCGGATCCTCACAAGCACCTGGAAGTGCTCACGTTTTAAAGCCGGGCTGCCCACTGGAGCCCCTCGCGAATGTAGCTCCACCACCATAGGCAACCAGTCCCTGTTAGGTGAGCGACTGGGAGCTGTGTGGCGGTAGCGCACTCCCAGCTCCTGGAATGCTTTGCAGTCCATCATAGTGGTCTCATAGGTCCCTCTCTCTCCTTCCCCTCTGGGGACCTGTGGGTAGTGAAGGAGTTCTCCATAACGAGGCAAAGCGCTCAAACCTGACAAGATGCCCACGCGGCACTCCTCGGTCTCAGGTTGGTAGGAGAACTCTAAGCTCCGAGCGTCCAGGGCATTGCTGGTCCCTAGCAGTTCTTCCACGACCAGAGGTAAATTCCGAGTCACAACCTCCAGCTGGGTGAAGACCACTTCCACCTCTAGTGCCAGTGGCAGGACTATCGCCCCTCCTGGGGCATCGTAGCGCAGCTGCAGCCGGACACGGTCGCGGGAAGGGCTGCGAGCACCGAGGTGAGAGTAGCGCACTTCACCCGGGCCATAGTCGCACGCAAAACGCTTGGGACTCAAACGGCCCGGTCTCTGGGCCAGCGCGTCGTTGTCTAGCACGGTCACTGTGCAGCGGTCTCCTGGTTGCACCTGTAGCACCAAGTCACGCAATGGATCTAGCCAGACTTCGCGACCGAAGGGCACACGGAGCCCGTGGTTCGCCACCACTATAGCTTCCTCTGTAGGGACCCCTGAAGTCCCGGAGAGACCCAGGGACAGAAGTGCTGCTCCAGGGGCAGCAGCCTGTGTGGAGACGCAGCTTACCAGTGACAGGAGCAGCAGCAGCCGCCTGGGCGACTGTGTGAGTATCGGCTGGAAGCTGGAGAACTTGGCTGTCCTGCGCGCGGGGGTGGCCATCCTGGGAGTCCTTGTGGTTTGCAGGTTGTCGGCGTTAGAGTTCCGACAGTTTACCCAGCGAGTATGCAAAGCCAGTCTTTGCAGGCTCCTAGAGAGCCGGATGGGAAGGGCCGGGAACTCGGCACAGCGTCTACGGGGCCCTCCCAGTGGCAGGGCTGGACCAGGAGGATGGCCAAGTGCGCCGCGCGGTCCCTCCTTGGAGCCACAACCTAAGGTACTAAAACACTTCCAGCGCGTCCGGGGCGTGTAGCAGACAGGAGAGTCCCTACCTCCCAGGTCCCGGGACCTCACTCTTTGAGGGAAATCTCTCCCTTTGCACCCCCTAACTCCAATTCTCCCAGGGGGCCAATCGCTGATCGCTGGAGGAGGCCCTGAGTCCAGGGTTGGGTAGTGACTGCTGTCAATCAGCTCCCAGGCGGGGAAACTGCGCAGAGCTGCTCTGAGAGAGGTGCAACAGGTTGGTTGGAATGGAGGGGCGCCCGGAGCTGCTTGCCTAATAGCCCTGGACCTGGGTCTGCAGCTCAACCACCAGTCTGCGCGGCTCTACAGACGCATGTCTGCAGGTCTAAAGATTACTGCAACTCAGTCCCCTTCCCTGGTCATTGAAGTCTTTCCCAGGACTATCCACTTCTTGCCGAAACTTCCAAAGCGCGGGTGGGAGTGGAGAACAAAGTTGATCACCTTGTTGTTGTCTGAGTTTGAAAAGGAACCCAGAGCAGTTTGGGAAGACACTGGAAATTTTCAAACGGACAGGGGATTAAAAACCAGACCTACCTAGCTAAAGCAGGTTGCAATCCTCACCATCCTCACCACCATCACCACCACAAACTCCCACCCCCTATCCTGGCCCTCGCTGCTTTTCCCATATTTTACAAAACGGACATTGTCCTGTGGATTGGTAGGTTTTTATCAAGTCCCTCCTTTGCAACCAAAGTTCACAGAGTTAAAGTGAAAAGAAGCATTTGAGGTGTGTGAGAAATGCAGTCCGATCAGAATCGCCAGTCTCCCACCAGAAAAGTTCCAGAGAATGTAGCCCCAGGCTGTCCTAAACTACCACTAGCAGGAGAGCTGTCCCTGCAGACGCTCTGCTCACCTCCCAGTATTTAGACAAAGTACCAGCTAAACCCAGTTGTCAGCAGCACAATTGTTTTTCAAGCTGAGAGAACTGATAAAAACCCAGAGGGCGAGGAAGAGTTTAGATAAACCTCCTTTCAGCTAGCTCAGATTGAAACCCCAGTCTGAGCGCTTCCTGCCCCCTTGTGTCGGTTGGTCAGGCTTCCTCAGTATGCAGATTCCCCTTAAAGCATTTTCTTCTCCCTTCCCTGCACCCAAACTCCCTCACAATCAAAACCCAGTCGTTTTCAATGGATTTCTGGGCAGTCTTGCTTATCACACCGAAATATTTTCCCCAATAATGCAAAAGGGACTATGAAACAGGGACCTGGGATAATGACCATTTCTCTTCAATAAAACACCGAATTTGGGAAACAGGATGTGTTAAGAATCCTCATAAATTTCAGTCTAAATGAAAGTCGTAAGATTTAAGTGTGGTGAATTTTAAGGAAGAAATGAACAATCATTTTAACTCTTCCTGCGGTCTGACTCCTGTTTGATGTATTTACACGTGTTTCAGACCAAAGCACTAATTTCATTGCTAGATTTTACTGGCAAATGTCTGATTCTATTCTAAGAAGCCCAATGGCCTTGGAGGATCAGATGTGGAAGGTTCTAAAAGTCTTTTGGGAAAAAAGCGAGGCATTTATACAAACAAACTGGTGAAACTTAGTAGAAGCCCTCTGTGTTCTGTGCTTTGTACCGTTGGGGACCTTTAGCTCCTACTTGCATGCTACAGTTTATTACAAAAAATTAGGAAGGACACAGCCAGTACTTGAACACATGAGGAAATTCCCATCCAACTCCTGGCCAGCTTCCAATTATCTTTGATCTAATAATTTTATGATTTATCACGTTGATTTATGGATCTTAAATGGCCAAGAAATGAGAATGTCCCATTTTCTGTTTCCAGGTGCATAGGAAGATGTCAAGTGGGGTAGACAGTCAATTTCAGAACGAAGGTTTTTCGGTATCACGTTCTAAATTCTACTTAGTGAAAAAGAAGTCAAATGGATGCTAAGTGTCTTTACTCAGCTTCTCTCTCTCTCTCTCTCTCTCTCTCTCTCTCTCTCTCTCTCTCTCTCTCTCTCTCTCTCTCTCTCTCTCTCTCTCTCCCCTGGCCTGACTGAAAGCCACAGCCTGACCTCTGATGGTTCCCAGTGGCTCCAGGCTTTTTCCTTTCTTCCTTTTAAAGTCCAACAATGTTTGATTTGCCAGCAGTGATAAGATCAGTATTTGAAGTATGGTCAGATGCCTGAAGGGTAGTGTTCAATATTTTGTTTTGTGCTAAGAAAATAAAATACAGGCCCAAGTTTATTTTTAAGTGACCTAAGGAAATCAATAAACTGGACTTTTTTGGTGACTTTTTAATTTTAGCCTTTCTTAACTGAAGTGATGGAATGATTCTTTGCAGACATTTTTTAAATTAAAAATCTTAGTTTACTTTTTAAATCAAACAGCTAGCAATACAGGGTTGCTTAAATATCTTTTATATGGATGATCGTTGCAGAAAATGGTAATAGATTACATTTTTGTCAGAGAGAAACTATTATTAATGTTTTGAATAGCAGTTCAACATTAAAAGAGATCTGCTTAAGTTAGCAGGGAAATGTCATTTTAAGGAAAATGTTCCTTATCTTAAAAGTGATGAAATAAGTTAACAAACACATTTTTTTAAAAAACAAATTCTAGATTTAATTCTTTAGCTCTTACTTCCAAATCCAAACAAAACATTCTTTAGGATGAATTCTTTTTCTTTTTCTTTTTTTTTTTTTTCACTTCTTAGAAAATTCATACAAAAAGTCTCTTCAAAACAACAAACTTAAGTTTAGTGATTGCTGAAACCTGAAAGATTTCCGGCCTAAGGTCAAGCATCAAAGAACGGATTTCCTGAAGTAAAGCAGGTATTTAAGATGAAGGTAAGATAGTCAGCTGGAAATGCAAAGCCAGGCTGGGGCTAGGGGAGCAGCTGATTAAATCTGAATATTTTATTTTTCATTATAGAATTTGCTTCACTCTTCCTATGTCTTCTATTGGATCTTGAGACTCTAATAGTCTCAGAGGCTCTTCAGAAATGTGTACACCCCTCTTTAAGGATCCATGGTTGATTGACTTCAGGTTCCTCCAAAGCCTAAATCTGCAAGTGTGTATGTATTTTATGTAAAATGAGTATAGTGTTTGTGTATCATCTATGCACAGCCTTGTATATATTTAAATCACCTGTAGTTTATTCATGGTACCAAAGATGATATAACCGTGTAGACAGATGTGCTGTTTTGTTCAGAGGACAAACACATTAGGAGACCCATCTGTACACATGTTCAGCCTAGACACAAAGACTTACTGAATATCTTCAGTCAGTGGCTTGTTGAATGGATGGATATAGAAGCACTGGGTACAAGGAGCCAGCTGCACCTGAGACAAATGTGCAAAGCTCGGTGCAAAGCACTCCCTAGTTCTCAATAGAGTTTTATTTTTTAGCAGCTCCAAAACCTTGGCTTTCCTACAAACATAAAACTGGTTTGTTTCAGAGAAGCAGGAAGGGAGAGCAAACAGGACTGGACCGATTAATCTGGGGGCTTCATCCCCCCTCCCCGGCTAAGGGAGCTGCAGCAGTTGGCCTTCTGTTTCTCAACCTAGATCTCAGATGTAAAGCAAAGAACTCTACCCTTAAAGTTAGGTTCGTTTTCTATTCTGATTCTGCAGATTTACAAATGACCTGCTATTTTGTACCCATTCCTTATTTTTTAATTGTAACTTAATTTAATTTTCTGTGCATGAGTGTTTTGTTTGCGTGAAGGTCTACATAGCACATCTGTGCCTTATGCCCAAAGTGTTCAGATCCCATGGAACTGGAATTAAAGGTGCTTGTGAGCCTGTGTGCACTTGGAACCACGTGACTATTGTGAAAGGGTCTTAGCACAGTTTGCATGTTGACCATCCTTTGCGTACATTGAGATACATTTTTTTCCCAAATACTCACAAAAGAATGTCTACACTTCCTGCTTTACCAAGGTTTTACATTAAAATAACCCAGACAGATTTCACAACATCTTTTGTAAGATAGCCAAAGAGATTTTTCAGTTTTCTTATCAACAATCAGCAGGAGCTGACTTTGGCAGAATTAGGAAGGATCCTTTAGATGTTGGCTTATTCCCATAATTTGCCCATAATTTTAGGAAGACACATAACCAAAAGCCAAGAAAAACAGTAGCAAGATGCTGTTTGAAGCTAACATGGTAGCTACTGCTGGCACTGGTCCTTATAGGTGACAATGTCTAGCTTCAAGGTGAGTCAACCATGCTGAAGCTGCTGCACCTTCTGTCTGGGGGCTTGGGATATTCCCACTAACCAGACTGCTGCTCTGTTCCCGCCCCTGCAAATGCAAAGGTCAAGGCATAACTGGACTGTCCAAGTTTAGGTCCTAAGCCACACAGGCATCGGGAAGTGAGCCTCTAGTCTCTTTGGTTTCCTGATGCTGAATAACTTTCTTTAACACAGTCTGCAGTCCCGTCTTGGGGATTTCTTAAGTAGTGGACAGAGGTTGTCATTTAGAGAAGCCAAACAGAGCCCTGATTGTTGTAACAAGGCAGATATCAACTACATGGCTTGATATTTTGTATCTGAGAAAAGTGACCTAGGATGGGTTTAATTTTTTTCATGTTTGCACAATTATTGTCAAAATTAAAATTAAATAAATTAGGTTAAATGGAAGTAATTAAAATTAATTAGCACTGAAATCATCTAATTACACTCCAGTTTCCTTATCTGAAATGCCTGGGACTAGAAGAGTTTTAGAGTTTCAACTTTTTTTTTTTTTTTACAGATTGTAGAATATATTGTTTAAACATAGTGGCAAAAGCATATAATAAGGGACGTTGGGGCTGAGGTACACTTATAAAACAAAATTCATTTATGCACTCTGTACATCTTTTTGTTTTAATTTTATTTTTTGATACTTTATTTACATTTCAAATGTTTCCCCTTTTCCAGGTCTCCACTTTGGAAACCCCCTATCCCCTACCCCCTACTCCTGCATCTATGAGGGAATTACCACACCCACCCACCCATCCACCCACTTCTTCCCACATTGGAATTCCCCTGTACTGGGGCCTCTAACACCCTCAGGCCCAAGGGCCGCTCCTCCCCCTGATGGCTGACAAGGCCCTCCTCTGCCACATATGTTGTCCAAACCATGGGTCCCTCGATGTTTATTCTTTGGTTGGTGGTCCAACCCCCAGGAACCCTGGGGGGGGGCATCAGGCCAGTTGACACTGTTGCTCCCTCCATGGGGCTGCAAACTCCCTCAGCTCCTTCAGTCCCTTCTCCAACTCCTCCATCTGGGACCTCACTCTCAGTCCAACAGTTACTGTAAAGTAAAACTTGGGTATTCCAAACTTTTGGGTTACTATCCACTTATCAGTGAGTACATACCATGTTCATTCTTTTGTGACTGAGTTACCTCGCTCAGGATGATATTTTCAAGTTCCATCCATTTGCCTGCGAATTTCATGAAGTCGTTGTTTTTAATAGCTGAGTACTATTCCATTGTGTAAATGTACCACATTTTCTGTATCCATTCTTCTGCTGAGGGACATCTGGGTTGTTTCTAGCTTCTGGCTATTATAAATATGGCTGCTATAAACATAGTGAAGCATGTGTCTTTATTACATGTTGGAGCATCTTCTGGGTATATGCCCAGGAAAGGTATAGCTGGGTTCTCAGGTAGTAGTATGTCCATTTTTCTGAGGGTGCGCCAAACTGATTTCCAAAGTGGTTGTACCAGCTTGCAATCCCACCAGCAATGGA
>CM052704.1:35947508-35971759 GCA_028551405.1 Uromys caudimaculatus
TTTTAATGACTGCCTCTATTTCTTTAGGCATTATGGGACTGTTTAGATGGTTTATCTGATCCTGACTTAACTTTGGTATTTGGTATCTGTCTAGAAAATTGTCCATCACATCCAGATTTTGCAGTTTTGTTGAGTATAGGCTTTTGTAGTAGGATCTGATGATTTTTTAGAATTTCCTCAGAATCTGTTGTTATGTCTCCCTTTTCATTTCTAATTTTGTTAATTTGCATCCTGTCTCTGTGCCCTCTGGTTAGTCTGGCTAAGGGTTTATCTATCTTGTTGGTTTTCTCAAAGAACCAGCTCTCGGTTTTGTTGATTCTTTGTATAGTTCTTTCTGTTTCTACTTGGTTGATTTCAGCCCCGAGTTTGATTATTTCCTGCCTTCTACTCCTCTTGGGTTTATTAGCTTCTTTTTGTTCTAGAGCTTTCAGGTATACTGTTAAGTTGCTAGTGTATGCTGTCTCCAGTTTCTTTTTGGAGGCATTCAGAGCATGAGTTTTCCTCTTAACACTGCTTTCATTGTGACCCATAAGTTTAGGTATGTTGTACTTTCATTTTCATTAATTTCTAGGAAGTCTTTCATTTCTTTCTTTATTTCTTCCTTGACTAAGTTGTCATTGAGTAGAGCATTGTTCAGCTTCCATGTGTATGTGGGCTTTCTGTTGTTATTGTTGCCATTGAAGACCAGCCTTAATCTGTAGTGATCTGATAGGAGGCATGGGATTATTTCAATCTTCTTATATCTGTTGAGGTGTTTTGTGGTCAATTATGTGGTCAATTTTGGAGAAGGTATTATGAGGTGCTGAGAAGAAGGTATATTCTTTTGATTTAGTATGAAATGTTTTATAGATATCTGTTAAATCCATTTGGTCCATAACATCTGCTAGTTTCACTGTGTCTCTGTTTAGTTTGTGTTTCCAAGATCTGTCCATTGATGATAGTAGGGTGTTGAAGTCACCTACTATTATTGTGTGAGGTGCAATGTGTGCTTTTAGCTTTAGTAAAGTTTCTTTTATGAATGTGGGTGCCCAAGCATTTGGAGCAAAGATGTTTAGAATTGAGAGTTTTTCTTGGTAGATTTTTCCTTTGATGAGGATGAAGTGTCCTTCCTTATCTTTTTTGATGACTTTTGGGTGAAAGTTGATTTTATCCGATATTAGAATGGCTACTCCAGCCTGTTTCTTGGGACCATTTGCCTGGAAAATTGTTTTCCAGCCCTTTACTCTGAGATAGTGTTTGTCTTTATCACGGGTGTGCGTTTCCTGAATGCAACAAAATGCTGGGTCCTCTTTATGGATTCAGTCTGTTAGTCTATGCCTTTTGTGGGGGAATTGAATTCATTGATGTTAAGAAATATTAAGGAATAGTGATTGTTGGTTCCTGTTATTTTCAATGTTATTTTTATGATTGTGTGGCTATCTTCTTTTGAGTTTGTTGAAAGATTACTTTCTTGCTTTTTCTAGGGTGTAGTTTCCCTCCTTGTGTTGGTGTATTCCATCTATTATCCTTTGTAGGGCTGGGTTTGTGGAAACATATTGTGTAAATTTGGTTTTGTCATAGAATATTTTGTTTTCACCATCTATGGTAATTGAGAGTTTTGTTGGGTATAGCAGCCTGGGTTCTCTTTAGCTTTTGTGTTCTCTTAGGGTCTGCATGAGTTCTGCCCTGGGTATAGCATTTGTGTTCTCTTAGTGTCTGCATGAGTTCTGCCCAGGATCTTCTAGCTTTCATAGTCTCTGGTGAGAAGTCTGGTGTAATTCTGATAGGTCTGCCTTTATATGTTACTTGACCTTTTTCCCTTACTGCTTTTAATATTCTTTCCGTGTTTTGTGCATTTGGTGTTTTCACTATAATGTGACGGGAGGAATTTCTTTTCTGGTCCAATCTGTTTGGAGTTCTGTAAGCTTCTTGTATATTTATGTTCATGTTTTTCTTTAGGTTAGGGAAGTTTTCTTCTATAATTTTGTTGAAGATATTTACTAGTCCTTTAAGTTGGGAATCTTCACTCTCTTCTATACCTATTATCCTTAGGTTCTGTCTTCTCTGTCCTGGATTTCCTGAATGTTTTGGGTTAGGAGCTTTTTGCATTTTGAGTTTTCTTTGACTGTTGTGTCCATGTTTTCTATGGTATCTTCTACACCTGATATTCTTTCTTCTATCTCTTGTAGTCTGTTGGTTATGCTTCCATCTATGACTCCTGATCCCTTTCCTAGGTTTTCTAACTCCAGGGTTGTCTCCCTTTGTGATTTCTTTATTGTTTCTATCTCTATTTTTAGTTCCTGGATGAATTTGTTCATTTCCTTTGTCTGTTTGATTGTGTTTTCCTGTAATTCCACTTGTTTGATTGTGTTTTCCTGTAATTCTTTAATGGATTTTTGTGTTTCCTCTTTAAGGACTTCTAGCTGTTTACCTGTGTTCTCTTGTATTTCTTTAAGGGAGTTATTTATTTCCTTCTTAAAGTCTTCTATCATCATGAGAAATGATTTTAAATCTGAGTCTTGCTCTTCTGGTGTGTTGGTGTATCCAGGGCTTGCTGTGGTGGTAGAGCTGGGTTCTGATGATGCCAAGTAGCCTTGGTTTCTGTTCCTTATGTTCTTGCCTTTGCCTTTCGCCATGTGGTTAACTCTGGTGTTGGCTGGTCTTACTCTGTCTGGCTGTGGCTTGTCCCTCCTGCAAGCCTCTGTGTCAATACTCCTTTAAGACCAGCTCTCTCTGAGAGAAATTTGTGTTTGGGGAGCTGTGGCACAGGGTCAGCTCTGGGATGCAGACAGAAACCAGAAGGATCTTGTAACCAGCTGTCCTTTATTTCCTGTGCCCTGATGGCTCTGCAAGGGTTCCTCTTGATTGAATGAATTTGAACAGAAGTGGTGGTCTTGCCTGTGTTCGAAGGTATGTTGGCTCTCCTGGGATACCAGCTCTCTCCTGGCACTATTTGAGTATGGAGCCCTGTGTCACAGGATCAGCTCCCTGGCCGTAGAAAGAAACCAGAAGACCACTCCTCAGTCACTATGTACTGGGATTCCAGGTTGGTCCCTCTGAGCAGACAGGCTTGTCCACACTCCTGGGAGTCTAGCTTTCTCCAGGCACTATTTGGCTATGGAGCCCTGTGGCACAGGCTGAGGTCCCCAGCCACAGATGGAAACCGGAAGGCTCCCATCCCAGGCTTTTCCTCAGTCCCTGTGTCCTGAGGGCCTGAGAGGCTAGTTTTCTCCTGGCACTATTTGGCTATGGAGCCATGGTGGCCCAGGCAGAGGTCTCCTGCCATAGATGGAAACCGGACGGCTCCTGTCACAGGCTTTTCCTCAGTCCCTTTGTCCCAAGGATTCCAGGCAGGTCCCGCTGAGCAGTGGTGCTCCTCTTAACCCCACTCACGGCTTTTCCATACTCCTGGGATGCTAGCTTTCTCCTGGCACTATTTGGCTATGGAGCCCTGGTGGCCCACACTCTGTACATCGTGTATTTATAAACTGGAAGTAATTTTAATGTACCAGCATTTTGATGGTGATTTATCACCTGATATTAGGTGTTGAGTTTTTCTTTTTTAATTAAATTTTATTTTTGTACTTATTCACTTTACATCCTGCTCACTGGCCCCCTCCCAGTCACCCCCTCCTACAATCCTTCCCCTATACTCCCTTCCCTTCTCAATGAGTGGGATTCCCCCCCCATCCTGTTCCCCACCCTGACACATCAAGTCTCTACAGGGTAGTCTCCCGTTGAAGCCAGACAAGGATTTTCTGCATGTGACATTCTTTCAGTGTTTACAAATATTTGGCATTTTGGAGCATTCCGTACTTGATGCTTTTAGACATGTTTTAGACCCCTGACTACCACTTTACCTCTGGCGTGGTCTTTCTTTCATCTCAACCATGCCTTCTCACTTTTCTACTTTCAGATATGTTTGTCCAAGCTTCTCCCTTTTTTTCTTACCCAAAATGGAGGAGAAGGAGGGAGCCATGCAGAGCAGAGGAAAAAAGATCCTGGTGGCCTATCTGCTGGCAGGCTTTGATGGTGGGGATTATAGGATTTATGCCATTGGTGGACTACTGGATCCACACACGGGTGAGAGACCTCTCTTGTTGTCATGGAGGAGATGTAGTGAGCCCTGGCTTGTGGCATTCTAAGGCACATCTGAGCCATCAATGAGCACTCAATGTGACCACCAGTCAACACTGAGCCTAGATTTGTGCATCTTTTCCTCAGTTAGATTCCCTCAACTTTTTGCCTATGTATTTGTTGAGATCTTTTGAAACCAGTGATTCCAGGGCATTGAAAGTCACAGATTTTCCAGTGGCAGGCTTTCAAACAAAGCTCAGATTGTAGCAGAATTCAAACCATTTAAACAAGAGGTCATCACTGGGCCAAGACTAGAACAAACAAATAAACAAACAGTAAGTAACATCAAAGCTTTTCTCTCCTGGGGTTTATATTTAAAAGTTTTTAACATACTGCTCATGAATACTTTTACATGCTTCTCACTGCAACTTTATTTTCTGAGTATTGTTATAGGCATTCATAGAAATATCCACATTGTCCATGGGAGAAAAAAACATTTAGCAAAGGGCTCTTAGTGTTCTTTCTTCTTAGAAATAATTCGGTTCTACAAAATAATCTTTATGGGGGAAAGCTTGCTTAAAATACAATTTGAATATGAGCATATCTTATATTTCTACTGAGGGAAAAATTAATAGCTTCAAAACTGAGTTATAAAACCATAGCATATGAAACAAATGCAGATTTAACCTTGGAAATTGTTGTTCAAATGAATCAGCTTTGAGAATGATTTCATTGGCAAGTCACTTAACACTTTCTCAAAAATATTCTCATCTCTTTTTTGTGTTTTATTAATCCCTAAACATTTTTTCACTGAATTTTCCAAGGCATAATCTATAAAGCTTACCTGCTTGGTTCCTTCCTACAAGCAGAGGCACCAAACTGCTCCCAGAAGCCTCCTTAATCCTGGAATCTTCCAGAAGGTATCTTAAAGCCTACTTCACTTAAAGTCTCTCCACTATGGGCATATATTTTTCACAGCCTACTTTAATAAAGGTTCAACCTCCACTCTAGCACACCACCCACCAGAGGTAGTGGAAAAGAAATGGACCTGTTTAGAAAGTTCTTTGGGGCGATTACAATCTTCATTGTTCTCAGTCCAGTCTACTAGCAAATACCAAACATGGACCAGCAGCTGCTGTCCAGTTTACTCGACACACACTACGCATGCATCAGCAAGGGCAGTTCAGTCCAGAAGAAACCCTGAGGCTCGCCAATTGGCCTGCAGAAGCAGCAAGAAGCCATGGGAATCTCAGGAGAAGTTCTTTGATGCATTTCTCTCTATGAAGTCACCACAAGTGAGGCTCAGCAATGCAATGTAAGGCGAACCAATACATGTGTGTTGTCATTGAATACTAGTGAGGCAGAACAAAGCGAATGGATGCTAGAGCTCCCATTGTCTGTGGGGTCATATTTACATTCTTTTTAAACACCATGAGTCCTTTCACATGTTCGCTTTAGCAAAGCATCCTTTCACCTGTGTCTGCCTCAGCAAAGCATTCTTTCATGTGTCTGCCTTAGCAGAATGTTCTTTCACCTGTCTCCTCCAGCAAAACATTGTTATAAACCAACTGAGTCTTCAAAGAAACCAGACATTTCCATTTTACTCCACCTCCAGACTTCAGTATATCTTACTACACCTGCAATAGATTGTCCCTGGACATGCCACGTGGAAGTCAGTCTCTGACTGACCAGCTCTCATGTTGTCAATGCCCATGCATCTGTAAAGCCCCCAGCTGCCTCCTTGAGCATGAAACAGATTCTCTCGGCTCCTTCTTCCACGTGACAGCGTGTCAGGTGTGTCCATCAGTGGTCACTTCCCTACTCCATTGTCTTTTGACCAGAGTGAATATCTCTGTTTCTCTTGACTGCCCCTTGAGGCATGTCTTGGAACCTTGCTGCTGTGTTCTGTCCTGAGAGTCCCTGATCAGCTAGGCAGGGATTTGAAACAGGATTGTGTATGCACAGTGATGGGAGTTCATCTGTACTGGAAACCTGTTTGCTTCCTCACTGTGCCTCCATCCTTTGTGATTCAAAGATAAAAATCAGAGGAAAATATAGTCCAGTCTCCTGCTAACTAATTCCCAGTTCAAGAAGTGAAGTGAATGACAGAAAGAGCAGTATTCCTGCCTTCTCCTCTTAAATCATCAGTGGTTACCAGAACAGCCATTAGTTGTTTTGTTTTTTTAAGAAAGGTAAAAAAACATGAGAAAAAGTCTAAATTATGGGCAGTATAAACCATTATCAGATTTGTTGATACAGTATTATAAGGCTTTTGGTTAGCTGCCCAGGGAGAGAATATTTTTCTTCTTTTGAAATAACTGTTGCAATTTCAAAATTCTATCCAGGTAACTAAACCTTTAAGATGAATACTACATAAATAAAGACATTTATGACATATGTTATTAATGAAAGAAAAAAGCACAAAGAAAATGTCTCTGAATAATGGAAATAAACGAAATTCAATTATATGGTCTCTTTGGTGTATATATAAAATGATAAATATGTCAAGTAGTATAGAAACTTTTTACTATATGATGAGTAGTATATGATGGTTGCTACAATGTGGGAGATAAACACATTTTGTGCAAAAAGTAGTGATTATTGGAGATACTGATAGTTTATGAATTTAATTGTTCATTCTTGATATTAAGTAGAAGAAATAACTGGAGAATGAAGGAATTCTAGCCAGCCCAAGCAGGGCAAACATGGCTCTGGCAGGCCTTGCCCTTCTCCCATTCCCTCTTCAGTGCTAAAACAATAGAGCACATTCCTAAAGCCGACCACCAAGGTCTGTCCCCTTATGTGGCCACTTCCTCCCCCTGAGGCTGACTACCAAGGTCCAGCTATCAAAGTATTGAAGTCCATCAATCAAAAATCCCCTTTGGCTCACCTAATTAATATGCCCAATTACAATTAAACACCTCGTCCTGGTACAGGGGTTTTCCCCTTTACCTTTATAAACTGTCATTTGCCTGTGGGCCACATCTGTCTTCTCTCTATCCAGAGGCAGTCCTTGTCCCCACTCTGGGACAAATGTCTTTGCCCCTCTCCCTGTTCCCTTCCCCTTCTCCCTCATCCTCTATCTCCTGTCTTTTCATCTTATACTCATCCATCTGGGGCAAAGAAATCTCCTTTGTGCTGAGAACATGGTCTTGGGGTGTCCTGGCCCAATCATTACAGAGAATGATATTTATTTTGGCTCAGGGTTTTGAACCATTTAGCTAGATTGATTTCAAGTCTGTCTGTGCTCAGGAAGAGTGTCACGGCAGGAATGTCCTATGGAACCTTAAGCCTGTCACCTTTTACGTGGGAAATGAAAATGAAGGGGGGCCGGGCAGTGGTGGCGCACGCCTTTAATCCCAGTACTTGGGAGGCAGAGGCAGGCAGATTTCTGAGTTCGAGGCCAGCCTGGTCTACAGAGTGAGTTCCAGGACAGCCAGAGCTACACAGAGAAACCCTGTCTCGAAAAAACCAAAAAAAAAAACCAAAAAAAAAAACCAAAAAAAAAAAAAACCAAAAAAAAAAAAAAAAAAAAAGAAAAGAAAAGAAAAGAAAATAAGGGGGGAATGGAATTCCAATATTTCCTCAGGGAGCAGAGAAGAGCTTCCAGGTCCTTCCTCCTGATATCCACCACACCTCAGCAGCACCACAGGCTGAAGATCAAGTCACAGACACTGACTCTGAGGGACCCACTCAAAACAATGTAGTAGATGGTACTTCTACCTCTTCTGTTGCCACACCTATTGGATTTATATTAAAAAATTTTAAAGTTGTAAGACTGATTTAGTTTGTCTCAAAAACATCATCAAAGTCATTTGAAGGATGTGCTCCATTCCTGAAGTAAATTTATACAATAATTCAAATTGTTTAAGCAGAAGCTTACCAAGTTTTGCACCTACATAGAGTGTCGGGGTGCAGCATGTGCCATATTTATGAGCCTTTGTGTCACTACAATAGTGGATTAACATCATTGGAGTGTTAACATGGCAGGCATGCGCTTTTGAAATAATGTCAGTATGCATGTTTATTTGTTTAATGAGTATATTTAATATATGAACAAAGGCCACTCTACTCTCATGTGATCTGCTTGAAATGACTAAGGAATGTGGTAAGACCAGTCAGTGCTATGAGTCTAGGCCTTTTGCCACAGTCTTTTTCTAAAAAGTGACTTGTTTGATTTGAAGCAGTATACAATGCCATGACAATGGCGAATGTCTTGGGAGTCAACAGGTGCAGTTTCTACACAAGCATAATACACAGAGAAAGCAAGGGACTATGGAGAGGTTATGAGGCTCGCTTAGCACATCTGTAAACCAAACTTGAGCTTCCCCTTAGTCTGTCAACGAGAAATTGATAACTACCCAGGAGACTGATTTTGTAGTCTGAGAGAGAAGGCAGTGCACCGAGTGTGAGGACCTCGCATCAGCCCCTTCCTCATATAACTTTCTTGTGTCTTCTTAAATGAAAATATCAATTTTATAATAAAAAAATCTGCTTATTTGACTTTAAATGACTAGGTATTTCATAACGCTTCTAAACATAGTGCTTAAAAATAATTATTATTCCAGAACATGAGATTTGAACAGGGAGTAGATGATAAACCGAGTGAACCATTGGTGAAAGCTGATTTTCCCTTTCCCAGCAGGTATAAATGACAGGATTGTGGTTAACCTTTATCCCAATGGCTAGGTTTACATTCATTCATTCATTCATTCATTCATTCATTCATTCATTCATTCTTTTCTCCTCTTATTCAGTTTTTATTCATAGTCATAAACTTAACTCAGCAATCCAGCTAGACTTGGAGGGGAAAGGACCATGCGAGACCTGGTGGCTGAGGGAGCCATAACAGACTCGAAGGCAGCTTTCTAGCATCCAGCTCACGTTGTGGAAAACTCGTCTCATCAGAACCAGAAGAGGAGTGCCAAGCTCCAGAATGTGTCATCCATGACCAAACAATAGAACCCAAGGTGACACAGGTCAGAGACTTCCCTTGAAGTTTTCCAAAGAGCTTACATTAATGCAAGTGCATACACATGTGTGTCTAACATGCTGGATTGAAGGGAAGAGAGCTGTACTTCTATTATAAAAAAGATTGTTAAGTGTCTTTAATTTTTTTAATATAAAACTAGGAAATACAGAGATATTTCTGCTGGGGTTGTAGGGCACAGTCATAATGTCTCAAATTTCAGGGACGACTTTTCCTCCTGGTCTTCTTATCATTATTTTAGACTTTGGAATAATGTAATTATTTCGCCTTTCACTTTCTAGAAGTTAGTAGGGTTCCCTCCCCCCCTTTCAATTACGTAGTCAAACAAATTTTTTTTGGTGCGTTTGTACATATTCTTCTGAATTCCTCAAGATTCATGCATGTTGGTATCTGTCTGGCCCAGTTTTTGAGAACAGCTTTACAGTGTGGGCAGATGGCATTTATACAAAGACACAATTAAGCAAGCTGAGTCTTAACTCGGAGAGAGCATACTCAGGGACTTCTCTAGGTTTAGTCTGGAGACATACTTTTTGGTTAATATAGGCACATGATGGTAGAGGAAGGTTAACTTTTATCTTTCAGTTGTAGTGGAATATTTGACTTTTGTGACTGAAAGTTGATGTCTTAGGACATGAACCTCACAGGCCTTATGCTGTCATGTCTAAAGATATGCTACTACGGGCACATCAGAACAATGCCTTAGATACAGGGTGTGTCTGCTGACTCCTGTAGGAAAGCCATATTATATATACATATATATGTATAATAATACATTGCATAATACATCAAAGGTGAGTATCTATCATAGGTAACAGAAACTATCAAACAGGTTATAAAACATTCTTTATTTTAATGTAGTATTACTCTGACTTCAACTCTGAAAATACTTGGTTTGCTACAACTATAAATATCAACTACTTCATAAGCATTCTTGGTGATATTAGATAGGGGGAAATTGGGTTATTAAAAGAACTAACTAATGACAGAGCGTTCTAAATACAGATTCTTTCTTAGAAGCTGCTACATATATCTTGCACCAGAACACAAATAAAGAAAAGCTACTATTAGAATATTAAAACTCCTTTGACCCCAGCAGAACACAAGTATTTCCTCTTCTAATGGTACTGAAATGATGATACACTTGATTTTTACTAATATTAAAAAGATACTGTTTTTAACAGTGTTACCAAGCATGGTGGGATGGCTTGCATACGTTTTAATAACTACCAATAAGACTAAGCAATCCAATGGAGGAGGAGCCAATACAATGTTCCACTTTGCTTGGGGGATTTTGTATAAGTAACCCACAGGGTTCACAGTACATGTTTAATGCTGATCAGCAGTGCGTGAGGATTCAGAGCTGTGTTCGTGGCCTTCTTCGGGCTAGCCCACCTCACAAGCAGTGCTCAGAACTTGGGGACTTGACATGACTGAATCTGTCATGGTGTAGCCTTCCCTGGGCGGGAGTGTGGCTCCTGGAGTCGCTCACAGAGGCATAGAACAATGACCCATTCTCAAGGAAATGAGAAATGACATTTCCCTTTCTGGGGTGGCACAGGGCAGCCACTTCTATTATAGTTAGAAGCAATGAGCGCTAAGGTTAAGCAATTTCTGTGTTATCAGCTCTGTTGAGAATTTCGTTAGGATTTTGATCCTTCCCCAGGAAGATTTTCCCCCCAGGAGCTCATGTGTATGAACTTTTGGGAGCTCATGTGTATGAACTTTCAGGGACTCATGTGTATGAACTTTTGGGGGCTCATGTGTATGAACTTTTGGGGACTCGGGTGCATGAATTTTGCATCTGTCACCAGTTTTATTCAGAGAGCCAGGAGCTCAGAGCTGAGAATCAGAACACTCACTCCTTCCAAACTATGTGAGCAAAAGCAGATGCCAAGGGCTTAGATTTTAATATATGAACTCAAGTGGAATAAGGCCTGGAAACAGAGACCCAGGAAGAGCTGAGTCTTTCAGATTTGCTTCTTCTGACAAATCACAAAACCCACCACATGTTGTCTTGGCTTCCTCTGATTTTCTTCTTTGCCCTCCCAAATTTTGGATATGAAGCTCTTAAATTCAGTCTGATCAACCCCATAACACTGCTCCCAAGCCATCAGATACACAAGCCCACGCAAGCACGTTCACTTGCCCTGTCACTCAGCTTCACTGCAGAGGGTGGAAAGCGAATGGAAACTAAAGGTACAGAAGTCATGTGGCAACGCCATGGGCCTTTGGACAGGAATTGCCTCTCATTTGCTCTGCTGTGTTAGCTGGTGCTTCCATCTTACATCAGGGCTTAGACACACCACTGCTCTTCATGTCTGCTGCCTTTCTCCCTACATGTCAGGACCTTCCTTCAGTGTCACCTAGTGACTGACCCTGGGATTCTATCTCTGATTCTCAAGCATTTGGAGGTACAGACACTTTCTGGACTGCAGGCAAAATACCATTCGTAGACTTGAGTCATAATTCACTCCAACAGATACCATGTGAGCGCCAATGTAGCACGCCATCAAGTCTGAACATGCACAGGCATTACTGTCGATCCATGCTGCATGCTTCTGTTCCTCTTAGTCTTTGGAAAGCAGTGCTGACAGTTTGAAAAGCAGATCCATGTTTCTACAAGGAGACGCTGAGCAGAGGTGCTGCACATGTGTAGGGCACAGAAAATTCCTGGGGCCCAACTGTGGGTTTGCAGGCAGCTGGGTTGGTTTGCAGTCTGGTCCTTGATGGCAAACATCAGTAATCATCCTCTCAGGTGCACAGCTTTGAGTTTATATTGTTTAATCAGAATAAAAGCAAGCCACACTAAAAAAAAAAAAAAATCACACTAGACCTAGAAATGAAGTCTATCTTTGAGACCCTTGAAATCTAGGTCAAGACAAGTGCTGATCAAGCAGACAGTGGATTTTTTAGTAGTGTTTCAAAAGAAGCTCAGAATCCCCTCAGTGGTCACTGCTTATGATTTTCAAAATGTCAGTCAGCCTCCCAGTCCTTATAGTGAAGCACTGTAATGGTAAGTGAGAATTTAAACACATATGCAACATGTTTTTGTCACATAGGTTTCTGCATGTGATCAGTAAAGACAGCGATGCTTGAGAGACCAACGTTGTGGAGAGAGTGGAGATTCCACAGTCAGAGCAAGGAGCAGCCATGGCTGGAGCTGCTGAACACTTCAATATTTCAGCTAAAGAGTCAGGGCAACCTACTGGAAAAATCCCAGGAATAGACATTTAGTTAGAAAAGTTTGAGCATTTGAAGAACTGGGCAACTGAACTGTGATGTGCTTTAAACCCTGAGAAAAGTCTGTGTCTACTTTGGATTTTTTACTTTGGGCTTTGGGGACAGTGCAGTACACGAGGGAACACAGGGGCCTGAAAGGAGGGTGGTGCACAGGGAAGGGGCCCACAACTGTTCAGGACTGCGGATTGGTTTTTCATATGACATTCTCTTTGCTATGACAGACTGATGCCAAGGGCCAGCTGGCTCATTTGAAGGTGCGGCTCTGCACAGGAGGCTCTATTAAGGTAGAAAAGAACTTTGCTATTCTGTCTGTCACAGCTTTGTAGTCTGGTTAATGTCCAGTTCCTTCATAGCATTGATTTTGTCTACGGTTGTAAAAAATTAACTGAGCTAATGAGTGTGGTGCCTGACATGTGGAATAACAGCTGACCTTGCGTGTGGACCTGGGTCTCTGTTTGAGTGTGCCCCTGTGCGTGTGTGTGTGTGTGTGTGTGTGTGTGCACGTACAGGTGTTCACATGGGTGGGGCACACATGTACTCACATGCATATGAGTGCCGATGCCAGGGGATGACATCAGGTGTCTCCCTCAATCACTTCTGACCTTACTATTTCAAACAGCGTGTCACAGAACCTGGTGTGACTAGAATGTCCAGCCGCTGCCTCTGATTCCCTAGGGTCCCCCGTCTGTCTTCTCAGCACTGAGATGACAGGTATGTGCAAAGTAACTGCAGAAGTTAGAATGAGGTAGATGGGCTCCTAGCTCTTAAGATTGCCACACTCTTCCACTCCTTTAAGCGGAGTACTTTTCTGAAAACCACTGCCTTTTGCCCTTGTGCACAGTTCGCTGGTAGGATGGCCTGTCACTCGCTGGCCTCTCCATCTCATGCTGTCCTCTGCCCTTGGACACTGGCTTTTGCACTTTTCTTAATACACATAAATGCTACTTATAGAAAGTCCCATTATAAATCCAGTATAGACACTTTAAAACAAAACCAAAACATTTTTTGATCTTTGATTGGCCAATGTTGCTAAGGACCCTGTGGATATATAGGGCCACCTGTATCGTGTGCATGAAATATAGCCCTCTAAATAAGGCTGGGGAGATGACTAGTGAGTTTCTGCAAGCACAGGGACTGGAGTTCAAGTCTCCAGCACCTGTGTAAAAAGCTGGGAATAGCTGCTCTGGTCTACAATCTCAGCATTAGAAGGTAGAGTGAAGGGGATGCTGGGAACTCCCTGGCCAGCTAGAGGACACTCACAGAGAGACACAGACACAGACACAGACACACACACGCACGCACGCACGCACACACACACACACACACACACACACACACACACGCATGCACACACGCACTCACACACCACACTGGCACACATTAGAATTTTAAACTTCAGATTATGTTTACAATAGTTTTTCAAAAAGGATTTTCCATATGTTTGCTTTGGAAACAGGAAAGCAATGATTTCTGACCAACTTCAGTATGAAGATAAAGTCGGCCTACTGATTGTCTCTGGAGAGGAAAAGGTTAAACTTGCTTCTCTCTGTAGTTTTCTGTGTTAGCTGTCTTTTTATCTCTCTGTGGGAGTGGCTGCCTATAAGTAGCTGAGGTCCCACCTAGCCTGCCTGGGTCTTGCAGCTGACTCTGTAATCTGCCTTCTTTCTTCACTGAGCACAGTTGGCAGAGAAAATAGAGTATTTGGAAAAAAGGACAGTGGAGAGATCTGCCCCCTGTTAACTCTTCCTGGAGAAAAGAAAAACCCACACGCTTATTTTTAAAAGCATGTATTTCCTTACAAAAGTCCCTTACAAAAGAGGACAGAACACAGGACTGTTTATTATTAATCTTACTATTGTTTTAACTTTTATTCATGTATTCATGTGTGTGTATGATGAGTGTGTGTGAGCGGTGTATGAGTGTGTGGTTTGTGTACGGTGTGTGCGTGGTATAC
Source organism: Uromys caudimaculatus (assembly GCA_028551405.1). NCBI lineage: Eukaryota > Metazoa > Chordata > Mammalia > Rodentia > Muridae > Uromys > Uromys caudimaculatus. Next base: position 35,961,749 of record CM052704.1, read on the forward strand.
GACTGTGGTATGGGTATAGTGTGTGTGTGTTATGTGTGTGTCTGTGTGTTGTGTGAGTGTGTGTTGTGTGTTGTATGTGTGTATAGTATAGGTGGTGTGTGAGTATGTGTGTGGTATACTATGACCGTGGTATGTGTATGTGTGTGATATGTGGTGTGTGTGTGTGTGTGTGTGTGTGTATGTGTGTGTGTGTGAGGTACTGTGGTATGTGTGTAGTGTGTATGTGGTGTGTGTGTGGTATGTGTGTATGTGATGTGTATGTGGTGTGTGAGGGTGCATGGTGTGTGTGTGACATACAATGACTGTAGTGTGTGTATATGTGTGTGTATGTGTGTGGTATGTGTGTGTGTATGTGTGTGGTATGTGTGATGTGTGTGTGAGTGTGTCTGTGGTGTGTATGTTTACCATGTGTATAGGTATCTGAGGGGATCAGGAGAAGACTTGGATTCAGGCTGTTGTGAACTCCCTGAGCTGGAAGCTGAGAATTCAGTTCGGGTTCCCTGGAAGAGCAGTCAACATTCTAACCCATGGCTCATCTCTCCAGCCCCGCTTCCTGTTCATTATTTTCTAAAGATACATTTGTTTTATTTTATGTGTGTGAGTGTTCACCTGTATGTGTATATGTGCACCATGTGTGTGCCTGGTGCCTTTAGAAGTCACAAGAGGACACTAGATCCTCTGGAACTGGAGTTACAGATGGTTGTGAGGTTACATGTGGATGCTGGGAACTGAACCTGGGATATCAGCAAAAGCAGCCAGTGCTCTTAATGCCATCTCTCAAGCTCCTACTTCATTATTTTAAAAAGAACAACTTACCTAATATATATGTTGATTAAAAGTAGAGTTTGGCCCAATGCACTGCGTTTGCAAATTAGGAAACTGTGGATAAATAAGAGATAAAGAAGGTAGTTAACTGGAGCCTAACATAGCTGTCCTCTGAGAGGCTCTACCAGCAGCTGACTGAAACACACGCATATAATTACAGCCAACCACTGGACTGACGTCAGGGACCCCTATGGAAGAGTTAGGGGAAGGACTGAGGCTGAAGGGGATGGCAACTCCATAGGACAAACAACAGTATCAACTAACCCAGACTCCTCAGAGCTCCCAGAGACTTAGCCACCAACCAAAGAGCATACATGGGCTGGTCTGTGGTCCCTGGCACATATGTAGCAGAGGACTGCCTTGTCTGGCCTCAGTGGGAGAGGATGCATCTAACCCTGTAGAAACTTGATGCCCCAGGGAAAGGGGATGCTGGGAGGGTAATGGTGGAAAGGTGGTAGGTGGGTGGAGGGGTGGGCTTTGGTGGGGGAGCACCCTCTCAGAAGCAAAGGGGAGGGGGTAGGGGGTGAAGAACTCAGGGAGGGGGGGATCGAGAAGGGGGAAACATTTGGAGTGTAAATAAATAAAATAATTTAATAAAAAAGGGAATTCAGTCAGAAAAAAAGGTGGTTAATGTTTGTTTATGTCATTTAGATCGAGATCTAGAAAAGTTTCTACTGCAAAGGATCTATGTCCTCAAGACACATGACCCTAGCAGCACATCTGGGCCATTTGCCAGGGTACTCATTGAGTTTCATGCCGTTGGTAAACACATGGTTCTATAGTATCATAATGTTAAGGGCTCCAAAATGAACAGAAACACAGGATTTACATTTCTGAAACCACCTTAATTTATTTAAAACAACCATCTCTAGTTTCATCCACTTTTCTTCAGATCATATAACTTCATTCTATGGTTGAAAGAAATTCCCCTGTGTCTATGAGCCATATTTCCTCCATCCATGCCTGTGTCTTACGCACCTAGTCTGGCTCCATAATTTAGCTATTGTGAATCGTGCTGCAATAAACATTGATGGGTAAGCATCTCTGGTTTGTTAGCATGGGGGCTTTGGGGTGATTTTTGAGGATTTTTGATGGCAAGGTAGTCTGAGATAGAAAACATGGCCTCTTTCCAAGGAAGAGTGTCATCTCTAGGCATTGTCTTTTGTGAGAGTCTGAAGCAATAGTCACAAAGGCTCTAATTCAGTAGCAAAACAGATGGAGATGGATGAGCCAATGTTGTTGGGGATAAAATATCTCAGCCCTTTGTACATCATATAAGAACCTGGAAAGCCAAATAATGTAAATATTTCAGTATGTAAGCTATGTCAATAGTAAACATCTCTTAGCTCAAGCTAAGGCTGTACTTGAGATGCTGTCAGCAGGATGTGTGTTTACTAATGGGTCCCCCATGCTGGTCACTCCTGCTGGCTCCCGTAATGATATGTCTCCCTGTATTCTCTTTTGAACCCAAGGGCACTGAGACCTGGATTTGCTTTTAAGAGAGGATGGCCAGTTGTTCGCACTACTTTGTCCTAACAGAAATCTTCCCAGGGCCTTCATTGCAAAATCCTAGTCTCTGGTCCTACTCTGTTGTTATAGAGAGTGCCTCCAGTGCATTGTGGGAGCAGACTATCCTGGGTAGAAATGAGTAAGGGCCACGTTCAGCAGGAGCCATTGCAATCGCAGAGGCGTCTATTATGCTTTATATTGACGAAGTCAGAATATCTATACAATCCACCCACAGTTCTCATAAAGTCATTGTAAATTGTTACACCATTCAGTAGGCTTTCAGCAAATATTCTGGCCTGCATTTAAACCAAGCAAATTAAACTCTGTATATTAATGTATATTTTTTTGTTATTTGGAGAAATGATATGCAGTTGAAATGATCATAATTCTATTTAACTCACAGATGTATGTAAGTCAGTATTTAAGGAAGAATGGATGGATGTGAATTCCTATGGATTGAGTAGTCCCTCTGAGTAATACTACATAGAGTACAAGTTAGGAAAATCGGTGTTTAGTAAGAGCATCCCTATCTCCAGATAAAGGAAAGAGAAACAATCATTGTGTGGAAATAAGATGAAACATTAAGAAACACTCAGACTCCTTTATTCCACCATTTTTTTTTCCAGTCAAGATACCAAGGAAATTTTTTCCCCTGCTTAATGAAATGAAGTTTTTTTCTTTCCTAATTTGACATAGGAATTAAAGTTCAGTTCAATCTTTTTACTTAATTACAATGTAACAAGACTAAGGACGGCGTAAGAAGCACGAGTTAATCAAAGCTAAAATGGGAGCACTGGTGTCAAGGTGTCCATCATTGCTACATTTACATGAATCTCATAGTAGGGTTTTGAATCATGATTTTAAACCAAATGACTGCATATTACAGTCTTAGAAAGCTCAACTAAGTATGTCCTATTTGAAGATAAATAGGCAGATTTAACTCATTTATCCCTCACTCATGAAATTTTATGGTTCTCTGAACTATGAATTTTTTCCCCCACTAGATTTTAGTGCTATGTAAACTTTTTGAAATTTCTAATCAGTTTTTGTTCTTTTTCTTTCTTTCTTTTTCTTTCTTTTTTTTCTTTTTGGTAAATAGGGTCAGGTGGGAGTATTCTTTGTTGCCCATTTCTGTCCCTTTATATGAACAATGGGATCTTTTAAGTCTAAGAACAGCTTGCTCCTTGCTCTTGTTCCATTATATAACAGAAGAAAATCTGGTGCAATAGAAATCTTTCAACAATACAGAAACCTTATGGTTTTAGGAGCTTTGGGGGCATTATCTGAAATCATCTAAGTCACAGAAGACATCATCTGAAAAAAAAAAGACTTATTTTTAAACATTTTGAATTGACTCTCAGCAATTGACTCTCAGGTTAGCAAAACAGACCAGACACAGAGAGGGGACATTTAGGGAACAGTAGAAGTTTCAAGAATGATTTCTTTTTCTATCCAAAAACCCCTCAAAAGTTCAGGGTCATTTTAAAACCAATCCAGCCAGCAGCAGGATCTTTGCTTGTGGTTCAGTGACAAGAGGCATTTTCTTGCCTAGATGCTTAGATTGTGTAATCCTGCGAGCACAGGACACATGCCTCAAAGCGTCCCAGTTTCAGTGTGGCCACCAAGCTGTTGGGGGTTAGTGGATGTGAGATGTGCTGATACACATCTCCAAGATTTCATTGCTAGAGATGGAAAGAAATTCAAGCCTAGTCCCGGAATGAAAACATGTATGGAAAGTCCCTGTGTCTTTCATCGGTTTTCATTCTGGTGAAATCGAGTCTTCGGAGGAGATAGACGGGAACACCGTGCCCTGTGGCCTGAGCAGTGGTGCTCAAGTGGGATTAACTGGGAAGGAAATCTGAAAGGGTGACCCACATCTGTGCAGGAGAGCTAGTTTAAAGAAGGAAGGATTAAACGATGCTATCTCAGTCAGGATTTAGAACATTCAAAAAATAAACCACGAAAAAGTAGCAGTGGTTACCTTTGATTGTTTATAATAAATAAGTTTCTATACTTAATGAAAAAAATCAGATATTATAAAAAGCTTTCAGAGATATTTAAACAACATGAAGGACTATTCACGGAGAAAGCAATTAAAAGTAAAATGGTAGTGGAATGAGACTAAGATTTGGGTTCCAGTAAGTGAGATGTGTTTAGATTCCTTAAGTCTATATTCCCAAAGAGAGGAGAGATGTGAAGCTAAGTCAGCCTGATTTGCAACAGGAGCCACTGAGGGAAGCTGCAAAGGTAGATTGCACTTCATTTGCATATGGTGGAAGTGGGAAAATGGAAGAAATTTAGTCTTTTCACTGAGGAAATCCCTAGAGGGTTTAATGAAGGTGATCGTCAGAGTGAACCCCAGAAATGGAGGTACAATACAAAGGGGCCTATCAGACTAATGTCTACGCAGAGAATCACATTAAACTGTAGCCATTTCACCAACTTTAACCTATAGAAAGACTTTCAATTTGGTTCCATCCAGTAAGGTAAAGAACCAGCAATATTTTATATTTGAACAATCCGACAGACACACAGACACACAGACAGACCTGTAGATAGATAGTTGATTTGTAAAAATTACATCCAGGAATAAGAAAAAGTAATGCCAAGTGTCATCATTTGGGGTCAATTTAAAAGTCATTTTCTAAATACATTATTTAGAACCATGAGTGGAGATATTCATTGGTGGCTGAAGAGGCGGATGTAACAGGAGCTTGGGTCAAAGTCAAGGATGATAAAGTAAGGTGAAAGTTCCCCTTACAGGAAGGAGACTGTAGAGGTCAGATGAATAGGACTTTTGAGGAAGAAAGAAGAGAATAAGGTTAATGATGTATCTGTAAAGCAAGTAGCTGTGGACAATGGGTAGTCAGAAACAGAAGACGAACCAGACTAATTCAGTAGAACTACATTGGAAGCAGAGTGGACACCACTCAGGGGACTTAATCCTAAGATGTTTCATGGTCTTTGGAGAGGCCAGGTCGAGAGTGGACTAGAGAAGTAGGAATGTTTGGAAACCAGGAGTATGTGTATAAAGATGGTTGTGTAAACTTCTATACCATTCAGGGCCCCCTGCCTAGGGAATTGGTGTTGCCCACAATGGAATATGTCTTTCTCTATGTTAAGCATTAAGACAATACCCATTAATTAAGACTCTTGTAAGGTGATTATAGGTTGGGTCAAATTGGCAATTAAAACTAATTCGTCCTTGTTCTGGTTTTGCTTAAATAACCTCTGTGAGAAAAGAACAACACAAAGTTCCATAGTTGACTAATTATAAAATACATTGTGTTCCAGGACTTTCTTCTCTGAAGATGAAAGACTGTTTGGGGGGTTTGTTTTGTTTTTGTTTTTTTAGTTTTTCGTAAGTTTCCATTTCTCCCCAGCACTAAAGGTGTTCCCAACTGTAATTAAGAATGAGAGCCACACTTGCTAGCCTGGTGTTGATTGTGTTCTTGTGAATTCATGTCCCTGGTTCAGCAGGCAGCCTGAATCACTCACCCACAGGTCAGAGCCTATGATGGTGTTTTCCTGGCAGGATACTGCCAGAGCTCTATATGAGGTGTAGAGATAAGCTGACAGGAGCTGGCAGATGCTTCTGAGGTCTGGGAGGAGATATGTTCTGTTTCATTTCTGCGAGATACAATTCCTTGACAAAAAGTAACTTAGGAAAGAAAGGGATTGTTCTACTTACAGGTCTAGATTACTGTGGGGAGCAAAGGCAGGAAGTTAAAGCATTTTACCCATAGTCGAGAGCAGAGTGAAGACAACACAGTGATCCTGGCCTAGGGAATTGGTGCTGCCCACAGTGGGATGTGTCTTCCTATGTCAATTAACCGTCATGACCATCCCCAGTAGACATGCCCTAAGGCCGACCTAGACAATTCCTTTTTAGATTCTCTTCCAAGGTGATTCTAGGTTGTGTCAAATTGACAGTGAAAATGAACACAAGATTATTCTTGGTCAGTTTTTGTTTAACTAATCAAGGACCTTAGCTCAGTACTATCTATAGCAACTATATGACTCAATGACTCAATAAGTGATTCTATTAACTTCAGTTAATTTTATACATCTTTCCTAAATCATTCCCATGTTTGGTTCCATAGTTATTTTATATATAATTGATTAAGCGGCTGGAAAGTATTTTGAGATGTTACTATTGAAAAAAACCATATCAGCACCATGATGTCAGTTTACCACACTCTGGGTCTGGAATGGGGCAATCAACTAGACTGCCTTCATATTGACATGCTCTCTTGCATGTCTAATTCTGATTTCATCGAAGACAACTGTGATGAAGGGAGAAGTGAACACAGAGGTTTAGTTTGGGTAACATAATCTTGCCTGGCACTTGGAAAGTTTTGTTACCTTCAAGCTTCCCCAGAGCTTGCTCATACACAATGCAGGAGTCACAGAAGTCCATGTCTTGAGCTAGAGATATGGTTCAATTGTTGGAGTGCTCTCCCACAATGTTTAGTTCTCAGACCTCATAAACAAGGCAAGGCAGAGCACATCTGCGATCCACGAAGTGGGAGTGGGAGAGAGAAGACTCATGAGTTGAAGGTCATCCCAGGGAGTTTGAAACCAGCTTGGGATACACGAGAGCCTATCTTGTTTTGGTTGTGAGCTTAGCCTTTAACAGTTGAACCATCTCTCTAACCCATAAGATTTTATCTCAAAAAATAAGGTACACACCTTGACAATGAAATATGAAATTTAAGGAATGAATGGATGACAGTTTCTTAGAACTTCCAAAATGCATTGTGATGGGATGGAGGATATGTGACTCACAGATGCACTACAGGGAACAGACAACTGTGTGCCAGCTGCCTCTCCACACATGCAATCTGTGCCCCGGGATGTAATAGGCCCTCTTCTATTGCTCTTCTTGCATGTCACCACTGTGCAGAGCTTGGGTACGGAGATGCATGGCTCCTAGCTTTCACACTGCAGCCCAAGATGAAGGTTGACTCCTAAGCATCCCCGTGGGTGTCATCATAGCAGTACTAAACTGAGAAACTCCCTGTCACACAATAAGTCATCAGAGGGACATGTTTATTTATGTACACATTACTGCAAAAGGGCAACCCTAAATAAATCCTGTGAAGATACTTCAGATGAAAGTTAGGATGAGAAAATTAGACATGGCCCAGGATGCTAAATTTAACTCTTATCCTTGTCTCCATTTGGGGGTTTGGCAAAGTCAAGAACCAATTGCTAGTCATAAGAAAGTTGCTAGGAGATCTATGAGGGCTGTACATTTATACTTGTCATTGGTAAATGTTATCACAACATTCTGAATCAAGTCATATTTTGTTTGACTTGTGTTGATGGATGTTCCCAAAGAGGGACAGATAGAAAACTTAGTTTTATGCCCCTATGTGATTGTTCCAAAATTCTTCACCACTCCCCATAGGATTGCATGACTAAGTAAACAATACCTCTTACCTGTATTGTATTAAGGAAGACTAGTGTTGCTTAAAGTTTAGTACACAGCTAAGGGACTAGTCATTGCTAGAAACAAGATGATAAATAGTTACGGTCTTGTTCTCACTCTCAGGCTCTGCTGTTTTTGTCATGAAGCCACTCATCAAGCTTTGCAGTGGAACAGAAATTTCTTTTGGAGCTTTATGTAGTATCAAAAAGAAGAGTTAGCATCATAAAATTGCCTGCCTGACCATTTTTTTGGTGTACTTCAAACAAATCCCAAACAAATCTTTTTTCTTCCTCTCTTTCTTTTTTTAGTTTTCTTTTGGAAGGGATAAGTTCCCCAGATCAAATAAAAATAAAACTATGTTAATTTTGTCTTTTAAAAAGCACATACAGTCATTATTTATACTTCACAATTGCCCTAAAAAGTGAAACACATGTCTTGGCTACAAGAACCTGCTGCCACCCAAAAGAGGAACATGGCTCCATCACAGCAGATCAGGGGTTCCATTTGGTTTCAACCCAATAACTTTTTTAAAAAAATATTTTTTTCTGTTGCCTTTTAGCTTTATCTACTGGTAGAAATTTAACAAACACCATTACACTACATTTAGGGGTTCTTTGGGTTTGTTTGTTTGAAATGATGTTTTGATGAGTTTTCTTCCAATGAACCATATCGGCGCTAGGCAGTCACTTCGGTGAGTTGGGGAGATCCGCTGCTTGCCCAAGATGGGTTAGAAATCTTTGTATGCTGGTTCTTATATTTTTGCTTGTGATGAGGCATCTCTCTGAGTTATCTCTCCAGCCTTTTTCTGCTGGCTCTTAATCTGTACTCTATCAAACATTGTTTTTTAACCCCTTCTATGGAGTCTGAAAAGTCTAAAGGGTTAGGATGTAATACTAAGATATCATTTGCCTCTTGTACTATGTTGGCATTTATACTGAGGTCACAAAAGTAGTCATGGGCAAAACTCTTGGAGTCTTAGCATTTATTAACCCAACCTATCAAGCTATAGTGATTAGTCAAGGTGGCACTTAATCATTGGCAGACTTCCAGTTAAGAATACCACCGATGAAGCGTTATAAAATATCCACTTATTAAAGTTGCAATCCGTGTATTCTTGGACAATGGGAAACATGTACAGGACACTTCTGTTCCATACCAAAGAGTGATGCTGTCTTGAGGGGAAGTATAGTTGCAATTGTTTCAGTTGCAAACTGGCTGAGTCACTCCCTGCCCTCGAAACACCATTTAAAAAGTACTTTATGTGTATGAGTGCTTTGCCTATATAGTGTGTGCACTGTGTGTGCCTAATGCCTATGGAGGTCAGAAGAGGGTGTTGGATTCCCGGGAACAGATGGTTATAGATGGTTGTGATCTACAGTGTGGATGCTAAGAACTGAACACAGGTCCTCTGCTGAAGAACAACCAGTGCTGTAAACCACTGGGCCATTTCTCCAACCCTTGAAAATAAGTTAGAATTTGGAAAAACATGCAACTAAAATATATGATAATTTGATAATGGATAATGAAATGTGCCAACATTTGGATGATGCAGGGAACCATTTTCCTAATGACCAATGAATGATGTTACAAAATAATTCATAGATTTAAAATATCATTTCCATATGGCAGGGAAAGAATTAAAATACAACAGTGGATAAAATCTTCTCCTATTATATTACTTCTCATTAGAGCTAATCTCTGTGAGGCTGAACACTAATGAGATTTGGTGTCATATTAAAAAGATTATTCACAATTACTGGGGAAAGGCTATTAAAATACTTCAATCCTTGCCACCTTTCTCCTGGCGCTATTTGGCTATGGAGCCCTGGTGGCCCAAGCAGAGGTCTTCCGCCACAGATGGAAAAGGAACACTCCTCGATTGCTGCTGGGATTGCAAGCTGGTACAACCACTCTGGAAATCAGTTTGGCAGACCCTCAGAAAAATGGACATAATACTACCTGAGAACTCAGCTATACACTCCTGGGCATATACCCAGAAGATGCTCCAACATGTAATAAAGACACATGCTCCACTATGTTCATAGCAGCCATATTTATAATAGCCAGAAGCTGGAAACAACCCAGATGTCCCTCAGCAGAGGAATGGATACAGAAAATGTGGTACATTAACACAATGGAATATTACTCAGCTATTAAAAACAATGACTTCATTAAATTCACAGGCAAGTGGATGGAACTTGAAAATATCATCCTGAGCGAGATAACTCAGTCACAAAAGAATG
>CM052704.1:35971859-36054568 GCA_028551405.1 Uromys caudimaculatus
TCCCAGATGGAGGAGTTGGAGAAGGGACTGAAGGAGCTGAGGGAGTTTGCAATCCCATGGAGGGAGCAACAGTGTCAACTGGCCTGACCCCCTGGTCCTCCTGGAGGCTGGACCACCAACCAAAAAATACACATTGAGGGACCCATGGCTCGGACCACATATGTAGCAGAGGAGGGCCTTGTTGGCCATCAGGGGGAAGAGAGGTCCTTGGGCCTGAGGGTGTTAGAGGCCCCAGTATAGGGGAATGCCAAGGTGGGAAGATGGACTGGGTGGGTTGGTGGGGGAATAACCTCATAGAGGCAGGGGCAGGGGGAGGGGATAGGGGGTTTCCAAAGTGGAGACCTGGAAAGGGGGAAACATTTGAAATGTAAATAAAGTATCAAAAAATAAAAACTAAAAAAAATACTTCAATCCTTTCCAATTTGTATCTGTGTGATGTCAGGTTGTCTTTAAGTATTTCAACCAAATGATGCATTACTACAGACCAGACACAGACGCAAATGTGAAAAACCCCTGCCTTGTCTTGTGTTAGAAATGAGAAGATTTGCCAAAAATGTAAAACAATATTGGCTTTCTCACTAAATTTGTAAAACAGTTATTGTGGGAGATTATTTTACAGACGTTAAAACAATACAACTCATACAATGTCCTCAAATTTAATTTCTATTTTTTTAAAGATTTATTTATTTATTTTATATATATGAACACACTATAGCTGTCTTCAGACACACCAGAAGAAGGCATCAGATCCCATTACAGATGGTTGTGAGCCACCATGTGGTTGCTGGGAATTGAACTCAGGACCTCTGGAAGAGCAGTCAGTGCTCTCAATTGCTGAGCCATCTCTCCAGGTGTCCCCCCCCCCAATTTAATTTCTAATCTGGAAAATATTTTAAAAAACAAAGCCCATACAAACAAAGGACCTTTGAGATTCTCAGAGTATTATTTTTGCCAGAGCATGAAGGGGCCACAAGGTCAGAACACAGGAGAATTACTTTTTCCCGTGTTATGTGGGAACAACCAAGGGCAGAGATCTTAAAGCTGAGTGGGAATGGATGGGAGGGCAGAGAGTCGGGTTATGGAAGGAGCTGAGGAAAAGGATGAGTGTGATCACAATATACTGTAGGAAATTCTCAAGGACGTAGTAAAGCTGTTGTTTAAAAAATTACATCTAGTGCTGGAAGAATGGCTTAGCGGTTAAGAGCACCAGCTGCTCTTCTAGAGGTTCTGAGTTCAATTCCCAGCAACCACATAGTGGCTCACAACCATCTATACTGGAATCTGATGCCCTCTTCTGGCCTGCAGGTGCATATGCAAATAGAGTTCTCATATACATAAAACTCAATAAATAAATCTTAAAAGAATGTATCTAAACTTGAGAATCAGCAATCTTGCCTGTATTTGGTAACACTTTAATTGAAGGTCCTATTAATTAGTTGGTAGAAAAATGAGACACAAATTCCATGATTTCTTTAGACTTCTAGAATTATTGTAGATTGGTTATTCTGCATAGCATGGGTTTTTAAAAAAATTATATATATGGTTTTTTGAGACAGGCTTTCTCTGTGTAGCCCTGGCTGTCCTGGAATTCACTCTGTAGACCAGGCTGGCCTCTAACTCAGAAATCCGCCTGCCTCTGCCTCCCAAGTGCTGGGATTAAAGGCGTGCGCCACCACCGCCTGGCATAGCATGGGTTTTAATTCCCTTTCTTTGCACTCTACACCTTTACTTTCCCCACAGTTTAATCCATGTTTTATCTATTTGACTTTCCTTGTTTTTGTTATCTCTGTCTTTGTTTGCCTTATTTCCCGTCCTACGCATTTATTTGTAGTTCTTTGACTTTCTTATCTGTATTTCTACCTTAAATGGTAGCTAAGTCTTTTTCTCCCTCAAATCGTTGTATAAAGAAAATATTTGGTGATAATTAATTTTGGTTAAAAGATCGTGTTGATTTATTTATTTTTATTTTATTTGTATAAGTTTTTGCCTGAATGTGTATCTGCACCATGAGGGTGCAGGGCCTGCAATGGTGAAAAGAAAGCATCCAATCACCAGGAATTGGAATTCTGGAAAGGTGATGAGCTGCCACAACTGTAATGGGAACCAAACCTGGGTCCTCTAGAAGAACAGTCAGTACTCTTAACCACTGAGCTGTTTCTCCAGTCCCAAGAAATACCCGTTTCATTTGAAAGTCGACGGAACAAAACTTCTTTCTAAGTGAGATCTTTGTCATGGTCTAGCGTTCTCAGTAGTGTGTGTGTGTGTGTGTGTGTGTGTGTGTGTGTATGTGTGTGTGTGCTTGAATGCTGATACTCATCTTGTATTTGAGAGGTTAGTAAGTCAATAAGCCTTAGACATGATGTATTCATACTCTTCCAATAAACGTGTCTTAAATAAATGTTTGAATTGGACTGGGTAGTTTGTTGATGTAAGAAAAGAAGTTCTGAGTGGAAGTCCTTGAGTACACTGTTATACTAGAATTCCAAGCCATGTTCAGAAACAGATGCTAAAGCTCATGGAAATGAAGAAGGTCATGTTGCGTAAATAAAAAATCTAGGAATATCCAACTACTACTAGGAGGCGGTTTCGGGATCTGAGAAAGCTTTTTAATGCAGTTTCCCTTCATCGTTGTTCAATGTTAATAAAACCAGAAAGATGGCAACAGGGCTGAGTACAGATTTAATGTCAGTATGGGGTCACCCGTGCACGTGTTGACAGGTACAGCAGGAAGCAATTGTTTGCATAACAAACCTACTCTTCAGTCAATGGTGAGAATCATCCAAGCAAAGGCGCTCAACATTTCCATTCACAATCAGGGTCAGCTAGTTATACACAAAGTCTTCAGTGACAACATTTAGGTCAGAGTTCCCTTGAACTCCATGTCTCGGCTTGGAAATCTGAGACATTCATATCCAGCAGCTACCAAGTGGATGCTATGGTCAATTTCTTTTTTTTTTGTTTTTTTAATTTTAAAGTTTTGATACTTTATTTACATTTCCAATGTTTCCCCCTTTCTAGGTCTCTTTGGAAGCCCCCTATTCCCCTCCCCCTCCCCCGCCTCTATGAGGATATTCCCCCTCCCACCCACCTCCCCGCCCACTCCCATATTCCCACTTTGACATTCCCCTTTCATTTCAACTTTTATTTTACTTAATATATTTCATTAAGCATTTATGAATGTCCAGTGTCTAATTTGCTCCCAGCACACACACATACACACACACACACACACACACACACACACACACACACACACACACGCTGTGTACATTCTTCCTTCCTGTCTTCCACACGTCCTTCCTGTAACATTCGCTAGACTGCTCATGAAGATTGCCCCTAAAAGTCATTTCCTCATTTATGAATGAAGTCTGTTTTGCTCTATTTTAAATTGTTCTATGGGCTTTAGTTGGGTAGTAATTCTGTTTTAGATTTATGCCTCATTTATACGAAGAATTGTGTGTATTCTTCCTCTAGGGTAGGGGGGACAAAACAAAGCGCTTACAAATGTTTGTAGTGTCCTTAATGTTTTTGATACTTATTCCATGCTAAAATTACTACTTTATGCACAAGGAAACTAGAGACAGAATTTAAATTGTTAGCTATGTGCTGTTTAACTACTTATTTAAATACCATTCTCTTTGAGCATAGACTAGGTTTCTTGTGTGCTTGGTTAGGCAGCTTGGATGGTTAAAGTATAGGAAGGAACACAGCAAAGCTAAGCCTGGTGGAACATGCCTGTGGTCCTAGCTCTCCAGACGGAAGCAGATGGTTCTCAAGCTGCAGACAAGCCTGCACTACTTAGTGAGACCCTGCCTCTAGCACCACCACCACCAAACAAAAACAACACAGAGAACTTTTGGTTGGTAAACATACTTGATTTTGCTTAGAGTGGCATTTGCATGCATGTCTGTGTCTGTCAAAGCTCGTTAGACACCATATTTGGGCTTCATTTTCCTTCTCTTGTAAGTTCCATCTCAGTATATCTATATGAGAGTGGGACACTAGAAGAGTCAGAGGAAAAGACATTCTATCTAAGTGTTTGATTGGGCTGTTTCCAATCATGCATTGAGCAAGTTGAGAGAAATACCAGAAAGATAATTTTAGATGAATTTTTTGTTTTGGAGGCAACATTTTGTGTCACTTGGAAATTTTCCTTGTAACATCAGGAGGAAATAATTTTTGTAGAGGAAAATGGTTAGATCGCAATGGAAGAGTGAAAACTGGGTCTGTGGATTTTTTTTCAGGATTATGTTCACTTCATGAATGACCCTGATGCGAGAGTGAGATGTCCAGTCGACGGAGTGTAAAACCTGGCGAAAGCAGACAGTTACAATGAACACGGAGTTTTGTAAAATGAAAGTTCTAAAGTTTGAAGCCACTGACATTGATTTGTGAAGCTAAGGCACAGCCGTCTGGGCCATGAGTGTGGAATTAGAAGACACCATTTTCAGCCTACCCGATCCCTCTCGCAGGCCCTTCTGGGAGAGCTGTTATTCTCTGAGACACAAAATTCTACTTTTCCTATAAGTACTCACATTTTCCTCAATGTGCCCACATCTTATTAGCCCCCATCTTCATAGCAGAACACCTGTCATCTATGAGTATAATTATCGCTGTGACCTTTGCCATCCCAGTTAGACAGCACATTCCCCTGTGACTGCATTTCACTGGTCTTTTGGTGTTGCTATAGGTCAGTTGTCCATTGTGCCTAACACTGAACACGTGATTTAAGATATTTATTTCCTAGCATTTGGGAGGCAGAGGCAGGTGGATTTCTGAGTTCGAGGCCAGCCTGGTCTACAGAGTGAGTTCCAGGACAGCTAGGGCTACACAGAGAAACCCTGTCTTGAAAAAAACAAAACAAAAAAATTATTTAATACATGGGTAATTGAGCTATATGTAACATGGAATGGTTTTTATACATTTTTTTTCTTCAGCCAACATTGACTGAAATAGCATCTCTCAAGATGATAAATTTTTGTGATCTAGCTTTATATAAAAGGAAGAAGAAGATGTTTGTCTCTTGGGTCAGATGAGAAGAGAGCTATTGATTGATAACTCTGTTTCAGCACATTCGATTCTCAGGGTGTAAATATAATTCTTAAAAAGACATCCTCCTGCCTCCCTGCCATTCTGGTCTTAGCCAAGGCTGAGTTCAGCAGGCTCCATTTTTCTCTTGTCTACTTAGGAGACTGTTTTCTACGTATTAAGCCCAGATTCTGCCTTTTGGTGCTTGGATATCTTTTTGTGATAGCCTGGTCTTTATTTGTTATGGCATTCACAAGAGAATGCCTATTAAAGAGAATTTTGTGAACACAGGTTAAATCAGAATCGGGTAGTACAGGTTGGACCTCTTGGGTCCTTAGCAGCTCCTGCTTAAAAGCTACACACAACCTTGGCAAATAACCCCATTTCCATAATCTGTACAAGGGGATGCTGGGAGCGCTCCCCTCACGGGCTCTTGAGATAGGTGAGTCTAAGCAGGCAGAGTGTGCAGCAATGGGAACAGGAGTGTCAGCATCCAGAACCCCCGGCTGGGTCTAATTCTTTGCTTTTCCTGTCTCCCAACCCTTAGCAACAGTGTAGAGCCATTTCTACTATAAAAATGGTTGAGTGGGAACAGGAGTACTTCAAGTATTGTTTCTCTTTATCCCCTTTACACATATGTTCATTAAGTTTTGCCCTTTAGTCCTCCATTCTTACTACCCAGAATGCTTTGAGTTTTACCCTCTTTGTCTGTTGTGATTGAGAATGTCAAAGACCCTCATGGCGCTAATTCCTTTCTTTTTCCTCCTATTCTCAACTCTATGCATTCCCTTTCCTGATCTCTAGATACTGCCTTCTCTGTCGCCATGACTACCAGCCCCTAAAACAAGCCAATAAAACTAAGTACCTAAATTAAAATAAGTTAGTCGGAAACTAATTTTCATTTTGACCAAAATTATAAGGATAGCCTTAAAAATGCAGTGTATTATGCAAGGCATAAACCCGAAAGCAGCCTCCCCTGCCCAGTTTCTGATTTTTGCTGCTGGAGACCTCTCTCCGGTCTCTTAGCTGTTGTCTTTCCTACTTAAATCTGTGCATCCAGATATCATGTTACTTCTGATAGTTTCGAGTTTTTAGTTTCAGGTAACAAATATATTTATTTTAAGCCATTCTTACCTGTGGAGGCCTTTCCAACTGAAGAGATAATTTTAATGATTAAGGACAATTTCTTTTTGCCTCTTTGTATCATCCCACTGCCCTCCACCTCCCAGCTGCTCTGGAGACTGACAGTTCTTTGATCTTTCTTAGATTGGGATCTTTTTTCCCACTCGGAGTAATTTTTGTAATTATCTCTTTGGCACAGAGTTCTGGAATTTTCCCTATGCTGTGTTTTCATGAAAGTCTTTTCTTGTGAACATAGACACTCAGAGCCAGGTTAAGGGATTCCTTCTCCTCTACCCTCTCAACTGTGTGGATATTGACCCCTGACATTTCACATAATTTATATTTGATTTTTAAGTTTTTTTCTTCTACTTTTTAAAAACTTTGTTTTTTAATTTTAAGACATTTTTAAAATTTTGTTTTCCAATTATTTTTGATTCCCTGTTTTTGTCACAATATTTTCAAATTCTTTGTAGTCTTTTATCAGAAGTTCTCAAGGGGAGAATTGGTGCAGCCAATTTCTGAGGCAAAGATGCACACTTTATGGATACCCAATAAATATACTCACTCATCCAATCCCAGTTTTATCTGACATCCCTCTCTCACCTCACCTGCTACAACAAAGGAGCTTCTGGGGCTCCCTGACTCCCTCTCTCCTCAGAGTCCCTCATGAAGAACATGGTGCAGTCGGCAGGGCGGCTTCAGGAGTCTCCCAACACCACTGAGTGTGTGGTAGAAGACCAAAGGAGGGGCTCATGGCTCCATCCAGCTGCTCAACAGCCTGCCAACTGTTGTCTGTTGTAGTCGCTCTCTGGGATGTGCTCACAGGATCAGCCCACGCCTCCTGCAGGCCCTGCAGCCATCTTCCTTGACTTTCTCAATGACTAGCTCCTCACTGATGGCGCTTCCTTCAACACTTGGCCATTTTCAATTAGCAGCTCTTGCTGTGGTGGAACTTAACAACCTGAGCTTTGGATGTTCAAAGCCACATCTCATTAGACTCTATTAAACATAATAAGTGACATTGTTGGCCAAAGTTATTCAATATGTTTATCATTTTTGAAGTATAATCAAAGGAGTATCAAGACTTAAGTGCAGCTTAATGCTTTCTTTGTTAATACCCTGCCTGTTTTGGTAAATTCATCTAAACCTTTAAAAAATGACCCCCTAAGTGGTGCTTTTCTTTCTCTCTTTGAAATGCCATCAAGCGTTTCAGGATAATTAATGTTCTGATTCTGCATGTTCATTGCTTCCTTTGATTGTTTTGGTCATTTAGAATGGTACACACGAGTGTCGTGTGTGAAGTGCAGGAACTTCTCAGGGGCAGGTGTCCTGGAGGTATGAGGTACTACAAAACACCTCAGTATCCTGCAACTGTTCATTCTCTCTCTTGGCTGGGTTGATGTTCCCCAAAAGGGATCCTTTATTCTGCACAAGAAGGAATGGAGACTGAGGGGTAAAGTGTTTTCTCAAAGCTGGTGGGTAAAGCATTGGCGGTCTCCTTTTTCTTCATGTAAACTTTGTGTAGCTTCCCTGGGATCCAGCAACCCAACCTAGCTGCCACCAAAGATGGGACATTGTGCTGCAAACTCCAGGTTTAACCTTCCCAGCAGAAAGTTCAAGTCTTTTGCCAGCACGGGAGAGGAACAGTGGGCCAGCCCCAGTGCTGGCTCCTTCCAGCCTGCCTAGTCATCCATCTCTCATGCATTTCTAGCTTCCAAAATCTGATAGCCTCCACATCTTCTCTTTTTCTTGGCCTTTGCCATTTATACTTTAAAACTTTCCTTTCCCACCCCACCAGTGCAGTTTCAGGAGAGAACAGAGGAACACGTTCGTACACATTTCTCTCCTGTATCCTCTATGGTATTCCTCTTTTCCTCATCTTTCTCTCACTAGGACTCCTGTTTGGGTTCTAGCCCCAGTAAATCTAGGTTTCTGTCAATCAACCCTCAGCACTTCCTACAGTCATTCTCTGTCTGCATTTTCTTTTATGCATTGCTTGTTCCCGTGTTCTTTGGAATGCGCTGTGCTGCTTCCTTTAGGATGTCACTAGGGGCTCCTATTAACTTAGACAACAAAATTCAGCCTACTCAGCTCAAACTGCTTGAATCCATCTGCCCCACTTCTTTGGCTAATTGTCATAAAATAACTAAAAAGCGGGGACGTGAGTTTCAACATCCTAAGGGGAATTGAAATGGTGGCCAAAGTCTTACTTTCCTATGATTGTTTGTTGCACAAGATATCAGTACTCACAGATAATACAAGGGCTTCTGTTGTCCTTCCCTTTATGCTGTCAATCATATAACTGGCCAAATCTGGATCATTTGAGGAATCAGTTTACTTAGAATCTCAGAAACCAGGGCATATAATTTACATTGACTTTTTTTTTCCTGTGTAGTATGGAAATAAAAGCCATTTATTGATAGCTGTTTGCTTTAAAAGATTGTTAACTTGGGGCTGGAGGGATGACTCAGTGGTTGAAAGCACTTGCTGCTCTTGCAGGGGACACAGGTTAAGTTCCCAGCAGCCACACAATAGCTCATAACCATCTGTGACTCTAGTTCCAGGGAACTCTGACGCCCTCTTCTGGCCTCCACAGGGTCTGCACACATGTGGCACACATACATATGTGCAGGCAAAATATCAATACACACAATGAAGTTTTTAAATGAGTATTAAAAAAGACATTAACTCAAATCTAGTTGAATTTTTATATTTTATAAGATATTGATATTTAGAGTTTAATAAATTCATGTAAAGGAGAGCTACCTGCAGTTGTGAGGATAATTTAATAACATCACGATTTAAAGATGTTTCTAACCTCAAGTCTTATTTGCTCCAGCCATTTTTATAGATAGCAATTGCAAAGTACCAACATGCATTTTAAGCAAACGAATGCTTTTTATTGTGCGAAAACTCTGCTCCATATGAAACTATGCTTTTCTAAAGCATCAAGTGTGTCACATTTGGTCTTGCTACAGTAGACTGCGACATTATTTACTGAGTACCTGGTAGCAACTATTCTGAAAATGCATTTCCTGCATGGTACATACCCGTAATTTGCTCAGCCACAGCCATCTGAGCAGGCTTAGAATGTGGAGTTAAAGTTTAACCAGTCCCCCTTGATAAGCACGGTGATGGGGAGCAGGCTGACCTGCTCAACCTGTTCCTACTGCCTTGCAGTTCAGAAGGTTCAGGCAGCCAGACATCACTAGTTTCCTGGAGTACCAGGGTATTGTCCTGTCCTAGTCTTTAGTCACTCTCTTTTGAGGACATCCAGAGTATCTAATCCTTCTACTAAATTGTATGTCGACACCTGTGAAGTGTAAATTTATCATGATTTTCAAACTCATAAAATAACACACACATTTGCCTTATTTATATGACTTGTCTTTCTTCCCTTTTTCTTTTTGCTGTTTTGTTTTGAATGAATGAATGAATGAATGAATGAATATTGAGCCAATAACAAGACTGGCCTAGAACTCAAAGTAATCCTTCTGTCTCAGTCTCCTAGATGTGGTATCATGCCTGACTATGAACTTTTAGATTTTATGAGACTTTGAAAGTTTTGTTTAAGCAATTGTAGATGAAAAAAATTTGTTATGTTTGATGACCATTTGTTTCTCTGACATATTGCTATTTAACCAACCTTGTAAGTTAGGAGAAAAGATCTTGAGGAAAATAGTGACAGCAAGATGGACCAAAATAGAAATATCTACTACAGAACTCAAAAAAGAGTTTAAAGATTGTCTTAGTCAGGGTTTCTATTCCTGCACAAACATCATGACCAAGAAGCAAGTTGGAGAGGAAAGGGTTTATTTGGCTTACCCTTTCATGTTGCTGTTCATCACCAAAGGAAGCCAGGACTGGAACTTGAGCAGGTCAGGAAGCAGGAGCTGATGCAGAGGCCATGGAGGGATGTAACTTATTGGCTTGCTCAGCTGACTTTCTTATAGAACCCAAGACTTCCAGCCCAGGGATGGCACCACCCACAATTGGCCCTCCCCCCTTGATCACTAATTGAGAAAATGCCTTACAGCTGGATCTCATGGAGGCATTTCCTCACCTGAAGCTCCTTTCTTTGTGATAACTCCAGGTTGTGTCAAGTTGACACACAAAACCAGCCAGTACAAAGATCTTGATCCTTAGTCCACCATAAATTAACATTAAGCAAACATATTAATGGTGTGTAAAGAAGGGACCACTGATGATTTTTTTCATTAACAATTCCACAAATAGCACTTTTACAATTTAAGAAAAAACAATTAATGGGATGCATGTAATTTTTAATTCCCTAAAAACTTAAATCCAAGTTTACTCCTTGTATTTGTAACTTTTCCATTGCTGTGCTAAAACTCCACGACCAAAAGGCTATCTATAAAAAGGAAGCCTTTAGCCCAGCTTAGAGTTTCTGAGGTTATGACACATGATGACTAGATGGTGGGTCAAGGATAACATGATAGTTAGAGTGAAGGCATGGAGCAGGGACAGCTGAGGGATCACATCTCAAATTACAAGCAAGGTACAAAGAGAACTAGTTCAAAATGCTATCTTTTGACAGTTCAAAATGGCCTCCCATCACACCTCTTCCAACAGGGCCACACCTCCTTATCCTTCCCAAACAGTTCTACCCAACATATATGCAAACATATGAGCCTCTGGGCGGCGGCGGGGGGGGGGGCACATCCTCATTCAAACTACCACACTCCCGATGTTGATTCTGAGTGGCTGGGATTGGCTTCATGTATAAACATGTGCACATCAACAAATGAACAAAACAAACACACACATGGAACACCATGTTGTAGCAAGTGATGATGGTCTCAAAGGAAACAGAGAAATCGCTTCTTACTCTTCAAGGCTCTCCACAAGATGAGCTTTGCCTCAAGGACTAAGTCTACCATCATCTCCGGGGCATATCATGCTTTATAGATTGCTTCTAGATCTGCTCACAGAGGAAAAGTCAGGACATGCTTGATTTATTCTTATGACATGCATCACTCTAATAAATCACTCTTATTAGACCTGACTAAGGAATGGGGTGTGGAAAGCCCAGGAGACTTTATAGGGTGTTTTCCCTAATACCAATCCTCTGCCAACTTGAGCCCTGTCTTAGTTACTTATGGTTAGCCTCTGTTACAGCATTTGTTTTTTACTCTATTTCCAGGGAACCCAATAAGGAACCATCAGCCTAGTATTTCTAAGTCCTTTGCCACAGGTGACAAAGCATTCCTGTGTGTTGATGTTGAAGGATATTGGTAGGAAGGTCCTTTGAGCTAGTCTCTCTAATCCATCACAGGAGACCTGTAACAACCTTCAGAGTGCTTAAGACTTCCACTGGGTGTTCTGGGTACAGCAGGACTTCTTTTCTGTTTACCCAGGAGGCATTTATACCCTTTCTGTGTCTTCTATGACATTGTTCTCAAGTTGATTTTCTACTCTCTTGTTTGAGTATCTTGGAATCATTGTATCTCAATTTCTCTTGCATTATTCAACCTCAGTTCTCCACAGATTTCTTATATTTGCACAGAAAATTGATAATTTTGCTGTGTACTAGTTGGACTTTGGTTGGGTCTGATTTTCTGTTGGAGATTATGTGCAGAGGAGCTTCTCAGAGTCCTTAGTGAATTTCTGCAGAATGCACTTTTATTTTTATTTTTAGGATGCTATCTCCTTGGCCTAAAGCAGCATGCACAAGTTTTGAATTTTCAGTCTACTGGGACTACGATGAGTGTGATGGAATGGGGAAATGATTATATCCAGATAAGGTACATTTGTATGTGTTTTGTTTTGTTTTGTTTTGTTTTGTTTTGTTTTGTTGACTTCTGTGTCTGTTGTGTGCCCAACACTGCCCTAGTCCATTCTGTAGGCCACAGAACCCATATCAAGTCCAAGAATTAGATGGCTTACAAGAATCATCTAATTTCAGTGTTTGTGTTGAGCTAAAATAAAATCCATCATACATCACCTCCAAGTATAGAACCCAATAGGAACAAAGAGAGATGGAAGGTTGGAGCTTTTCCTGTACTAAGAGACCATTTCATAGATCATGTCTCAGTGAAGATAATATTCATAACTCCCTCCCAGAGATCTTATTGTCCTTAGGGAAGCAGCCATGATAGAAAGCATGAGACATAACTTGAAACACACATCCTCACCGATGAAACTGTAGCTTGCTTTGGAGATTGATGGCTTCTGAATCACTTGTAAGTTCTTAAAACAGTAGAACTAAGAAGGCCTTGACACCCTATTCTATTGTTAATATGTCTTCAAAGTTCAGGCCCACCTTGCTGAACTTACTTTACTGTCCTTTACGGTCCTAAATAGAACTGCTTTCAACTTCTTCAAGCCACTTCGTTGCTAGATGGTCATCTATCTGGAAGGAGTGAAGGATGATAATCCTTAGGTCTCCATCACGCCACTATCACAGTCTCTCTGTATTTTCAGTTTTTCTCTATGACAAGACTGAAAGCATAGAAATGGTACATGATGGTTTTCATAAGAGAGGAAAGTGAATTTATTCTAAGATCATTTTTGAGGAAGAAATGTTCACCAGAAGCAGTGTAAGGTGCTAAGGAGGGTTGGTGTTTTGAGTAACCTAATGGGCTAGATTTGGTTATGCAAGGAGCAAATCAGTGGTGATTACAGTAAGCTCTGACAGTCAGATCACCAGGAACTTATCTCTGATGCACCGACAGAGAACAGTATCTTTCTGGAAAACCAAATAGGAAAACATTGTTTCTGAAGCAGATCTTCAAAGAGACATGAAAGGAAAATTCTTAAATAGATTCAAAGTGGTGACTCCATCTAAATTAAAAATAAAAAGAGGGCTCGTAATCTCTTGAATATTGTTACCAAAATAACTTACTGCCATCTGCAGCAGCCACTGACCCCCTTAAAGAGTCCAGATAGTATTATGACTAAAGAAAGGTTGGCTTTGAAATCGCTGGATAGCTTTGGAGTGACCTTAAACTTCTGATCTTCCTGCCTCTACCTCTGGCGTACTGGAGACCCAAACTATAGCTCATGAATGCAAGGTGCTAGCTTTGAAGGTTATGGTGGTTTGAGTAAAAATGGCCCCCATGGGCTCATAAGAAGTGGCACCATTAGGAGGTGTGGCCTTGTTGGAAAAATTGTGGCCTTTTTGGAGGAAGTATGTCTCTGGTGGGGTTTGAGGTTTCAGAAGTTCAAGCCAGGCCTTATGGCTCACTGTCTCTTCCTGCTCCCTGCTGACCTGAATTAGAACTCTCAGCTACCTCTTCAGCACCATATCTGCCTGTGTGCCCCTACACTTCCCACCATGACAATAATGGACTAAACCAGCCCCAGTTGAATGTTTTAACATTATAAGAGTTGCTGTGGTGTGGACATGAGAGAGCTGTCCCTGTCCCTAGCCAACTGTAGCACTTGGGAAAATGTCCCTGCACCTTGTCTGTACAGCACAGTAGGACTGGTCCTGGTGGTGTAAGTGCTGGAAAGATGCCCCTACCCTCCTCCTGGTTAGGTTAGAGAGCTGTACCTGGTGGAATGAGCATGGAAGAGCTGGTCCCTGCCCTCTCAGGCTGTGGCACCCAGATGAACTGGTTTTGGCCCTCGATGGGGCATTGTTAGAGAGTTGGCCCAGAAGAGGAGAGCTGGACCTACCCCTTGCCAGCTGATGTAGACAGGAAAGCCGGCCCCAACCCTCATCTGGGCAAAGTGAGAGAGTTGGCAGACTGACCAACTCAGCTACCACCCAGTCCCAGATCCATGGCTTTGAGTTGGCCCACCCCAACATCTACCCCACCTATGAACTGCTGGAGCATGTGAAAGGGCCAGTCCTGCACAACCAAAGGTGCAGGATCACGACACAGGGGAACAACAGGACATCTGAGGGGAATCTTAGTGAGGATGCAGTATTGATAGTGTAACTGAAGCCAGAGGCTTCAAACCAGACCAATGACTCATTGCAACGAACATTTGCAAGTAAAGCTGTTTGGGCAAAAGGGTGTACTGTGTGATACACTGTGACACGCCACAGCTTCCAAAGCGAGATGATGATGATGATGATGATGATGATGATGATGACTATTATTATTAATTTAATTAAATTTAAAAAATGTTTTCTTTTGGGGGTAATTGTGTGGGTGGAGGGAGGATATGGAAGGATTAGGAGATTAGTGGGATTGGGGTGCCTGATGTGAAATTCACAAAGAATCAATCAAAAGTTAAAAAGAAAAAGAGTTGCTGTAGTCATGGTATCTCTTCACAGCAATAAAACCCTAATTAAGACAAGCCTGAAATATCTCTCCTTGTCTCGTGCATTTCAACACTTGGTCCCCAGCCTGTGCCATTGTTTGGGGAGTTGTGGAACTTTTAGGAGGTGGGGCCTCATCGATAGAGTGGCCATTGGGGGTGGGGTGGGCGTGGGACTTGAGGTTTTATAACTCGGCCCCACTTTCTGTCTGTCCTCTGCTTCCTGAGTATGGATAAAAGGTGACCAGCTCTCTCTGTCTGCTGACACAGGCCTCCCTCCTTCCCTAAGGATAGACTCTTTAAATTGTAAGTCAAAATAGCCCTTTCTCCCTTAAGTTGATTTTGTCAGGGTGTTTTATCCCTTCACCAACTGAGCTATGTCCCCAATCACTGTAACTTGTTTTAAACTTTCCTTTGAGGAATATCTAATTACATCTTATTAAAAGTCTACAAAAATAAAAAGTATATAAAGTCCTGTTCACAGTGCTGTAAAGTTCCTGTGCTTGTGTGCTGTGCTCAGCGATATTAACTGGGGACCTGAGATCAGGTACAGCAGGGGAATCAAAATTGGTCAGCACTACAGTGCAGGCTTTTTCATCCACAGGTCGGCCTGCTGAATGTTTGTCAGTACACTGCAGGGACAATGTTTCACTTGAAGACTCCGAGATGCCATCAGAATGTAGCGAAAGGAAGCCCTTGGCATTTGAATCAGAAGCTGCTGAAAGGCTAAGCACAGTGTGGCAAGGAAAGGATTTGCAAATATCCTGACAGTAGGCTCCTTGCTTCTTAGACAGAGTGTTTCAGTCCAGAGATGGCGAGGGAGGGCTAACTGGTGTGTCTGAAGAACAATGGGAAAATGACGAAGTAAAGATCTAAGGTATAATTAGTTATTTCAGTGTTTGCCTACTGAGGAACAGAACCTCGGGTAGTCATAGGTATCTTGCTGTAGTTCATCTAAGTGCCCATGACTAATGATATATATTGTTTTTTATTAAGGGAAATTAAGCATTTACAGTATTTAAAAAGTAAATGTTTATTAGAACTAATGTTATAAACCTCAAGAATAGCTTCTATTAGTGAGGTCCTTTGGGGAAGGAGACTAGACTAGATTCTAAATACCTACAAACATTTAACAGGGTAGGCCAGCATGGTGGTGCACTGCCCTAGCACTCAGAGTCTAAGGGGAAACAATCAGGAGTTTGGGAGCAGTGTGGCTTATGTAGCAAGGCCCCATCTTATGGAGGCCTAAATAAATAAAATGACTTCCATTGGTTCAAAGAGATGAGAATTAAATGCCATCAACTTCCTAATTCTAAAACGTATGGGCTTTTATTTTCTGGGTCAAATGATAGGTTCTGATTTTCCACTGATTATAGACAATAAGACCTCAAGCATAGATGTTTTCCATAGTGGCCTGTCACTGATCAACATAGCCTCTATACATAGTCCGTGATTAATAAACACATGTTGTGCTGAATACTTTGTCGTTTGGCCTGCTGCCACAATTTTAAGAATTATTTTCACAAAAAAATATAAAATGTCTACAGTCTTTAATCCTGGGCTGCAAAGTCAACATTCACAAAAAAAGAAACGAAGAGCTAAGTCTTCAAGAATGTTGCTATTGCAGCCTGCTTGGGAACTTTGCCTAAAATCTGAGTTCCGCCCCTGTCATTCCTGCCTTCCTACTTCAAAGCAACATTGCTAGAAGTTTAGTTTCTCACATGAAATCTATTGGCAAGGAAGAGTTGCCTGAAATTAAAGACAAAAAAGGATGATTAGAATGAATTAAAATAGAAAATAACGTGTGGGTGAGAACATGTCTGATACAGTTTCAAACTTGAGTCCTTCCTATAGCCATGACATCGGCGTGTATTAAGTTTCAATGAGATTTATGCCATTAAGTGAAATAAGTTAAGTACTCTATCTGATCCAAAATATATTCTGCAGGAAAGAAATCTCCAAAGTTAAGAAAAAGAAAGAAAGGAAGGGAGGGAAGGAGGGAGGGAGGGAGGGAGGAAGGAAGGAAGCAACCCCCCCCAAAAAAAAAAAACCAAAATACACTCCTGGTGAGTAAAGGGGAAACAGGAGCGGGAAGTCCGGACAGGAAGCTTCCATTTGCTTGGCTAAGCTCAGCACACCACTTACCACAGTCTCTTCTCCGAAAGGCAGAAGGAGTTTTTGGTGATGACTTAAATGTAGATATCCATGCCCTTGTGAGAATAAGTAAGAATTAAGCTTGTAGGAAGAAGTAAGAGATGAGAATTCAGATGACCTCAATCCGCTGAATCAGGGAGAGGCAACATCTCTAGTCTGGCCACTGATCACGGACAGGACCCCATAGCTTGATGAACACAGTTCCTGGAAGGCTGGGGCTTTTGTAGCTCAGGATTGAGATGGGATAGGGATCTCCTTAGGGACCGAATAAGGAAGTGAGCTGCTTTCCTCAGACAAGCTGAGCTGAGACCTCAGCATCTGCTGCCTCTTTCTGAGACCAATTGGTTTCTGGGATTGGGGCAGCTGCTTTCTGCATTCCCCAGAAAGCTGGCTTACTGGGACTTTGAGCTGGGTTTCAGGGCATTGGCTTTGGAAAGATGGGGATGGGTGGAATTTTTTTTAGGCATAGTGGAGGACTGGAGGCTTCTGAGGGATGAAGTCGGAGTCAGTGATGGTTGATAGGATCTCAAATCATCTGGGAGAGAGACCTCTGAGTTTGGCTGTGAAGAAGATCCTGGAATGGATTACTTGGGGTAGGAAGGTACACTGTGACTATGAGCAGGACCATTTGTTGCTGGAGTCACATACTGAATTAAAAAGACAAAGTGAGCTAAGCACTAATTTTTTTTAAATTGAAAATAATTTGAAAAAACACAATACGCTCTGATTATAGCTTCCTCTCTCCCAACTCCTCCCAGCTCCTCCCCCATCCCCACCTACCATAACCCACACCCTTTCTTGCCATCTCTCATTAGAAAACAAACAAGTATCTAAAAAAAAAATAACAAAATAAAACCAAACTAGAATAGGACAAAACAAACAAACAGGAAAAAAGACCCAAAGAAAGACATATAGACAGATAGACATACACACACACTCATACACACAGAAATGCCATAAAAACACAAAATCAGAAATAATAATATATGATCAAAAGATCTATAAGGGAAAAACAAACAAAACCCAACCAACCAAATAACAAAAATCCCAAACAAAGCATTATGAGATAAAAAGTCTCCAAAAACGTCATTGAGTTTGTTTTGGGTTGGGCATGAGTCCTGGCCTTAAATGTGTTATGCCCAGTGAGACTCCATCGGGTAAAACTAATTTTTCCTCTGCAAGTAGTTATCAATTGGAGTTAACTTATAGGTTATGGGTATTGTGTTCATCTACCCCCCACCCCCATCCATCTTAGACTCACACAGGCCCTGTGCATGCTGCCAAGGTCTCTATGAGTTCATAAGTGGTCAGTCCTGATGTGTCTAAAAGGCAACTTCTTACCAATCTTTCTATCTCCTCTTCCACAGAGTTCCCCCAGCCCCGAGGGGAGGGGCTTGATGGAGACACACCCCCTTTTAGACAGAGTGTTCAATGGTCTCTCCCTCTTCTGCACATTGTCCAGCTCTGGGTATCTATTGGTTTCCATCTACTGAAGGAGCAAAATTTATTATAGATAGGAACATTACTATGTCTATTCAAGTACCCACAACCTTGGGTGGCATCCTTGAAACTCTCTTCATACACATAGTTGCTATTTTAGTCAGGATTTCTATTGCTGTGATAACACCATGACCAAAAGCAATCTTGGGAGGAAGGGTTTATCTGGCTTACATTTCTATATTGTAGTCCACCACTGAAAGAAGTCAATACAGGAACCTAGAGGCAAGAGCTGCTGCAGAAGTCATAGAGGGATGCTGCTTAATGGCTTGCTTCCCTTGGCTTGCTCAGCCTGCTTTCTTATAGAGTCCAGGACCACCAGCCCAGGGTGGCACTACCCATAATGGTCTGGACCCTCCCACATCAATCACTAACTAAGAAAATGCCTTACCACCTTGCCTATAGCCCTGTCTTATGAAGGCATTTTCTCAATTGAGGCTCTCTCTTCTCTGATGACCATAGATTGTGTCAAGTTGACATAAAACTATATCCAGTACAGTTGTCTATTGTCTTCAGCCTTTAGGTGTTAGGAGTTAAAAGAACAAAATCAAGTACTGTGCGGGTTGAGTATATATCAAAGAATTATGAACAACAATTTCCTCCAAGAAGAATACTTAGAGGAAATTTGGTTTAAGATATAGGATGTCTTAAGAGGAGGTTAAACACTCCTTCCTTAAGGGAAGCTTTTTAAGATCTGGGAGAAAACAACTTCAAAGGCTTCAGGAAGTACCTGAAACTGACCAGATTCACTAGGCCCCTCCCATTCCAAGTTTATATAAGCTGTAAGAACTGCTGAGAGACAATCAGACAAGATAACCTGCCCTGAGAGGATGCCCTCAAGCCTGTGAGCTTCCTGAAGTTTGTGTTGAGGCATTTCTGCTCCTGTAATGAACCCCTTACTCACACTCTTGTAAGTAACCCCAATAGAACTCATTGGTTCACCAAGTTGGACTTTGGTGGTATCCTTATTGGTTTACTATTGGTTCCCTATCTGGGATGAGCAGACATTTTGTCACATCTCTTCAGGAGCAGTGTCATAAAACAGAGTATATGTGTTTATAGTGTTTATAGGTCTTAATGTATCATTATGAGATAATTATGAACTGATGTTGGGGAAGAAAGTGGGAGTGGAAGCTACTGAGAGAAAAGAAAGTCAACTGGCATTGGTTGTCACAGGTTGGAGGAAAAACTGTGTGCCACCCTGAAAGCCTTCCCCTGGGAGTTTTGAAGAGAACCATACACACTGTCAACACTTCAAAAATATTAAATATCCCACAGCGCAAATTATCCCTCATGCTGAGTGAATTCATATTGTTAGAATATTTTCTTTCTTTTAACTATGAAGATGGCTTTGTTTTTATTTTTTTATTTTATAATAAAATTTAACTGTTAGAAAATTTTAGAGAAATGTTCCATAAAACAATACAAATCAATACAGTACTTCTAATGAACAGTTTACCAACAAGTACCAAAGTATAAATTGTGCATAAAATTTTATCTAGTAAACTAATTCCTAGGAATTTATGTTGACAAAAATATGTATGTACTGTGGGATATCTATCACAGTATTATATACAGTGGTAAATTATGAGAAACATGTCAAAATTAAATACAGAAGTAATGAATTACAAAATTACTTGTAGTCATTTCTATAATAATTAAAATACTATTTTCTAGGCTAAAACTTTAGAAGCCAACATTATCATCATCTTATACTTTCACATTATAAATATGATTAAAATAAATTAAGTTATTTTGTGAAAGCATTATGCAATTGGAAATTATTCTGACAAATCAACTCTTACAGTTTTATAGGCCATTCATTTTTTTCTCCTTTGAAATGACAAAGGAAAGTTGACTTCAGTCAAAATAGCACACATAACCTAATCTCATAAATCACAAGTTTAATGTTACTTGTTTTCAGTAGACTTTGAAAACCTTTCTACTGTCACATTCAACTAGAAATAAATTGACAACTCCTGACTAAATTCAGAGAAAATAAATACTAGTCTTCTAAAATACATAGGACTCACCTCCCTAATGTGAACATAAAATTCAAATACCTCCAATGTTCTCCCTTGAAGGTATGTTAGCTTCACTCTGAGCAAAGAGCAACATTCCTTTGCGTTTTCCAAGGCCATTACACTGAGACTCATCAGATACCTATAACACTTGCTGAAGTTGCCCCTTAAATATTTCTAGTTCTGTAGTGACTATTTCTGTAAAGAATTAAGTGTGGGATTTTTTTTTCAGGACATTTAAGTTTTTTAATAGTTAAACCACAGATGTAGAAAATAAAAGAATTCAAAGTATTAGCAACAAATAAAATTGTACCAGTGGACTTTGGTAAAATTCCATAAAATTATAATCATTTCAATTATAATCACTGTTAAAGAATGATTTAGAAACCAATCCCTTGAGTCTTATCTATCCTTCTTAATGTGTCACTTACCTGAATGTTGCCATATTTGTGTATTTTAAACATATATTATTATACTGCCTGCGATTTTTAGAGCATAGATGTTCAGAATTGACAGTTCATCTTGGTAGATTTTTTTCTTTGACCAGTATGAAGTGTCCTTACTTATGACATCTGCCCAGGGTCTTCAAGTTTTCATAGTCGTTGGTGAGAAGTCTGGTATAATTCTGATAGGTCTGTCTTTATATGTTACTTGACCTTTTTCCCTTACTGCTTTTAATATTCTTTCTTTGTTTAGTGTATTTGGTGTTTTGATTATTATGTGACAGGAGGAATTTCTTTTCTGGTCCAGTCTGTTTGGAGTTTGGTAGGCTTCTTGTATGTTTATGTTCATCTCTTTCTTTAGGTTAGGGAAGTTTTCTTCTATAATTTTGTTGAGGATATTTACTGGCCCTTTAAGTTGGGAATCTTCACTCTTTTCTATACCTATTATCCTTAGGTTTGGTCTTCTCATTGTGTCCTGGATTTTCTGGATGTTTTGGATTAGGAGCTTTTTGATTTTTGCATTTTCTTTGACTGTTGTGTCGATGTTATCTATGGTATCTTCTGCTCCTGAGTTTCTCTCTTCTATCTCTTGTATTCTGTTGGTGATGCTTACATCAATGACACCTGATCTCTTTCCTAGGTTTTCTAACTCCAGGGTTGTCTCCCTTTGTGATTTCTTTATTGTTTCTATTTCCATTTTAGATCCTGGATGGTTCTGTTCATTTCCTTCACATGTTTGATTGTGTTTTCCTGTAACTCTTTAAGGGATTTTTGTGTTTCCTCTTTAAGGGCTTCTAGCTGTTTACCTGTGTTCTCCTGTATTTCATTAAGGGAGTTGTTTATGTGCTTCTTAAAGTCCTCTATCATCATCATGAGAAGTGATTTTAGATCCAAATCTTGCTTTTCTGGTGTGGTGGTATATCCAGGATTTGCTATGGTGGGAGAATTGGATTCTGATGATGCCAAGTAATCTTGGTTTCTGTTGCTTATGTTCTTATGCTTGCCTCCTGCCATCTGGTTATCTCTAGTGCTACCTGCCCCGGCTATATTTGACTGGAGCCTGTTCTTCCTGTGATCCTGGTTGTGTCAGAACTCCTCAGAGACCAGCTGTCTCTCGGATCCTGTGATTCTGGGATCCTGTGATCCTGAGATCCTGGGTGTGTCAGAGCTCCTGGGAGTCAAGCTGCCTCTGGGACCCTGAGATCCTGGTATGACCAAGCTCCTGGGCTCCTGGGCTCCTGGGCGTGTTAAAGCACCTGGGAGTGGAGTTTCCTCTGGGTGTTGTGGGACTGGCTGAGGAGTTCGCACCCAAGGTCTGCTCAGGGCACTGGCCCAGACTGGAAGGAACCCGTGCCATTGGTCGGGTGGGGTTCCTGGGTCCCTGGATCCCGCTGGTCCCAGTTACTCCTGATGTTGGGATAGATGTTGTGTCCTCCTCACCTCTGATCCTGTGATGGAACATTTTCAATTACTTAGAAAAGTGCCCACTCGGAGCAACTCCCCCAATCTTTGGTGTTCTACTATCAGAAGCATAGATCCCCAGCTGATGCTTAATAAAAGTTGGAGGTGTATCTTGAGCCATGCCCAGGTTTTCCTTCTGTTCACTGATTTGATTTTGTTCCTTCTGACTATATATAGCCAAGGCTAATTCTCGACCTGTCCCACAGGTGGTTTGGCCAGTCGATTGCTACTGTGTTGTGATAAGTGGATTTTCAGGAGGCTACAGTATAATGGTAGATCACGTTCATTCTGAGCATTGTTTAGACTTCTTTTGTTATCTCTAAATAAGGACAAATTGTTTCTTGATTAATCAATGTTCAAATAGCCAAGTTAATCAGAATTAACCATACTAATGATCATTTCAGAAATGTCATTTTGATGTTGCTATGATCCAAGAGTCAGTTTAGCTTAAACAGATGGCTGTCACATATCTGTTGGTTTTACTTTTGAAAAATAGGTCACAATAACAATAACCATGCCATTTAGTTTACACAGTTTTGATGTTATCCCAGAAGATGTGGAAATCTCTGACACTCATAGGCATCCTCGAAAAAGATTCTTATCCAGTGTAGTCTTAGGAATGAGGACATTACTGGAAAAAAATTATTAGTTAAATATACAGAAGAAAATGTTTTGTAGACAATTAAATTGCATTTTTTGTTAATTCTTAGAAACCGAGACAAAGAGAGTGCTCTTAAACAGGACCCTGAAGGTCTGTCAATAGGGAGTTAATACAATAAAAAGAAAGAAGAATTTGGAGTCAAGGCCTCCCCACCACACCCTCCCTAACTCACCCCTTTCTGTCCTCATGTTTTCATAGATGATTTCAAGCGCAATTAAATAATACACTTGAGCAACTGTCTTTCTTCTCCACGGGAGTGTCTAAAGAAAAAAATATCCCCAGAGACACTGAGCCTCTGTAATTAGGATTCATATGTCAGCAGCAAGGATCCTGTATCTCCCCTCACGTCGCCTGGGAACAAAGCCCTTTCAAGAACATTCCAAAATGTACAAGTTATCCTTGTGTTCTAAGCGTGAAAATGCACACACACACACACACACCCTTTCTGACACACAGCCTGTGTCTACACACCAACGTGCAGTGTTTCTGTTTCAAAGTAACATTGCCCGAAGCCACCTTTCAAAGAAAGGCCCGCCTATTTTTTCACCTCTAGATACTTTGGGATAGTTCTGGGGAACTGTAGTATCCAGAAACCTCAATTGACCCCCTTTCAAAGACTCTTAAAGCGTGTGATAGCTTAATTCAAGTCATTTGAGTTTTCTGACTACATTTGCATATACTGAACATAAAATTGTAGAAAATGAATGTGGAATTAGCATATTTAAAATTTTTAAATAGCTTTGTTTAAGCACGGGAAGTCTAAGTTATATCCTCATTCCTTAAAGTTACCGCTTGACCTGAGAACATTATAGCTAGCCTTGAAGCCTTTTGGCTTTTTAAGATTTGTAAGACAAAGACAATAATTAGCTCAAGAGAGAAAGATTGAACCTGCATCTCCGGAAGAGTAGCCAGTGCTCCTAACCACTGAGCTATCCTAATAACCTCATTTAACTTTTTTTTTTTTTTTTTTTTTTTTTTTTTTTTTTTTTTTTTTTTTTTTTTACCAAATAGATGTTGCTCTGTGTTTCAGCCTGGCCTTAAATTTGTGGTCCTCTTGCCTTAGCCTCCTGAGTGCTGGGATTATAGGAGTGTGTCTGTCATTACCTTGGGCCTGCTTCTTTTTGTTTATGGCAGGAAACTGATGAAGAACAATCATCTCAGCCCCATTAGAAAAAGGAAAGCTGTCTTTATAGATGAAGATGGTCTCTCTAGAATCCAGCTTCACAGTGAGTTCTAACCCAGAAACAATGGCTCATAATTATCTGGTTTAGATCTAGCAATAGAAATTTATTCCAGTCACATAATCTGAAAATTTACACTTGAGCTTCCTGTGGCTCAGGCTAATCTTGAACTCCTGACCCTCCTGTCTCAGCTCCAAGTGCTGGTGTTACAGGAGTTGCACCATCATACTCAGCCCCAACTGTCTTCTAAAGGTCTTACCTCTTGGACCTGTGAGATAGCTCAGTGGGTAAAGGTGCTTGCTCCCAAGCCTGAAGACTTGAATTAGATCCCTGGGGCCTGCATGGTGCGAGGCGAGCACAGGCGCTTGCAGGATGGTCCTTCATTCCACCACTGCTCTATTTTGTGGTTATTATGAAAGAGAATTTTAATGTCATTTGTGGATTTTTGGTGAACACTTATTTTCTTTGTATTTAGAAGAGGATTTTCTTTTTTGGATAGAGACTATTATGACGAAATTTGGGAGAGTCAGAATCCACTTAATACTTCTTGGTGCCTCTGCCAATAAGAGGGCCTGATCTGAATCCTCAGGTCACAGGCCAGGGCCTCATCCCCACCATCCGTGTCTTGTTCATTCTTGAGGCTACACTCTGTGCTTCCTCTGAAGGTTGCATATTGACTGAGGCACTGGGCTGGACTGGAGAACAGATTTGCTTGGGTGCTGTTCAGTTTAGGGGCTTCCAACCTGACATTTAGTAGACACTGAGCCATAGTTCACAAAACCTCCTCTGGAGGCCAAAATACAACGTCAGAAATCCTACTTGCATGGATTCTTGTAAGCAGAGTCACATTTATTCAAGTAGGTCAGAAGGAAGTTTGAAAAGCATAGCTAAGCCCTTTGCTAGCTACTGAGCAGTGGACATATGGAATGTTTTAACCTTGTGTTTTCTTAATTTGTATATTTGAACACAAAGAGTGAGCCGTGTTTGATAAACAGACCAGAAGGCTGGTAATTCTGCTCTCTTCATTTCTATCACTGGTGCTTAGGGTAATGCGTTGTGTGCATTAAGGCTATCTGACAAATGTCTGCTGAATTCATTAATGGGTGAATGGGAAGGGAGGAGGTTTTCCCTACAGGGCACACGTTAAGACACAGCAAGCATTTGTTCTGCTGTTTGTCAGTAAGTGTCAGCTGTGGCTGGTCAGAGGACTGACAGATGCCTGGAACACGTGCCAGTATCAAATGTCTGAATGCATTTGGGAGAGGGGTGCTTCAAGTGTCACATGTCAGGTGCAAATAGATTGCAAAGACAGTCCAAAATACTTTAGAAAATCTGTTTTCTTCACCTACTCTCTGTGTCAGGAAAAAAAAAAAACACATGAATATTCATAACAGTGGAAAAATCTACAATAGCAGAGTGATTTACATGAGATTGAAGCTGGAAGGCATAGGGTGAAAGCACTGTATTGTGGGTAATTTGTTCAACTATCTCATCAGGGAATACAATACAAATGCAAAAGAAAAAAAATCTTTCATGGCACAATTTATAAAGCAATAGTAGTGTGAATTGAAAACAGAAAAATCTGTCCTTAATTATTTATTATTAATTACCACCTCTAAAATTTATTTCACTCCAAGTTGAAGACTTAGGCACAGTATGAGTGCAGCCATTGAACAAAATGGAGAGAGAGGGAGAAGAGAAGAGGGGAGTGTAAGGTCCAAGCATTTGCTCAGCTGAAGAGAAAGGAGGCCGGAATGAAGTGTGACAAGAGCTTCAAGTTGCAGAGTGGGCAGTATACCAGAATCAGCGAAAGGCTGGCCCTGGCCAGATTACAGGCACGCCTCTCTGTGTCTGGACTTGGCGTCTGTCACAAACAGCTCTGTCTCACACACACACACACACACACACACACACACACACACACACACACACACACACACACCCGACTCCAAGGTGACACTCTCACAGACTGGCCTCAGGCAGCATCGGTGATCAAGCACACCTCATGTAGAACATCAGAGTTGGAACACAGCTTGTGTGGCCGTGTGGGCGGGTGGAGGAGCCCGCATGCTGCATGGAAGACAATCATATTCACCTGAACTCTGATACGTTAGGTATGAAGTTACTGCATAGCATTGTGGGTAAGACTCAAAGGCCACGTTCCTTACGCTGCAACGGCAGAGCTGATTTTTAAGGCAAGAGAGGAGTTTTGAGGCGGAAGTGTTTGGGAAGGTCTACTCTCAGACTCTGATTCCAGAGGCTACTGGGAAAACAGACATTGAGGGGCCAGCCTTCTGTCCTGGCTGAGGAGGAAGAAGAAGAGATGGAAGCCTGGGACGCTACAACAGTACACAGCCACTGGGACACTCAGCATAAGCTTGATTCATTTGTGTTTGGAGCACTGGCAAAGCTTTCCAACCCTGGTTAATCACAGGGCAGGGAGCCTCTTGATGCCTTAGATTCTAAAGAAATCCTAGCTTAGCTGTCTACTTCTTACATCACGTATCTCCAATGGGAAAGGAAATCTTTCTTCTTAGTTCCACTTATGGTTTCAGGGATACTACACTATAATATTAAAAGCTTCAGTTAAAGAGCTCTTAAGCCTTGTTTATGGATTTATTTGTATTAAGCAGAAATTTTTTAGGCAACACAAATAATTGTAAGTTGTTAACAATAGTGTAATTTAATCTTTGCAATGGATTGATCAAACAATTATCTATCTATCTATCATCTGTCTGTCTATCTATCCATCCATCTATGCATTATTTTCCCCTTGGAGATTTATATTTTTATTAATTTTGTTTATTAGATAACTTAATGTCTATAGACATGCCTGATTCATTTTTCATTTTAGGCCAAAAATATTTATTAAATCCAGGAGTTTTACTTTGAAACCATTATTTTTGAAAGTGCCCAATATTTATAATAAAATATATACTATAAGGGTAATGGCTTCCCTCTTGCTTCCTTCTTCCTTGCCTTTCTTTCTTCAGGTAACAGCTCCCTCTTCTATGACTCTTAACTCTCTGATATCTCTCCTATCTTGTTAGCTGTAGACCCACAATCTCCACTGCTTAGCATCAGATTGCATCCCATGCTCCATACTTGTTACAATTTGAGAACAGCCTTTATCTTGTATTATGGACTAAGCTGTGTCTCCTCAAAGTTCTTAGGTTGAGACTTGGAGGAGGAGTTTTAAACAATATAGTTAAAGTTAAAAGAGGTCATAAGGATATGTCCTTAGGCCAATAGGAATGGAGAAAAGGCCATCTGAGAGAAAACACCAATTGTCTATGAGCCAAGGAGCAACCTCGGGACTCCTGCTTACTTCCAGAACTGTGACGCTCAACCCCCTGTTAAGTCACCCAACCTGTGCTTTCTAATATGGCATCCTAGCAACAGCTACTTAACCAGTCACTTAGATATGTACATGTCATTTTATCATAAAGGTACTGGAAACCCCTTCTACTGCTTCTAAATTTACCTTTCTGTTTGGACTCAGTATCACTACCTCGATGTAATCCTTTCTCTAGCCAAACACCCTCCCAAGCAATGGATGCTTCCCAGAAGATTGTCATACACACACACACACACACACACACACACACACACACACACACACACACATATGTATATATATGTGTATATATACATACACATATATATACATATATGTGTATATATTTCATCATGTGAATTATAATTTAAATGTTTTAAGGACTATGCAGACATTTAGACAAATCTTAAACCACCGAATGTAAGTATGATGACCTTAGGATTTAATGCCCGCCTACCCACCTAGTATCACCACCTCCCACAGCCACCCATCATAAATATGTCTCGAGTACCAGGCTGTTAGAGTGGCTGGAAATCTTGAGCACAATTGCTATTTCTGACCTAGTTTTAATCTTCCAGGCACTGAATACCCGTCTGCTACACTCACTTCTGCCAGTCCTATGCTTAGCTTAGAAGCTGATGCCTGCCACGGCATCTCTAACAGAGTTTCGTCTCCCAGGTTCTAATTTAGGTCTTCTCGGTGAGATCCAGTAGCACCATCTCTGAAAACTCGAATACGGACCACTCATCACGTTTATCTGCTGTCCTCATGCTACTGTGATTTTCCTAAGGACAGTTTTGACCTCAGAATTAACGCTGATGAATAATACATCTTTGTGTTCATGCAGGAAGGACCTGGTTTATCTCCGCATCTGTAGCTTTCCATCAAATGGTATAAAATTAATTACAAAACAGAATTAGAAAAGGCTCTGTGGCATTACGGGAATGAGTCCATTTAAACGTCTAGCACTTTCCCGGCCAGGTGGTCTTTAGTTGGGTTCCAGAAGCTGAAGAGACTTCTACCACCTGTTTTCCTTGGAGCCTAATGGTTCATGTTTATGTTGAAAGTTGCTACATCAGTTTCTTTGAAGAAGCTAAATTCCACTGGTGCATCTCATTGGGCAACGGCAGGGCTGTGTGGTCTGTGTCTTTAAAGAAGGTGGTGGGTGGCATCTATTGTTAGTCAACAGATCCTCTGCCACCACCGGCTCAGCCCAGGTCTACCTCAGCTCAAAAATGATGACAGTTTCCAGACCACCTGGGTTTAGTAGTTATGCTCAACTCCTAGAGTAGGCAGAACTAAAAAGGAAAAAAAAAATCAGTGAGCCAAACGCATGGATTCAGTCCAAAGGAACGAATATTACAAACAGGTGTGAGAGGTTTCGGGGGGGGGGGGGGGGAATCAAACCTGGATTCTCCAGCTGGCAGTGGACTGTGCTGTTTCCCCCCATAATTCACCACCTTAAAACATTTTAACAAAGGAGTTAATTATAAATGTTGTTTTCACTTCAAGCCAATGTTTCCACAGCCCATACATCTGCGTAAACACTTGGGTAATGATAAACTTTGTAAAGTACAAGGTTTTATTTCCTTTTACTACCCAATGATATCACGTCCTGCCTACAGAAGCTGAGATGTGAGGTGCACTTCAGGGTTTGGAGCATACAATGGATGTATTATATTACCCTTTACATGCAAAATAAGATTTCGACTGACTCATAGACAAAGCTTACAATCTGTACTCAGAGTTTACAGCAAAATGTCAGAACACAGCATGATGATGCTTAGGTTTGTGTATTTTAATAACTGCCTCATTCAGGAAAGTATTTGTCCCTGTGGAATGGGAAGTTCCTTACTAATAGTTTGAATTACAACACATATCCTTTAAATATTTAATTTATTGTATACAGTAGCTGGAAAAGGGTGATAATTAAAATAGCTTACTTATCTTTTAAATAGTTAA
This sequence comes from Uromys caudimaculatus, assembly GCA_028551405.1. Lineage (NCBI taxonomy): Eukaryota > Metazoa > Chordata > Mammalia > Rodentia > Muridae > Uromys > Uromys caudimaculatus. Next base: position 36,000,959 of record CM052704.1, read on the forward strand.
TTTGATGGCCACATGGCAATACAAATCTCTTCACTCCACCGGATTATAAATATTTCAAAGTTGTTTGCTTAAAAACATTCTGCAAAACAGAAATATAACTGAGATAAAACACATACATATATTTTATTTGGGGTATGGCTCATTGGTAGACTACTTGTGGACAATATGCAAAGCCATTGAATTTGACCCTTAGCTCTGTAGAAGGAAAACCTTTCAGAGAATACTATTGGGAACAGCCAGGGTAAATTGAAATAAACCTGAGAAATTAATACTAGCTCAAGGAACATTTATATCCAATCCTGACACCATCGGCTTTTAAAAGAACACTTCCATATGTGGACTAGTTAATAAATTAAATTGCAGTAAGCTAGGCAGTCATATCATGCTCTTAGTTTTTCTCCTTGGTTTAACGTGTAAAGCCCAGTGACACATTTCCTGAGTCCCTCACCGGATCCTCACAGTGGAGGTACTTTCAGTGGTTGGTATAAAGTGACCCGGTTCCATGAGCCAGGCCCTGCAGTGTTTGTTAGCTGGTTTCCTGACTGCATTCCAAATGCCCGCACTTGTAGACCCTATTACAAGTTGTAGGGAGCCAAGGGCTCGGAGCTCCCATTCTTGCTTTCAGCTCTGACCCTCTTGCTCCAGGCTACTGCCTTTGATCCCCAAGGGCAACATTTGGTTACATTTTCCTGAATCTTGCCTTTCAGCTCTCAGGAGCGCTAAGATGCACTCATGACAATAGCAAGAGGCAGCGTGGATGGGTCATTCATTCCCTTTCCCGCATGTTAGGCTCCGCATCTTCCTGACCAGTTCCCATGTCTCGGCTGCCAAAACAAGGGTATGTGTAAATTATTACTGCTTTTATGATGAAAACATTTGAAGCAATATGTCAAAGAATTCTTGGAAGAGTGTGCTGTGATGAAGTGTGGGTGGAGGCTTCTTGTCTTATAAAGTGGAGGTGGGGAGCCGATTAGGAAAATGACCGAGGGGTACTGCTGAATCTGCTTGTAAAGATGGTCTTGCAGTTTAGTCAACTAGCTGTACTGCTTGTGACAAAGACACATAAGAAGCTGTACCCATGATACCGCAGCCTAAACAGGGCCCGGATAAGGACGGCATCAACAGACATGTTAATGAGGGAGAGGGAAATCTCACAGGGCGATGAAGGGCTAGACAAAGAACAACCAGCAACAAACAATTATTGAAAGAGGGAAAATTTGTCTTCCCCAGGCATGAACTGATTGTCTAGCACCAAGTGATTATTCCTAAAATCATACACACACAGGCAACACTGAACAGATTCAGCTGGTTATATTTATATATTTTGTGCATGTGTGTGTGTGTCTGTGTATAATGCTATAAATTAAAAAAGAGAGACCATGAATTTGAGAGAGAACAAAGGGTTGGAGAGAGGAAAGGGAAGGGGAAATGATGTAATTATATTTTAATTCTAAAACATCTCAAAAAATAAAAGTAATGTAGATGAAGAAAAATAAAATACACATTAAAAGTGAGAAGCCGGGAACAAACTGTAGATGAAGTGGGGGCTGCGGCCCAAAGACACTTCAAAGCAAATGCTTTACCTTCATTCTCTGGAGTAGTCTTAAGTAGTGTCTCACACAAGAGAACATCCAAAAAGACTAAGAACTTGTCAGAGGACCTGCATGCTTTCAGAGGTATGGGGAATGACTTTCTCTTACAGGTAAAATAAAAACTCCATGTGAAATAAAACTACCTTCCTCATACCTGTCCACTATTGTTTGATATCTGAATGTTTACCTTGGTGGCAGGTTCCAAACAAGGTAGTAATGCTCTATTTTAGTGAGTTGTTATTGATAGTAGGAACCCCTCGCATTGTTTTCCAACCACGAGCTTTATTTGTGACTGCCTCTGTGTATTCTAAACTATAACACAGTCAACTCACTTTAACTAGCTATCCTGATTTCAATGACCCCCCTCTCAGTTCTGAATATTCTCTATAATTACAGTGCGAGATTATTTTAACATGAAACTAAACACAAAAGTGTATTAGGCAGAAAACCATAGTGCCTTTCACTGTGGGTGGCTTGTGTTCACACGAATTTCTTATTTTATTATTACTTTTTAAAAAGAAAATTGTACTTACTTGCCTTTTATTTCAAGTGAGCACCTACAGAGCACATTGCTGTCATTTGTGGTCCCCTCATCAACAGCACAGCTGACCCTTTTCATCTTTCTGTGCCTCAGAGACCTTAATCCTCCATTCTTCCTCCTGCATCCCTCCTATCTCCCCAGCCTCTAACAATCACTGCTCAAGGTCTACAAAGTCAACCTTCTACGAGTCCATCTGGTTTTAAAAGATGGTCGTTGGTCTGCACTGTGTTTTCCTACAGACTGTTACCTAATTTCAGAATTCCAACAACAACAACAGTATACAGACTGTTTTCAGGTCGTGAGAGACTGAAGGAAATCAGCTTCTTCTTCTTCTTCTTCTTCTTCTTCTTCTTCTTCTTCTTCTTCTTCTTCTTCTTCTTTCTCCTCTTCCTCCTCTTCCTCCTCCTCCTCCTCTTCCTCCTCCTCTTCCTTCCCCTTTTTTTCTTCTCTTTCTTCTCCTCTTCTTTCTTCTCCTCTTCTTTCTTCTCTTCTTCCTCCTCCTCCCTTTTTTCTTCTCTTTCTCTCCTTCCTTCCTTCCTTCCTCCCTCCCTCCCTCCCTCCCTCCCTCCCTCCCTCCCTTCCTTCCTTCCTTCCTTCCTTCCTTCCTTCCTTCCTTCCTTCCTTTCTTTCTTGATTTCCCCTACTTGTTTTTGTCTTTTCTCTTGCCTGGATATTACTACCTGAAGTTGACAATCTTTCTCTCTCTATCCTGTCCTCTGACTATCTCTCAGCACTTCCTGACCGTTACATTGAAAACTCCTTCTCATACATGTCTATGATTGAATTTAAATGACAGCGTGATGTTACTCCATGGCCTTGTGAAGCAGTAAGATAGCCACGTAAGAAGAGAATCTGAAAGAGGCAAGTAGATATATAATGCATATTTAATACAGTCAGAAGTGCTGAGATCATGTTATCAGTAAATGCAAAGCTAGCAAACATTTTATAGGGAAAGTTTTCTAACTCATGTCTTCTATGGGGTGAAAGATCAAAAAATATCAATTATTGCTTTAAAACAATAATAAAGAGGCCATGAATTTGACAAAAGTGGGCAGGCAGAGGGTTATGCGAGGGGGTGGGGTGGGAGGGAACAAAACATGGGGGAGGTTGGAGGGATGAAAAAGAAGAGGGAATTTTAATTAAACTATTAAAAGACAAAAGGTCATTTGCATTGCAATAGGCAATTACTATTTTGTTTTCTGTGTTTCTATAAGCTACTTTCTACTCCACTAGAGCTATAAAGTAACAAAATAGCAAAATGTCTATGCCTCCTTAACTGAATCTAAAAACAGAGGAAGACTGCAGCCTTCCTTTTCCACATCAGATTCTCTCTGCAGTAATGCTCAGACACATGCCCCAGCCCTCGGAACTCCTGATAAACACATACCATCCCCCCCTGGGGATTGATACCCAGACAGCAGACATCTACCCAGAGAACGGACAGAGTGGGTGTTTCAAGACCAGTGGTCCTCAACCTTCCCAGTGCTGTCACCCTTTAATATAGTTCCTCGTGTTCTGGTGACCCCAACCATAAAGTTATTTTTGTTGCTACTTCATAACTGTAATTTTGTTGCTGTTATGAATCGTAATGTAAATCTCTGCTATGCAACCCCCTGTGAAAGGGTGTCAATCCAGAGGTTGAGGACCCCTGTGCGCATGCCCACTTGTGCAGGTCTAATGACGCGTGGCCAGATGCCTCACGGTTTAGTTAATCTGCCACCGTTTGCTTCCATGTCTTTTTACGATGATTCTTGGCCACATCAGAATTTCTATTTACCTGTCCTATGCACATCTGAAGGTCCAGCTTCCTAAATACATGGAAAATGTCCATAAAATAGGGTTGAATTATATAGTGCCCATTACTTAAGGACATAATATTTACAAGCTGACGTCAGGGAAGAGAGATGGAGCAAAGAATTCCAGAGCACATAATTGAAATCCTGGAGAGTAGATTTCTTTTAGACGTAAAAATTTAATTTATAACCCAATATTCAGTATAGTGACAGACACCCAACATATTTTAAAAGTAGTTTTCTGGAGGTATATACGCCATACAATCTACCCATTAAAAGCCCATTTTCAAAAGATTTCAGTATATTCGTGAATATGTGCAACCTCCACTAATCAGTTTTAGGGCCATGCAAATGTTTTTTAAAGAGACTTTTAAAACAACTGAAATCTGGACTCTAATAGTTCTATGATTTAATATATAGCTAAACCATGCCATTTTGGAGAATAAATTATATTTATTTGTTTGTGTAACTGTTGCTAGAGGCTTAAGATTTGTAATTCAGGTTTTTCATGGATGTTTCTAAATAATAAAGACTGCATGAAAGGAAAGAGGCTCCTGGAGCTGTTGTTGACCCAATTTGAAGCGTTTTATGGCTTACTGTGGCTGAGGGACCTTAAGTGCATACTTTCTGCTTGTATCTTCTGGATGCTGTTTCAGAGGCCACAAGATGGGATTATTTTAGTAACCTTATATTTTCTATGATTCTTTAATCCAAACAAAATAAATGAAAATTATCTTTTGTTGATTTGAGTTTTACTTTTATAATTTTTAAATTGCACATGTGAATGTGAACAAAGAAAATTTAGGATGTCTGAATAAATTCTTTTGTGTGTGTGTGTGAAATTCAATGAAAATCTTTACTTCTAGATGTATTCTTGTCCTTCAGTCAACACCCTGACCACTGTTGAACATGTGACCATTGTTATTTCAGAAAATTCTAGGTAACAGAGAAATGGCTTGGAGTTTTAGAATAAGTACTGCATTTTTGAGTTCTTCTGGAAAGTGTATTCTTGACCTGTAGTTTACTTTTAAAACGTGAAAACCAAACCTGCAACACCAGAGTACAGAAGTTTATGGGGAAGAGGGCCTGTGGCTAGATAAGGAGATATGCATGACCCTCACTGCAGTCAGTGTTAAAGGAACATTAAAGGCCATCAAACAGACTCTTAGACAATTATGTGATTATGAAGTCTACATGGACATAATTTAATGAATGCTTCCATCTTAGACTTCACATATGTGAACAACAAAAATCTTAAACTAGTTAAAAGTATCTGCAAGAAATGTCATTTTTCATTAAAAAGCAATAAAATCATTAAAAAGGCCAATAAAAAAGTAAGTCGGTATTAATGTGTCACCCAGTCAGGTCCCCAACAAGTTATTTCAAAGACAGGAGAGCCAACACACGCTGTCCTTTGCGGCTTCTTGTTTCAAACGCAAGTCTGAGCAAAGCCTAGTTCGACGGAATGATCTAAAACTCAGCGTTCCCAAGTAGAACCCTAAATCCACCCGTGATCTGGGTGTGTAAATCTAAATGACTGGGAGCTGCTCAGACTTAGCCTGGTTACAGAGCAAATGAAGACCAAATAACCTGAAGACAAAGACGGAAAAGTGTCCTTCCTTTTGCATACCCATGGAAGGATTTAAAAATTGGAAGAGTGATAAAGGGATCATGCAATTATAAAATTAGGAGGAATTTCACTTGGTTCATGGGCTCGCATCTTCTGCCAGACTTGCATCATATCCCTACCTCACCTGGAAGCTATCTCTCCACAGCCTACCTAGCTTTAACACTGCCTTGATTTAGGATTTCTTTGGCACTCAGGTACATGGCATGAGCTCTTTGTCTAGTGAGCTCACTCAGCTGTGTGGAGAATACGCCCCTCACGCATTTCAAAACCACCCGCTTTGTCTTTATTATAAACTCCATGAATACAGACACAGGGCTGTTCAAAGCATTTTTCTGGTTTCTTTGTACATATCTAAGTTGAGTAGACATTTTATGCAATCCAAATGAACTCATACGTAAGGCAGGGCACTCTCTGCAAACAGATGAGGATATATTTGAGCACGTCTATTTGAGTAAGACTCATTCATATTTATTGACTACTGGAGAAGTGTTAGCTCTCTGTTCACTTGTTTTTTTAAGAATTAATTTTAATGTAACTTTTTAAGGTATTGTAGAGTCATTGGATCAGATTTCAAGTATGACGAATGAGTGAAAAAATGAAAATTGCTAACTTCTTCAGGACCACTCCTTACCTAGGGCTCTAGCACAATCTTGGTCTCTTTTTTCTTCTCCATTTTAATCAAGTATATGCATATGTATTCAATATTTACTTATTTAATTACATGACTATTTTGCCTACATATATGTATGTGTACCTTGTATGTGCAGTGCCCACGGAAGTCCAAAGACAGAGCTGGATCCCTGGGAACTGGAGTTATGAGTTGTGAGTTACCAGGTGGGTGCTGGGAACTGAAATCAGGGCTTCTGGAAGAGCAGTTAGTGCTCTTAACCACCAGGCCATCTTTCTAGGTACTTATGAAAGTATTTTCATACTGTCTGGAGATATACTTTTTCATTTGATCTATAAAATCTCATTATATGAATTTTTCATTCCAAGAAATAATAAGATTAATCTGCAACAAACCGACAAAATTGGGAATAAACTAAAAACAAACAAACAAACAATTAAAAAGCAGAATATTATTTTATTCTAAACAATATGTCTACTTAACATGCCCTTTGAACCTTACAAGAAGATAGAAATCAGCTGAAACTGTTTCCAAGGGTGAGAAGACAAATGACACTTTTAAAAGCTCATTTAGTTTCTTTTTTAAAGTATCTTTTTTAATGCACATGGGCAATTTTTTCCTGCAGGTATATATGTGCACTGCATTTATACAGTGCCTGCAGAAGCCAGAAGAGGGTGCTAGATCCCGAGGTATTGTAGTTACAGATGGTTGGGAGCTACCTCGTGGTTGCTGGAAATTGAACCTGTGTCCTCTGAAAGAGCAGCCAGTGCTTTAACCCCTGAGGCACCTCCAGCCTCTGCAATGCCACTTTATAATGGAGCGCTAACAACTTTAAAACTATTTGTCCTTGAAGTGTGTTATCTAGATGCATGTTACCCACTGCTTTGAGAGCCCTCTCTTTATATGCAGAACAAGAGAATACAAACTTCCCCAGGCTGACCACCAGGCGGTCTCTGCCAGGCCTTCCTGGACTTCATTAGTCAGAGGAATTTTTTACTGAAGCATCTTCTGAGGCAACTCTGACTTTTTAGAGTTATATTTAAAAATTAGTTTTGGATATTAGAATAAGCTTTATTATCAGTGCTTTATGCCTGGAACTTCCATGCAGAGTTCAATTCAAATACCAGCGCCTTATTATACAAATGCAATCGTTTGTGAATGTTTTTTTCTTTTTTTCTTTTTTTTCGAGACAGGGTTTCTCTGTGTAGCCCTGGCTGTCCTGGAACTCACTCTGTAGAGCAGGCTGGCCTCGAACTCAGAAATCTGCCTGCCTCTGCCTCTCGAGTGCTGGGATTAAAGGAGTGCGCCACCACCGCCCGGCTGTGAATGTTTTTTTCTATGCACACTCTCCAGTTACCTTAGTTGCCTTGTGCATTCTAAGGTTTCATGTTCCCTCACCAGCCTGGTAGTCGTCTTGTGTTTATATTCCTACTTGATCAGTTTCTTCCCTAAACTATCATATTTAGAATCGAAGGTAATAGCTCAGATGAATTCCATACATTTTTATACTCCATATGCTCAAATTAAAACCTGTGATTTGTTGCGGGGCAGTTTAATGGCGAAGAGTTGGCATCTCCATCAACTACACTCCTGTGCAAATGCTTCCCTTTCATCTCTATTTCAGGCATGGCTTGTGACGTTAGAGTCTTTATAATTGAGAAAACCACCACCACACGGATGTAACAGTCTCCTTGAGCTGAAATTGAAGGTGAGGATCCACCTTACACTGCCTACCGGAACCAATCGCTCACTCCTGTTAGCTGGGATGCCACAGTGTGAGGGGCAACCTTAAGTAAACAGCATCACAAAGAACGGCTTTTCTTTAACCTCACTGTAGATAGATCCTGAAAGTAGGAGACTTCCGGCTTCAGAGCTCCACTCCAGGGAGTAGGAGACTTCCGGCTTCAGAGCTCCACTCCTGAGAGTAGGAGACTTCCGGTTTCAGAGCTCCACTCCTAAGAGTAGGAGACTTCTGGCTTCAGAGCTCCACTCCTGTACAAGAGGCTGCAGAATGGAGGGTGAAACTGATTTCCACAAAAGGGAATTAAGAACGCTAGTGTAATGTCTTCTCTAACACCGGCTGAGACATGCCCTCTTCCAAAGTGAAGATAGTCAACTAACACTGGTAAGGATTGAGCCAAAGTCACTGGACAGCGTCAAACCTGGTGTCCCCTCCCGCAGGCTGCCACATCTGCACCAATCCACATTAAGGTTGACTTGGGTACATTTTGCTTTTCATACGCTTGTCAGTGAGTTATAGATTAGTATTCAGAGCTTGTAATATCAAAACAACAATTTGTATTGAGGGATTTAGTAGAAAATGCACTGTAACCAAAGCTCAACATGGTATTTGGAAATTGTTCATATTGTGAATTACCATAATTTCCAAATATAATACCTTATTATAGGTGATAGCCCATGGGTAACAGACTTTTATTGTGATAGAAGGAAAAATTCATGATAGCTTTACCTGCCCCTCACCCAGTTGGGAGATACTTTTTAAAACAGTCGTTTATTTATTGTGGGTTTGGGGGTGAGCGTGCATTGGGGTGAGTATGCATGTGCCACACTGCTCTGTGTGCAGCTCAGAGAGCAGCTTGCAGGAGCTGCTTCTCTCCTCCTATCACATGGATTCTGAGGATTGAATGGCGGTCCATCTGGTTTGGTGTCAAGTTCTTTTGCCTGCTGATCCATCTCTCTCGCCCATTGGAAGATTTCTTTAAAGGGATTTTAGTCCAGGGAATTAAAGATTGATTATGAGACTTGGGTCATGCCTTCACAGACTCCCTCATTACACAGAGTAAAAGCGTAGCTCCTTCTCTTGCAACACAGGGTATGAGGAGCAAGTTTAGTTTCATGTTAATTATTGACTGCTGTGTCCTTAAATTCATTTAAATGAGTGAAGCAGATTCTGCTAAAGACTGAGGTTCCCATGACTCAAGGCAAGCCCTCATGCATTCGCTAAGTGCAGGTAGATAGACTTGACTAAGCCAGTTTTGAGCTCCTGTCTTTGTGGAAAACAGAACTGTGGGAGCAGGTAAGGACTGGGATGGAAGTTCAGAGGGCAGGCTCTTGGTGGGCTTGGTTGTCTTTCTGACTCTGATCCCTCACCAGGCTTCCCACACTCGCAACACGTTTCTGAAAATTATATAATGTCAGAATGGAGAAAACAATGATGTGTATTAGACATGTCATAACGAAAGAGCATCATCAACAGGCTTTGAATATTTAAAGAAGAAGGAATGAAGAACCATTACTGCAGAAGACACTGCATGAAGCACGAGACGCTGGCGTGCAAGGATTGATTGCAATTCCGAGGGAAGAGGAGGCAGAAGAAAGAAATCAGCCTATAAACAAAGGGACATTGAATGGTAGGTCATATTCCAGAAAAGAAAAAGATATGACGGCATCACAGTACATGGGAGACAGGGGTGAGACTAGACGCATTATCTAACAGAATTGTGAAGTGCTGGGTAGTGAGTGTGACCCACTCTTACACCAGATGCCCTGTTTCTAAGTTGGGGCTTTGAGATGGGGGTGTGGGTGCTGGCGGGGACAAGGGTTTTTTATTTTGTTTGGAGATGATATTAATGTAACAAAATACTAAGAAGTAGATAATACTGGAAGGTGACTAAAAACAAGACAAGTAGAACTGACTGGGGTCCAAGTGTCCACAAAGGGGAAGGAATCAATGGCAGGTCTGAGGTTCTCTTCTCTGAGGAAGGCTTAGGCAGATGCATCCTGATTTGTAGGGGACAAGGTTTAGAGATCTGAGAGTCCCTTAGATGCAGGACTTGTGTTTCATGAACTGTTCTACCGTCAGCGAAGCACAGTCCTAGCATGCATTTGCTACTTTATTCCTTTAACAAAAGCAGCAAGGAAATGCATGAGGACCGGAGGAAGGATGCGACCGGTCCAGACAGGCTGAGAGATAGGTTTCTAGCCTTGAATCTTCCACAATATACTTTAGTATTTTTCTCAGGCATGTGACTTCATTACCTCAGCTGTATAGAAAGCTAGAAATTAGTTTTATCTCTTTTGCCAGAATATAAACCCTTGGGGGGGTCAAGGTCTACATCTGATTTATGGTATGCATATAAATATTATAAACAAATGTCTAGAACGTAGTTGAAAGATTGAGTCTGAGGTTTAGAGAGGGCTGCGTTGTGTCTCAAAGTTGGCTGTGCTGTGCTAATGGTTGATTTATTTGGTGTGCCTCACCCTTGCCCTTACTAATTTCTCAGTCAGCTTTATACGTCACTGTAAACTCGGGTTGAATATGCACAATAAGTGGTGGGTTCTGCTGAGTACTGTTAGCTTAGAATCAGAATCAACAGTCTACATGCCCTGTTGAAATCTCTAAGCAAACCAGCCTTGTGCTGTTTCTTAAAAATGTGGATTCTTCCTCGTGGAAAACAGTTTATTATTTAGGAGATCTTGACAGGTGACTAATTAAAACACAGCCCAGCTGGGCGTGGTGGCTCACAACTTTGATCCCAGCACTGGGGAGGCAGAGGCAGGTGGATCTCTGAATTCAAGGCTAGCCTGGTCTTGAAGGCAAGTTTCGAGGGCTAAATAGAGGAGCACTGTCTCAAAATAACCAAAACCAAACCAAACCAACCCCCCCCCAAAAAAAAACCAACCAACAACAACAACAACAAAAAACCAACAACAAACAAAAAAACCCAACAAATAAAACAAAAACTCTATAAAACCTAAAACACCGCACAATCTTGCTTTGGGCTCTGTGATAAGCGTTGCTGATTTGTCTTGACACCTTGGGATCATGTTGAGTTTGAGAAAGGTCGAGGATTCCCTCTGCCAGCCTGAAACATTAGCCCAAAGACAGTGTTGTCTAGAAATGGACAAGGGAAAGCTTAGCGTGTAAATGTAGTGGGCTGATGAAGTCTGCCCTGGTAACAATGTGTTCAAACCCTGAGGGCAAAACCCCGCCCTCACACAGAGATCACATCCATTACATGGTTCTCACGGAGCGATTGACTTGACCTCAGCCTCAGACCGTTTTGTTTCTTTTTAAATATTTTTTACTTTTTACTTATTCACATACCACTCATGCTCCTCCCCTCTCAGTTACCCCCTCTCACAATCCCTCCCCTTCCCCCCCCCACCCCCTTCTCCTCTGAGAGGGTTCCTCCCTCCCTCCAGTCTCTGTGAGGTTCGATGCCTCCTCTTCCACTGAGGCCAGGCAAGGCAGCCCAGCTAGAAAAACATATCCCTCAGGCAGGCAACAGCTTTAGAGATAGCCCACGTTCCAGTTGTTCGGGACCCACATGAAGATGAAGCTGCACGTCTGCTACGTTATGTGTGGACCTCTATAGGCTACTGCATGTACATGATGCATATAAACTCACGTGGGAACGTGTGTACATAAAAATCAATCAATAACGGTTAAAGTTTCTTTTGCTATTTTTGGTTCTAACACAACAGTGCTATATGCTATTCCAGGATATCTACCACTTCTTATATCTCTTTTCTCTTATACTAAAACTTAGAACTCCCAATAAAATTATTTGTTTCATTTTATAATACAACTAAAATTACAATACCAGTAACATCACTGTCACTCAACATACAGAGTGTCACAGGTTTTTTTCTTTTTTGGGGGGGGAGGGTGAGGGTAGTTATCAGTGTTCTCAGAATATATATATTCCTTTGTGATCTACAGAAACCTGTTCTAAAGTTTTTTTCTTTTTTTAAAAACTGTAACCAGCTTTATTAAAGATACTTTTCATAAAAAATCATGGTATTTCAGGCAGGACATGGGCAGACAATCAACAACAAACAAGAACTTCCAAATTCCCTTCTTGTATAGACTACCAAAATCAGAAAGCCACTATAAAACCCAATGAAATCTTCATTCGATGCTTTGAAAAGGGGGAGTGGCTTAGAGTGAGGGTTGACATTTCCTATTAGGACGTTGTTTAACAACTTTTCACAAGCCGACCCTGACTTTCAGGGAATGAGCATGGCAGACTTATCAATCTGAAGAGCCACAATCTTTTATAAAAGGAAACAGCGCTCTTCTGAGAACACTCAATAAAGTCACTGCAAAATCCGTATCACCCAATAGACTGGAAAACCAGTTTTGGGGTCAGGTTCCAATAGGTCTCTGGTTTTAAGGGAATTAAATCTATGGTGATGGTGCCGGGGGGAAGAGGATATAACAATGAATTTAGTTTTCCCAGACAAGGATGTCTCTCCTGGAAGCCAACAGGAGCCTTTCAAAATTATCAAGGAAAGAGGTTTTCTGTTCTCAGTCCAGCTTGGGAGATATTTTGTTAGTGACACATGATCCTTCACCCCCAACAATGAAGTGTTCTGTGTGCTAACAATATAGCTTTAAAAAAAAAATTTAAACAAAATTCCACATTTTTATAAAACTTGATAAAAAAATAGTATTTCAAACTGTACAGTCACCAGAAGTACAGTTATCAAAACCGCACACCCGTCACTTGGCATCTCCAGCACCTTCAGGTTTCTGTGCTTGGTCTGCTTTGGCGTCTCTGTTTCTGCAGGGTTATTCACATCCTTACCGACATCGGCTTTCCGCTTCTTCCCCTCGGGTACCTTCTCTCCCTTCTTTGCAGGAGCCTTTTTAGGCTTGGGCTCTGGCTTTGGAGGAGCAGGTCCAGCAGACAACCTTGCAGATCTTCTCTGTGGCTCGTCCTTCACCTTGGCTTTGTCTCCTTCAGCATCCCCTTCAGCCTTTCTTTTGGGCGTGGCAGTGGCAGGGGACGTTGGCGCTGAACACGGGTCTACAGTCCAGGGGTCGTCCTCGCTGCTTCTTCACACTGCTCGGGCTCCGGGAAGTTTATAAAGTTTTTATCTGTTCTAAAGTTTCTTATCAGAATTCTTTTTTCTCTGTTGATCTTAGCAATATTATATCCATGTAGCTTCATTTCTTTAATTTTTGTATTATATATTAAAGTTGTACTTTTCATTTGAAGTTAATATTGTTTGGCCACATAAATAATTTAAATAGTTAAGAATTAAAAATTATGTTAAAAGTTAACATTAACAGGTTTTTTTTTCCAGGATATTTCTGAGTAGCCCAGTTAGGAGAGAAACTGGGAATACTTTTCTATATGTTCAGGGCCTTTTGCTTTTATTTTTCTGTGGACTGTTTATTAATATTTTTGTCTATTTTTAGATTAAGATTTTTTTCTTCTTTCTTCTTTCTATTTTTAATAGATATTTTTGGACTTAATAGGATTTTCTTCGTTCTATTTTTAATTGATATTTTTATTTCCTGGAATTTATCCATTTTTCCAATCATATAGAAACTACAAATGCATTTCCTTAATTTGTCATTTGAATTTTAACATTATATATTGAGGCCAAATATGGCTTTAAATTTTTCCCTTTTTTTTATGTGTATGTTACTAATGTAAGGACTTTATCCTTGTGGACTGGATATCCTAAATAACTGTGCAGGGACTGTAGGATGGACCAGTAATTAAGAGCTTTGGCTGTTCTTACAGAAGGCCAAGGTTTTGTCCCCAGCACCCACATGGCAGCTCCCAACCCACTCTAACCCCAGTTCTAGGGAATCTGGTGCCCTCTTCTGACCTTCTGAGGCAAAAGACACACCTGTGGTACACATGTATACATGCAGATAAAACAACCAAACATATAAATCCATAAATAATTATGCATTGATTGTTTCATGTCTGCGAAGGTCATGGTTACTGTTACTTATGTCTTTCCAAATGTCTGTGTACTTGACCCAACTCTACTTACTAAGATGTCAGTCTCATGTACACTAGACGGCCATTGTAAGGCAGCTAGCAAGGACTAATCTTGTCACACGAGTCTTTCCAGACTATAGTCAGAGAGTGATATATGGTGGAATGAAGTTCTGAGAGATGTCATGGCTCCAGATTTAAAGAAGGATAGAGAGAGCCATGGTTTCTGGGGAAGCTAGGGAAGGATGGTGCTAGCCTGGACCTGATTTAGTCGGAGAGGCCATCATTGGACTTCTGATCTAGAATTGCCAAATAGTAAATTTGTGTTGATTTAGGTCACTGGGCTTATGGAAATTTGTTATAGGAGCAACTGAAAACTAAAACTGTCTACGTATATATATATATATTTCTGTATTTCTCCACTGTCCTGTCTTACACATTAATGATTTTAATAGAGGTTTCTTTGGTATGTCTTAATTCTTTAAGCTTAGGAGAACGTTCAAGTCAAAGTGAAATTTATTATGACAATGAGGAATTCCAGTGTAGGCTGTTACTGTAGACTCATGTATCATGTGTGAGGAACAATTATTTAAGTTAATGCATTAACAATAAACATGGAACTCATGTATTTGAGGGACCTTATTAGTGACCTCTGTAGGAAGCTAAATTGAGGTGAATGAAAAACAGATTAAAAAAAAAAAACAAAACACTCAGCATTGATAAACTGAGTAAACTTAAAAAAAAAAAAAAAATCCCTGGGCTTTTATTTTCCAGCTCCTATGCTGAAGATCGCCACCCAGTGGGGACAGGGGAAATTCCAGCACAGGGTGCACAGCTGTGACCTAATGAGGACACCTGTGGATGGGTAAAGTCAGGAGAGGAGACAGTGGGGAAGAGTCTAGAAGCGCCCAGCGAAGGCCAAGGCAAACCCACCAAAGACTGCTGTACTGGTTATTACCTGAAGGCAAATGACAGACCCACAAAGAAACGGAGGAGAGACACACGAGAAAGACTCACAGAGAGGAAGCATTACATTTCACAAAGGTGAAAGAAGATAAAAACCATCTGCTATCTGTTGGTTTTAACGACAAAAATAGAAGGCAAACCCCTTGGTGAATGACGAGAGACCTGAGATACATGGGAAGTGAAGCAAGAGCCAGCTGAGGGGCCCAACACTGACCCGACATTTGCAGGGGCTCTGTGTTTCCTATGCTCGGGAGGTCACTGCAAACCACTCCTGTCTCACTGGTGACTCGGTAGATGCTGTTCTTAATGAATCGTTCTGCTTTATGTTAAACTCGACCACATTTCTTCAAGGAGGGACCACTGATCATGGTCACAAGCCTTAGCAACACGAGAGCACTTACTCTGTCTTTTCAGATAAGCCACTTTGGCAGGAGCCTCTTTGGTGTGTTGCTGATGGGCAGCAAACTGCAGGCAGAGTGTTGCTCTCTGGTTCTGCCACCACCGAGATTAGTCGATTAGTTGGTGTGCATTCCTGCCCAATCTCGTTGGAGTTTGAATTACACATTGTTTGCTAAGCCCCATGCTTGGTCAGAGAGGGACTTAATGGCACTTAGGAAAAAAATAAATGATCAAATGACACCAGGTCTCCAAAGCATCATTATCTCTCTGATGAGTGACACTTTAAGTCTCACTCTGCTTCTGGCGCTTTGATGATGGCGCTCCCCACACGGGTTCACTTGGATGACAGTTTCTGAGGACTGTGCATAAGAAAAGCTGGAGAGCTTTGGTTGTTTCACAGCACAATTTCTGACAGGAGGGAAGGGGCTTTCTTTGAAGGTGACAATAAGCTCCAGTTAATGGTAGCAAGTTTCAGTACACCGAGGGAAATCCAAAAATGCCTGACTTCCAATTTTGAAGTGTCAGTGAAACATTTATAGTTTTATATTTAAAAAATAATTTAGCTGTATATTTTTTAACCTCATAGGAAGAAAAAAATAATTAAGCATTGATGGGTGTACTTCTCCATCTGGTCTTCAGAAAATAAATATCTAAATACCTATGGGAGAAAATATAACTTCGATAATTATGAACAGATAAATAATTATCTCACAAACTAATCTATATAGATTATATAAACAAATAAATTGATTGACTATGGATAGATCCAGCTTCTCTCCACCCTGGATTTAAGACTTCATCTTTTTGCAGGATTTGTTCTTTAGTCAGAAACGAGAAACAGGCTTCTTAGCTAACATCTATAAACCTTTTCTTTAAATTTGTATTTTATGAATATTTAATATGCCTCTATTATACTTAAACATTGAGATTAAATATATCATATGCATATGCAAAATGAATAATCTAGGTGGGAAAATGGAGACGTGAAAGATAGACTCCTACTTCCCCAAAGAAATACTCTGAAGTGGTAAAGTCTTAAAGGAGACAGCTTGATTGAGATGAAATTTGAAGTAAAACATTGTGTGTGTAAGAAATCAGCTCGGTGCATTAAGTGTGTGATAGTGGGCAGTGGAGGGAGGGCAGTAGTCTACAGAAGAACATTCTAGAATAACTGCAGTTTCAAGAACATTAAGTAATTTAGAAAAGACTGGTTGGGGATAAGAACCGACGTAGAAGCACACAACCGCTATGTGGAACTGCTCACTCTGAGTTCTAGACTGACACCCTGCTGCGATTTGATTACTCTCGGCAGTCTGTGGAGGAGACAGCATCCTGCAATTACATAGGATTATTTTGATTAATTAGGATTTTTTTCCCCTCACTGTTTTCTTTTTACTCTTGAGCTGCATTTTTTGTTTAGAAGATTTGTAAGATGAGATCTTTACAGAGAATCATTAGTGCAGACATCAGGCACAAAAGTGACACATTTAAAAGTTGGGTAACCTATTAGGACATTCCTTAGAGTGGGGATTTTCTTGTAAATGTCAGAATAAGGAAGAAAAAAAAAAGACATTGCAACTATTTCAGACGTAGGAAAGGCAGCAATAGAGAATAAAGGAGAATAATAAATCACGGCTAGTGGGTTATGAATTACTTCTCTCCAAATAGTATTCTTGTTCTAAGAAGCCGATTTAGGCAGGTAGTGTTGATTGTTAGTGATGATACCAGTTGCTCCAGCTCGCATCTTCAATGTTCCCCTAATAGGCCTATGACTCAAGACTTGGTTCCTTGGTGCTGTATTGAGAAGAGGCTTAGAGATGAGGGTCTGTGGGGAAGTCATTGAGTCATTGTGTAGGAGGGTGAATGCCCTCGGGGGTGAGTGGCTCTCTGATCTCTTCTTCTCTATCTTCTTTCTGCTTCAGCACTCCCCCCCCCCCCCCAGGAAAGCAGGTTTCTTCTGCCTAAATCTCTTGTGCTCCTTTGCCACACACCTAAAGCCAGTGGGTCAATCTATCAAGGGCTGCAACCTCTAGAAGTCCAAGTGAAAAAGTAAGCGTTCTTCTTTATAACTTGATTATCCCCTGTGGTTTTTTATAGTGACAGAAAGCTGGCTAACTTACGTGTCACTGAAGACATTCATCTTTCCTCTAATAAAATGGAGTCAGACATTGTACTGCCTGGTTTTGAGTGTCAACTTGACTGACACAAGCTAAAGTGATCAGAGAGCAAGGAGCCTCAGTTGAGGAAAAGCCTCCGTGAGATCCAGTTGTGAGGCATTTTCTCACTTATTAATCAGTGAGGGCAGGCCTGGCCTATTGAGGAGAGTGCCATCCCTAGTCTGGTGGTCCTGGGTTCTCCAGGAAAGAAAGCTGATAAGTCATGTGACAAGCCAGTAAGCAGCACCCCTCCACGGCCTCTGCATCAGCTCCTGCTCGCAGGCTCCTGACCGCAGGTTCCTGCCCTGCTTGAGTTCCTGTCCTGACTTCCTCCAATGATGGACGAAGATCTGGAAGTATAAGCCACATAAACCCTTTCCTCCCCGACTTTCTTTTTGGTCATGGCGTTTCATTCCAGCAATAAAAACTCTAACTAAGACAGACATCATGATAACTGTTTTAATGAGAATTTTGGCTTCTATATTGTGTGCTATATACCAGGTACTGTGTAAGAGCCATGAGGAACATGGGTTGGTATTGTTCTTATTTTACAAATGAGGACTCTGAAATACACAGAAGTCAAGTTTTGTTCTGATCTCCAGAGTCTTGATCATTTTTTCCCCAGTTAATGTCCACATGGCTTAGAACGTTATATTCAACTTTGACTCTATGAAGGAATCAAGCTTTCTTGTCTCTAAGTAAAATTTCTTTCAGCTCATGACAACAGAATATGAGGATAAGAGTACTGCTCTCTCTTGGGGTGTGTGATGGCTATTTTCAGTTGTCTACTTGACTCTCGCTGGAATGAACTATAATCCAGAAATGGAGGGCACACCTCTGATCCGGATCTTGAGTCAGGGAGAAAACTTGCCTTTGATCTAGATCTTGAGGCTGGAAGGCACCAAGCTTTTGATCTAAATCTTGAGATGGGATGACACACACCTTTAATCTAGATCTTGAGGCACAGCTTTAATCTGTGACAAATCTTCTGCCAGAGGCCTACATAAGGGCCCTGAAGAAGGAAGGGTTCATTCTTCTTTGCCTGCTTGCACTCACTTTGGAGCAACACATCTATTGGAGCCTACTTCTTCAGGTTCCCAGCTTATACCGAAGACCAGCCAAGATATCCAACCATGTGGGACTGGGAAACTACTAGATTCTTGGACTTCCCATTCACAGTTGGCCATTGGAATATATAGATTCATTCCATAAGTTCTGTGACTCTAGAGAACCCCACTAATACAGAAGAGTCCTAGAGCACTCGTTTCATGCTTAGTGCTCACAACAGAAGGTTGCAGAGAGGAAGCCAACTTAAGCAGCCACTGCCACCCGGGAGTGCAGACTGAATATTCTCTTCAGTTCCTGTCAGCACAGATGGCAGAAAAAGCTGGCGATCTCTCACACCAGAGGAAGAGTCATGTCCAGCACTGTGAACAACTGTTCCTATAGCCTAGACACAGAGCACAGTAGAGAACCAGTTTGATTGCCACAGGTCTGCACTACCTTGTTTGGGCTCCTGGGACAAGGTTTTTTTTTGGTTTTGTTTGTTTTTTATTGTTTTTGTTGTTGTTGTTGTTTTTCTTAATTCTTAAGTGAAGTGAGACTGGTGGCCATGATTGATTAAAAGTTAGCTGCTTGATTAGTGGAAACCAAGCCAACTAAATTGGGTTTTGGTTACTTACACATAAAGTTGTGTTGAAGTTGACCACTCAGGACTGAAAATAAAGATGCATTCCCAGCCAGTGTTAGTCTCATACTATTGAGAAAGATGGTATCTCCTAGCTGGGCTTTGCTCTTGGCATCTGAGGTCGTAGTAGGACACATTATCTTTGAAGTCACTCTTACCACTGACACTTTTGATTCCACCTTTGGATCCTGATTTGTGGAGAACGGCATCTGTGTCCTTGTCTGAACTCCACTTGCTCAATCAGTTGTCACTGTCATTACATTCTGGGCCCTGATGGGTGATAGGGTAATTCTGGATTCTTCCCTGCCATTTATGGGTAGGAGAAACTAAGGGCACTCTTGTAAGCTTAGTAAAATGCAGTGGCAGCATGGGAGTCATTGGCAGCTTGACTGGTACATTGAAGATAAACATGGTTTCCATCACAGGAATCTTTGGGAATCACTGGATACTTGTGAAAAGAGTCATTATGTCAGGGTAGAAGGAATAGAGACAGCAACAATAGGAGACTTATAATTACAAATTTGGAACACATATTCACAATACATATCCAATGATTCCAGAAGGTTCCTCTGATGAGGCTGGATCTCCAGGAGCTAGGGTTACAGATACCCCGCTGTAACAGCCACAGAGCTGTCCATCTTGTGTTGGGGGAACTGAACTTGTGTCTTCCAGAAGAGCAGCGAGTGCCCCTCACTGCTGAGCCTTTCCCTCTAGTCCCTTCATCTGTTATATTTAAACTGTGATCTCAGCTCTTTGAATGGCACCTAGCAGGTAGCTGTGGAATAAACAGAGGGAGGAATTACAAGAGGATGGAACGAAACGAGCTATAGGTATGAAGAAGGTGAAGTGATTCTCTCTAGGGTGACTTCATGACAGGGTGGCTTCAGTGCCTCCCACACTAGCTCTCCCCACACCACCCAAACTGGAACCTGAGGTTAGGAAATGATTTTCATCTTGCCTTGGCATCTCACCCAGTTCTTTCTCCTGGTGCATTTCCCCCCGAATTTCGTTCTCCCACCAGATGGCGCTATGGCTTCAGTATTCAGAGCCACAGGCTTATTTAAATCAGGCTTCTTTGTTCTCCCTGCCATTCCAGGCTAAAATCATGAATATCAGTTTTTTTTTGAAATGGCAGGCAGTCTAGCTATAGGAAAGTTCGTGAAATATTTATAAAAGTCAACTCAAAAGGCAATAAAGACATTGGTTTCTACAGCCAAAGCTGAGATTTAATGTCAGTGACAATCAATGTTAAGATGTTACCACTTCCCCCGTACTGGAGAAACTAAAAGCGATAAAGGAATGACAACTAAATCAGGCTGGATGTGGCATGTATATGCATGTATAGATATATACATAACACACTATATCATTTACATGGTTGCTGAATTCAAGTTTGATGAAGAGGTTTGTGTATTGGACTCTGGAGTTCTCTGGCCACTGGGACATCTGAGGAAGCTCGAAGTCCATGGAAGGAAAAGTCTGATTATTTCCCTGCCATAAGAATAAGGTCATTAGGCGTGGGCCTGCGGGTTTAGCTCCGGATTTATGCAGGCAAAGGGAACACAGAGATCAACATGATCTCCCCTCAGCTGACATGGAGCTGTAAGCAGCCTGGGTAACACACTTTCTAAGTCTACTTACTATTCTTTCAAAGTAGCTGTGAAGGCTCCAAGTCTCACAACATACCCCACAATGAGCAGTCTGGGAAGCTTTGAGAGGATTTATAAATAACTAACTAAGAGTTGTCTTGTTCAGTCATAAAACAATGTCTATTGGGACTTCTAAGTTGTATATAATTTTACTATTATTCCCAGGAACCCGGCCTCTTAGGTGGCCAGGCAGAATGCTTCACAGATCTGACGACTTCCTTCCATGCCTTCTCTCTTCTCATGAGTACATTAAGCAATATTAATATATTTTAGTAAATAGTTTTCTTGGAGAAATACTTCAGAGTTTGCTTTTTTATACTAATAAGACTTCTACATCAACGCATTACGAACCAACCTATGATCAAATTCTCCATAGTAGATATTTCCTCTTAACTATATGTTCAAATTCATCTCATATGTTACCCTTTGCAGCACTGATAAATTCTTATCTTATAGACAAGAAGCATCAGTAACTTAACAATTAATTTTTGTGAGTGAACTAATATGAACTGCCATCCATGTGAAATACAGTGCATAGCTATTGTGTAAAAATAAAAGTTTCCAATTTCTCTCAGTGTAATGCTAATGGCGTTGTACCAGTGGGCAGGTCCCTCCCCCCTCCCTCTGTCAGCACTAATTGTCTAACTCATGTATAAGCCTTGATTCCTCTATGTGATCACTTGATTTTATAGCAAAGACTCCTAGTAGGGACAATTAACAGTCACAAAACTTACAGGAAGTGAAAACAGACATAAATAAAGCACACGGCTGAGTCGGAGTTCAGGGGTAGAGAGAAACCTTGTGATCACTGCAGAGCAACAGGAATCACAGACAACACCTTTGTGTCCGCTTTGACCACGGGCTCTTCACTCTGACCAGAGTGGAATGTTCAACTCCCAACCGTTTTAGGACCAGCCACCTGCTGTTTTGAGAAAAGCATGCTTATTTAGGTCCCAAACACACTGCTGGAATGTGTCTTCTAAGGAAAAACTTACAAGAATTATGAATAACATGTTAACCGAACACATGCATCTATTTGGTTTTTTTGGGAAGGGGCTGTTCTTGTAAACCAGAGGTGGAAGATGAGATCCTATGAACTGTGGGGTCTTTGAGCCTTGAAGAGACAAAGCTAATCAGTTGGCCAGCTGGGCTTTGAGTGTCTCCAAGACTGCAGCACACAGCCCTCTCCCAGAATACACTAATCTAGCTCAGTCCCCAGAGTTCAGGCTTGGTATCTTTGTCTGCATTTGCCTAACATGGATATCTGAGTTGTTTCATGATTTGAGCCTGTGTTACATATATCCAGACACTGATATACGTGCACATATGTTATACACATTTATCTATGTTTAACTTCAATGTTTATACCTGGTACAGTTCTTTGTATTCACATGCAACCGTCTGTATATATATGAAAATACAAAATATCAATCATTGACATGCTTTTTAAGGATGACATAATGATCTTGATTTAACATTTCATATTTACCCTTTTTCAATAACAGTTGATTTGGAATCAGAAAAATGATATCAGTATAAAACTTCAAGTATCAAATAATTTGAAATTTTGAATGTTCCTTAAGAAAGATTAAAACCAGTATTTTCCTGAAGTGTTAACCAGTTTGATAGAATCAACTTCTTTGTGGCGGTTTGTCTTTTCTCTATAGAAAATTTGTCATATGTTAACTTACTAATCAGTGCCAGGTAAGTTGGTAAGATTATCAAGTAGGCCATCACAAAAGACAGAATAGAGGGACACCACGTGTCAAAGAGGGCCACATGTTTGTCTTTCTTTCATTTTCTTCTGAGTTACAATATGGAAGCACAGAGGCTGTCCCAGCAATCACAATCACACTGGACCCAAGTCAGCCTGGGGCTACCCTCAGGAAGGACTCAAATACCCAGAGAGCATTGGATGCACAGACGCGTGTCTCTTCTAAAAATACTGAATTTCACGGTGACATTTCCAGGGGGCACCTGCCCATGATTTCTTGTGATCTCCCCGCCCCTTCCTCCAAGTTCCCGCCTCCTCTTCCCAGCCCTGCCCCTCCCCCCCAGCCCTCTTGCTGCCAGAACACCCTTTGTTTCCCATGTTCCGCAGAAGAAACACCCATATTTGCCTTAAAACCCCAGCTTTTGATGGCACCATGGGGCTGCCTTGTTGGCCCCAATCTGACCACCACCAGATTTATTCCACAGACTATATCCCTGTGGGAATTCTATCAACAGTCCTGTCATGGGGCTGTCTCCTTGTTATAAGTTTTAGATTGCATCCTGTCTGGGTTACTTTATCTAATCATTGAAACGCTTTAATGGATTTTAATAATTAGTAGAGTATAGTCCCCCAGGCTTATTTGGACTGTGTTAGCCTGGTTTTTTACTTCCATTAGCGTCATTTCTTTGTATTTTAGAAACGAAGCCTTTTCCGTGTTTTTGTTATAACTGAGTGGCATTAGAGAAGACAGGAGGCTTTGTTTTCTAGGTTAACATTGAAGTGCATTGTCTCACCCGCTTATCTGTGCATGCGGCAGCCAATAGGTTTTCTACAGTTTATTTAGATTCTGCACATTTCTTCATAAATGTACTACAATGTATGATATCTACTATTTTATGAGCCATCTGGGTTCACTTAGATTTTTTCAGAGTGATTATTATTGGCACAGAGAGACTACCAAGTTTGTATGAGTTTGCTCATTGGACATTTTGCCTGAGTTCTCTTAAGAGTTTGCAGGATGTTTTAGTTGATTTTCTTGAATTTCTTTGGTATACAACAAACATGTACAAATGATTATAATTTTTAAAATATATTTTAAAATTATAATTGCCTCATTTTCCCCTTTCCTTTGCTCCCTTCAAAACCTCCTATGCACACACCCTCACTGTTCTCTTTGTTCTCTTCTTCTTTACTTATTGTTACGTCTAGGTGTGTGTGTGTGTGTGTGTATGTATATGTATGTGTTTATGTGTATATTTGTGTATGTGTATATATATGTGTGTGTGTGTAAATTTATGTTTATGTGTGAGTATGTTTGTGTGTGTGTATGTATGGGTGTGTGTGTGTGTGTGTGTGTGTGTGTGTGTGTGTGTGTGCGTGCGCGCAAACAAACAAACAAAGCTTGAGCATCCAGTCCAAGCCAGCCATGGTGATTCTCGGCACTGGGACACAGTGGTGAGCAATACATGGCCATTTTTCACTTGCAGAGAGAATTCAGCCTCTTGGGATCCTACTTGGCAATTATCCCTTCAATTAATTAAAAAATATAGCTTATCTTGTACTAGATGAATTCATAAGATATTAAACATACATTGTGAATTAAGTGTTGTAACAAAGTAATTGATACATGTATAAAAATATAGCTATGTTGATGTAAAAGAATTCTCTCCTGGGACCCATCATTCAAGCACAACAAATCTTCACTCACCCTTGAAGACTGGTTCTTGGGATGGTGCTAACACACATCTAAATATCTCTAGCCCTTGTAGAACACTTTCATTGCTTACTGGAAATTTTAATGGCAAGAAAACAGTATTTCTAAATTATGTATTCTTATTAAATTAGTGGACATACATGGTAATTTCAGATTACCATACATTTTATAGACTCCTGAAACAATTCAATTCTTTGTTTCTATAGCAAAATGTTAAATGTGGACCTGTTTTAAAAACTCATATGTATTTTCATTGCTGATTTGAATAATAGTATAAAATCCTCTCAAAATAAGAGCAATTTCATCATCTTTTATAAAGAGTATCTTCACAGTATTCAAATGCAATCCCTACAGATTAGTCCATTTTTTAAGCATTGCTATAAACATCATTTAGTCACAGGTAATTTTTGGATAATAGACCTGTTCTTTCATTCCTATTTCTATTTGGATGGCTGGCTTTACCACGTGCAAATCTGCATTCCTCTACTGTCACCACTTCTAAGCAATGCCACGCCTGCCCGTGTGAATGCTACTCCATCACCTGGTTTGTTCCTGAAATGTTTCTTGTTCCATATTTCATTTGTGCCTGGCTAAATTGTGATGTGGGCATCAGGTCAGGGTCCTCTGATCACAGAGTAGCTTTGTTGGCCATAATCCAGTGGAGGAGCCTGAAGCTTCTTCGGGGTCTACAGTCACAAAAATGATGGCAATTGCTAATTGTTTAGATGATGTTCTGCTCTGGTTTCTGTTGGTGTAATAAAACACTCTGATCAAAAGCAGCTTGTAAAAAGGAAAGGGTTACAGTTTACACTCTATGCCTCGAGTGCAGGGATTAAAGGCCTGCATTACCATATCCAGGTTACTGCCTAAGGAATTGCATCCCACAGACAAAAATATTATATAAAATGCAATATTTAAAATACATTTACTTAAAGTCATAATATGTAGCCAAGGCTGGCTTAGAACTCACTTGTATGCTAGCATGTCTTGATACTTCTGTGTCAGCCTCCGGTGTGCTGGGATTACAGATAGGAGTCAGCATTCCTGGTTTGCAAAAACTGATATTTTTTTAAAATCTTATTTTTATTTTCTTCTATTAGAACTTGTGCATTTAAACTGAAACCATGTAGGGTAAAGGGCTTTTAAGAGTTGGTAATATACCTATGACATTTTATGAGCTTGACATGGGTAGGACATCACTGAGCTTTGAGTAAGTGCTCAGGAGTAATTAACTGGCGAAGTGCACAGCAAGCTTGGCACAGATGACTGATGAGATCAGGTGCTTCTGTAATCCTGTACACTGTGGGTTATTTTACAGCATCCCTGGCCACTACCTACCAGGTACCAGTAGCATCCTCACCTACTGCTATACCCATAGCTGTATAAAGACACATATGTCCAGAGATTGGAAAACTCTTATTGAGAACCACTATTTTCTTCTTTAGAATTTGAACAGTTTTATATCATTATATTTGTTCCATCTATGTGCTTTTTACATTTTTTTCTCAATTCCTTTCCTAAATGTTGAGTTGATGTATTTGAGATGAAAGATAAGTAAAGATGACCTCAACATTAGCCCAGTGGAGGTTATCTTAAGAACAGCAGCAATGCCACTACACGGGAGACATCTAAGTCTCCCACCCTTCACTGCTCATGGCAAAATTAAAACAGCCTGTTTTGAAAATTCAGACCTCTTGAGAAGATGGATTTCTTTTCTAGGGGAACCGTCAAGAAAGCTTTCCTTCCCCCACACAAATAAACACAGCAATCAAGAAAGTACACTGGGGACGTGGCACTCATCACACGGAAAGTGAGTGACAAGCCTGCAGATTGTGGAAAGCATCACGTGAGACCCAGGAGAAGCTCCAGTTGACATCCTAGTAGCTTGTCTCTTTTCCTTGCTGCTCTGTGTGAGGACAGGCAAGCGACATACATTATGTCACTTGCTATGACATCTTGTTTCTATTTTTCCTTGTAAAGCTGATTTTTGTTTTTCTAAAAGAATGTCCTCGTTAAACTGAAGCTCACTGTTCAGAAGCCCTAACTGTGCATATTTCTCAGTAAATATTTGCCAGCAGAAAAAACTGGATGGTGACTGGATATCGTGGGGTTACCGGGTCCCCAGAGCCACCCCCACTCTCTTCTGCACTCCTGCCCCCACCCAATGTGTGCATGTGTGCATGTGGAGGCCAAATAACAGCCTCATGGGCCGTCCTCAGGAACATCGCCCACCTACCTTAGACAGTTTCTCACTGGCCTTGAACTCACTAAGTTTGTTAGACTGGCCACCAAACCCAAGGGAATACCATTTTTATATCCCTGAGCTAAGATGACAAGCATGTACTCCTATGTCTCAACTTTTCACCTGGGCTCTTGAGCTACAGCTGATCCTTGTGAGGAGGAGAAGGCATTTTACTGACCAAAGGCGAGAACCCTCTGAGAGGTCAGAGGTCTTGAAGGTCAAGGAGGTGGGTACTTTAAGAGAACTTCTTACCCAAAGAGAACCTTGGCTGTCTAAAATGCTCTTACCAGCTGTGTAATGTGTCACCTCATCATAGGCTCCAGGAATGGAACCAACTGGTCATGAACCTGAGTCCAAATAACCCTTTTCCCCCTATTCCTTAATCACCTGAGGTATTTTGTTATAGTGGTCAAATGCTCACTAACATCCCCATATTCCCAAATACTGATCCACTAGCACGATGCTTAAGAGTGAGCTCAAGTTGGGATTCCTGCATATGTCTTTGAAATTTCACATTTTAATATCTTTGATTCCAGTCAAACTGGCAGACTCCATCGCAAATTCAATTTGGGTAAGTTAACTTAGAGCAATGTGGGCGACTTTTCACAGAACGTCAGTTCACCGTAACAGAACTCTCAGAGCATCTGCACGGCAGAATTAGAATTCAGAAACAATTGATTCAGATCTTTGCCATGAAATCAATCATCCCTCTGTAGATTTCTGGCGGAGCTTCTTGAATCTTGCTTGCCATGCTTTGACTTCATGAGGCCTCACTGAAAATTTAGAATGGGGCTGTGAGCAATGTCGCCTAGCATACTGACCCTTCCCCACCCCGTTCTCCCTGAAGTCTTCCCAAAATAAATGAAATTCTCACATTCCACTAAAGTAAACACCCTTGAGCCAGGAAGTCTTTTTGCAAGCCAGCTGAGCATAGGCTTCTGATTTAAATGGCATGTTACATCTGATTCTGTTCCCTGTGTGTAGAGCTTCGTGGCTCTTTGGAACAAAATGTTTTGAATCTTGATGTCTGAGAGTTTCCCTGCCACAAGCAGAAGGAAAACAGATGCTTACAGTTATCGTGTGATAAAATCGCTTTTATCATATCGGACGTTCTATTCTCTGATGAAGGAAGAACCCTGCAGCCAAACTCCCAACAAGCTTGAGAAAGTGAATTAAAGCGTGCCCAAAACACACTTTATCGAGGAAGTAGAAAGTGTTGTTGGTATAGAGAGGGCCGCAAACTTGCAAGAAGAATATTTGGATACGTAATACAATGAAACAATAAGAATCTGGGTCAAGTTATTTACAGAAGACGTCACAGAGCTGGGTATGATTTGTAAGAGATAAGAATAATTTAATGCAAGACTGCTCACATGTTCATGCAAGGATTTAATCCTACTTCTGAGTGCCATGGGCAAGGTTTTTTTTTTTTTTTTTAATATTTCATTTATTTTGTGTGGACTATGAGACTAAACATGAGTACCTTTCTGATTTCTTCAGTAACCCTATGATAGGCATAAGATTATTCATTCATGTTGTGACTTCAATCTGACTTTGTCATTGAGTTAGGTTCCATTAACAAAACCAATTCCCTGAGAAGTACATCACTGTTTGTTTGTTTACTTAGTGGTTCTTGAACATTATTATTTATTAGTAATTCATTCACCGAGCTGTAAGGTTTTCAAGGTTTCATCTACTATGAAACAGGATACAAGAGCAGAAACCACACACACACACACACACACACACACACACACACACACAGAAACAGGATACAAAGAGCAGAAACCACACACACACACACACACACACACACACACACACACACACACACACACAAACACATGGAAACAAACCTAGAAATAAATTTTGGGATTGGTAAGGTGGCTCAGTGGGTAAAGGCACTTTCCAGCAAGCCTGTGAGCTGAATGTCATCCACAGAAACCACATAGTTGAAGGAGAGATGCAACCCAGGAGGAAGCATTCTCTGACTCCCACTGTTCCAACACACAATAAATAAATGTAAAAACGAAGTACCAAAAAAGTGAATTTAGCCTTCACAGATACTCTAACTTTCTAAAACACCCAAAGCCTTCCTTTCTTTCTTTCTTTCTTTCTTTCTTTCTTTCTTTCTTTCTTTCTTTCTTTCTTTCTTTCTTTCTTTCTTTCTTTCTTTCTTTCTTTCTTTCTTAACAGCCCTCACCAAAAGCACAGGGATAACTGAAAGGAAACGCCTAACAGAAAGGTGAGGGAGAGTAGTGCGGGAGATGGCAGATCCACACTTCCGGTCCAGTCAGCCTTCCTCCTGTTCATTCTGACGTGGAGTGGACACTGTATAATTCCTTCTCATCCCTTTCAGAAAGACATGGCAGGCCTTTTGGACGGTGTGGCGTGGGGGGCTCTTTCAGTCCCCTCCCAGAATCACCTCAGTGTGGATTTCCCTCTGTCTGGTAGCAATTCCATTTACGGTGTGTGCTTTGACAGCTTTACAACTGTGTTTCTCAGTGCATGCTATAATCCGAAATATTATGCCAATCTTTCTGCCAATGGCAGATATTCCCTTTGCCAGTGGAGAGGAGATTCCTGGGTTGCTCAGTGTCAGCCAGCTGGTGGTGTCTGTGCTCCTTACAAGTTGGTGATGCATAAAGAGGTGAAGGGGATGCTGTCACTCTGATTCTTCCTGCAGCGGAGAGGGGAACAAATGCGAAGCAAGCGCTTCTTCCCAGATCCCTACACCCAGAAGGTGTACACTGGTCACAGACTGGGTCACAGGCTGAAATGTCAAATGTAAGGCTAAAAGTTCTGAAAGATAACCTTTTTTGTTTTGATGGATTTTTAAAAAGAATCACTTTTATTTCATGTGTGTGTTTTCCTTGAGTGTATGCTTACACACCACATGCATACACTGGATGCCAGAAGAGGAAGTCCCATCCTCTGGAGCTGGAGTTGCAGGCAATTGTGAGCCTCCATGTCAGGGCTGGGAACCGAACCTAGGTCCTCTGTAAGAGCAACCAGTTCTTTTAACTGGTGAGGTATCTCTCCAGTTTCATGAATTAAAAAAAAAAAAAAAAAAAGAAAAAGAATCTTTAATAAGGATGATGTTACAGTTGATGAAAATTAAAACTTCCTGCTCTGTGAAGCAGAATTTTTAACAGAACAACAGCCATAAAATAAAACAACAATAACAACAAAAGATGAAGTTACCACAAAATATATCGGATAAAGGATTGTTACCCAAAATTAACAAAGGAGGCCTAAAACTGTGCAATATAAAATGAACAGTCCAATATCAGTCAAAAACAGGGAAAAGATTATAACTCGTGAAGAAGACATGCAGAATGCACACAAACTTATGAAAGATGTACACCGTATCATGGTATTACAAATGGCAGCTAGGTACCAAACTAGGTACCAAACTGACCAAGTCGAGAAGGGAACACATAGCTACAACTCTTGCTTACTTAAAGTCTGCATATGATGGTTGTTTGGTAGTCCCTTACAAAATTAAGGACATTTATCAAACCAGCTGATGGCCATGGCCCAGGTGAGTTGATGTGCCCACTCAAAGGTGTGCATCTGTAAGTCTATTGCACCCTGATTCCTCAGCCTCCAAATCCAGCAGCAACCAAGACATCCCTTAACAGAAGAATGGATAGCGTATTCTATGACGTGGAACATCATTCAGTGATTAAAGCATGAGCTATTAAACAACGAAAAATGGAGGAATCTCCATTGCTAAGTGAAAGAGATTGATCAGAAAAGACTAATTATCTAGGATTGCGATTATGGTATTCTTGGAATAAACAAAACTGAAACAGAACTATAAAGACAGTAAAATTTCATTGTTTGTCAGAATGAATGTACTAATGGTTGTTGTCTTGATTTTCTTCCATGTGCTGGGATAAACACTATGATTAAAAGCAAGTCAGGGAGGAAAGGGTTTATTTCGACTAATTCTTCAGCAGTATATCCTCAAGGGAATCCAGGGCAGGAACACAAGATACAAACCTAAAGGCAAGACCTGAAGCAGAGGCCATAGAGGAATGTTGCTAATTGGCTTTCCCTCCTTGACTTGCTCAGCTCCCAGCAGGAATGGTACTGCTCACAGTGGGCTGGGGTTATCTAAATCAATTAGCATTCAAGGAAAGTGTACCACAGTCATGTGTAATGGTTGGTCTGATGGAGGAAGTTCTCAGCTGAGGTGTCATTTTCCCAGGTAGGTCAGGTTGATAACCAAGATAAACCGTCGTCATCAACATCTTCATTTAGTATTTCAAGCCTGTGTATAAACATCTTTCTATCCACATGGGTGATACACACTCTGCTTCCCCCTTGCACTCATGGAGTTTCCTTCAGGCCAGCTGATGCCATGCTCCAAGCTGCATTTGGGTCTCCATTTCCTCTCTGTCATCATCCCAACCCACAGCTGACCACCCAAGGAATGGCCGCCTCATAATTGGTAACCAGTGGCTTCCTGGATCAGGGGTGGAACAGAGATTTGTCCTCATTAAATGTTCTGTGTACTGCTCACCTACAGAAGGTGCTCTAGACCCAGCAGGAAACATACAAAAAGTCCTGCCCCCTCCCAGGCCCCTGCTCAGATGCTCATATGGTAGAGGGAAACTAGAGGATGCAGGCTTCTCCCTGTAGTTGTGATGTGTCTGCTGCCCTGGAGCAAGGGGACGAAGATCAGAGCACATGGACAAGGAGGTACAACAAGAGAGGCAGGGCAGCATTTGAGGACACAGAAACATATTCATGGTGACCACAGCACGTTGAACTTCAAGTACAGGGTGCCTTTTGGAAGAGGATGGTGTGGTCTGTGGGACCACATTGGTTCATGAAGTTTGTTCTGATGTATCAGTAAGGAAACGGGGACTCGCCTAATCTATCATGTCTCAAGACAGAAGAGCAGTGGCAATGTAATCCATAAGTATGTTCTGAAGGAGTTTGAGGAAACCATGGGATGTGGAGCCATTTGCATGAACCAGGTGGAGCAACAGAGCAAGTCAGAGAATGACGGACAAGAGGTATTGCCGCCCCATGCCTCTCTCTCTGATGAGGAATACCAAGTGCCTAGTGCCATGTGGGGCATCAGAGCAGCAGGTGATCTGATGTTTTCATAAGTATGTCTATGAACAAGTTTAAAGGACATTTGAGCCAGAATCCTAGAGGCACTGGTACCTCAGCTTTTGATCTAGTCTATAGCTCATCTCCGAGTGACAGCTGCAAGGGCTTCCCTTTGTCTCTGCAGTTGCTGGCATGTGCCTGGCACCTGGGAGGTGTTCAACAAATGTCAGCTGAATGAATCAATAAGCACCCACACATGTTCAAACATCACATTCATGTCTCAGTCTAAGTGATATTCACTTGGTTTAACTCTTAGCGTTATGAAAACATTCCTACTTTTCTGCTTTGTTAAAATTTGGAGCTGGGTCTCACTTTTAAAGTTGGCTTAAGGAAAGAATGACTATTCAATTTTTTCCAAAGAAGTAAATCCTTCCCAGAACGACGACTAAATTTTCATGTCAAAATTGGGAACGTCCTTTAGCACACGGGACGGTGATCCTTAAAACCAGCAAGAGCGGAAGCTCTCACCAGTGCCGAAGACTTGGCAGGAAAGGCAAAGGAAATGTTACAGTTCTTTTCTAGTGGCCATAGGAGAGGAGCCAGTGTGGCTGTGGGTGAACTAAGAAACATCCAGGAGCTCTGGCCTGGGGAAGGTTAGCCTGGGTATGTACTACGGTTCCTCTCTACCTCCATATGGACTTTTTGTTCATCGTCTTGATGGGCCAAATCCAGCTGTAAGCCGTAGAGGGCCCGTGTAATTCAAACTCACCAGATCAGGGCTCAGGTCAGGGGTGAGGAGATGGAGAGACAAGAGAAAACCAGATACACATTCAACACTCACTCTGTTTAAAATAGTTCTGCTTGCAACAGACTGAAAACAACCCTGAGAGTTTAAGAAAAATACTGGGGACATGGACACAGGGAGTCCTAGGAGCTTCTTAGGCTTGCTACTGCAGCAAACTCCAGGTTCCATGGGAGAGGCTGTCCATGTAAGATGGATGGTGATAGAGAGAAACACCTGATGCTGGTCTTGTGTACACATGTATACACATACACGCGGGTGCAGAGAGAGACGGAGACAGAGAAACAGAGAGAGAGAAGGGGAGGGGGAGAGGGAGAGGGAGAGGGAGGGGGAGGGGGAGAGGGAGAGGGAGGGGGAGGGGGAGAGGAGAGGGATTGAAAAACAAAGCTATTCTGGCCTGACAGGAGCTTATGGGTTGGACTGTCCCCTGGAAGCTCCATGTGGAGGCTGTTACACAGAAGCTGTCTATGGGACCTGGAGCCAGGGGAGGGACTGTGTCCCATTAGACAAGAGATTGAATTCTCTCAGTCCCAAGCAGCTAAACTGTACACATGAGCACGCCAGATGGTAGCACTGCTGTCGGCAAGGGAAAGAGATTAGAAACGTCTCTTTCCCCGGCTTTGCCTAAAACCGCACACACATCCTTTTATTTTACCACTCTGAACCACGGAGCCATCTTTCTAGCCCCAGTTAAAATGTCAGTGTCACAAAGATCGATAGTTCATCGTACAAAATGATACTATAGCTAACCATGACACAGATAAGTTTTTCCATTGTTTTTGTATTTTGAGAGACCGTTTGCTAGCATGCATGTGTATTTCATGTATATTAAATGAAAATGTAGGCTGGTTTATGGGTACTGAGAGGTTCCCTGTGGGTTTTTGGTTTGTTTTTGTTTTTTGTTGTTGCTTTTGTTTTGTTTTTTAGTATGATGGGTAAAATATAGACACATACCTTTAAAATACATCTGTTTAGATAACTTGAAAGGTTAGTCACTTTTGAGAGTTTGTTTTGGTTTGTAGAAAACGATTCATAGGTGTATTACATTTGTCTTAAGGGTATACTCAAATCAAATTAATAAAAATAATGCACATTGATATATTTTCAGGCAGAGAATGTATAGGCCGGATGGGTGAGCATTGTATAGACGTGGTGATTCAGTTGAGAGACACGAGTCCTGCATTCCTGCACATTCTGTCGGATGCTGCTCTAATCTCCGAAATTGCTTTGTAACCAGTGCACGACAGAAAAGGAATTTCATTTAACCTTTATAGTTTCGTCTAAAATCATTTCTATTTTCTCTCTGAGCCTTCAGGAGTGGGTGAGAGAGGTGATTGTCTCTCTGCCCCAGTATCTGAGACTGTCTGTTCCCTTTAAACTCTGATGTGGAGAGATTCCATTTCTGTGCAATTGGGGATAATAGCTATAAATAAACTTTGACAAAATGCTGAACTGAAAATGATCTAGAAAATAACAGTTGAGGTCATTTGTATCAAGTCTAAATTTGGTGACACTGGAGAAATGAAATGACGATTCCGTGTGTCTCAAATATGTCATTCATCGTACGTGGACAGTGGGCCAACTGTCAACCTGATATGTAGTGAATTATATGTAGTTTTGAATTATACCTTATTTCCTTATAAATATTTTATTAAGTGCCTACCATGCCTAAAGGACATAAAGGACTCTCACTACAATTTCAAGACTCAATAAAATAAAATTACTGGATAATACATGCTACAAATATTTTTTATGAGATAAAAAATGTTGGAGTGAGAACCTGGGGAAACAGCCTAGTGCTTAAAGTGCTTGCTGTGTAAGTTTGGGGCCATGGGTTTGAACCCCCAGAATCCACGTAAAAATCTCAGCAGATGTCCATGTCAATAACCTGTGCTGCGGGGTGAAGAAGAATGGAGCCGGCAGCCTGTGAACAGCCAAGCTAGACAACACGCCAAGCACCCATGCTACGAGAGACCCTGCCTCAAGGGGGTAAGTGGAGAATGAGAGAAGACACTCAACAGCCTCCTCTGGCCTCTGGAGCTATGCACATAGGTGTTCATACCTGAAAACTTATGCAGACACACCATGCACTCACACATCCCCCCCACAGCACCAAACTGCTGCTGTAGTCTGAAAAAATCATGTCCGATGGTTAGAAGAGAACGCTAGCGTGTTTCAGTTATGGCAGCAGGCTATGGATGCTCCAGATGGGTTAGGATGAGCTCTGCACCAAATCCATCTTGACTCAGTCAATCCACCAAGCTTGTCCCTTGAAGATAACATGTCAATCATCCTGGAGCAATGTAGCAGGTTGATAATTTGTTGTGTGTCCCAGTGGGTAGCTACACAAACCAGAACATTTGATAAGAGTAAAACAAGAATGAAATATTGATATACAATAATAATAGTAACTGATAATAGCTATTAGTTACTTTGAACTTAGCTGAGAAATTCCATGTAATCATAGTTTTAAAATTATTAACATTAGAATCAAGGGTGTGTGGGTTTAAATTCTGGCTTTAATCTGATTGTCTACGAAATTGGTTCATTCTGAGTTTCTGGGTCTCCTTCAGCTGCCGGATTCTCCATGTGGTTCTGGTGAGAATTACATGAGCTAGTTCCATGAGCAGAGCCTGAAACACAGTCGACAGCCAGCACATTTTAAGTTTTCTTTTTATAGTGTGTGTGTACACGCACACGTGTGTGCATGGGTATGGGTGTGTGTGTGCGTGAGCGTGGTGGGGGGATGAGATGTGAATATAAGCACGTGTGTGCTGTGTGGAAGCTGGAGACCAACATCACTGTCTTCCTCTATCATTCCTCACCTTAGTTTTAGAGACAGGAATTTTTCCTGGGACCTGCAGCCTTATGATTGGCCTAGAATGGCTGACAAGTAAGCTCCCAGGAGACCCTCAGGCACCCTCCTCCCCACCACACACATTTTTAGCTTTCCGAACTCTCTCTTTGGTTTCTTTAAACACAGGTAAGTATAAAAGCAAATTGCTGTGTGAAAAGCAGTGTCTGGAGTGATGTCTTAGTGGACGGAGTGTGCACCGTTCCGGAGGACTTGGGTTGGGTTACCAGCACCCACACTGGTGGCTCACAACTGCTCCTAATTCCAGTTCCAGAGAATATGACATCCTCCTCTGGCCTTCAAGTTCACTTTCATGTGTGTGGTGCACACACATATACTTAGACATACATACACACACACACACACACGCACACACACACACACACACACACATACACACACATACAAACAATAATCTTTTTAAAAAAGGATTTGAAAACTACTAGGAAAAAGGAGCTATTGTGAAGATATAAATCTAGGAGGAACCTAATCAAGACATTTTTACTCATTTAACACTACCTACTGCGTGTCTTCTATTTACTTTACAAATATTAGTGCATTCAGTCAACATGCCAAACCTGTGAAGTAGTTAAAGTCATTCATGATTTCCCTGTTTTACAGATAAGGCACTGGAAACACAGAAAGATTAGGTATCTTGCATGATCTCAGTGTATTAAAATGTATTAAAAATTATAGCAATAAAAGTCCAGGCATTCTGATTAGTGTCCATGATTTTGACTGCTGTGCTGTGCTGCTCCTTGGATGCCGATGCTGTTGACAGTGGCTGGCCTTCCACTCACCTGTGCTATGTGTTTTCTGAGTGTCATAAGTTTAAATGACAGGTATGATATGGTATTGTACTATTTACAGATGAGAACTGTGAGTCAAGGGGAGCTGGGCACCTGTACTGTTCATGATGGCTAATCTTGCTTGTCCACCCGACTGGATCTAGAATCAACTAAAACACAAGCCACTGGGCACTCCTGTGAGGGATTTTCTTCATCAGACCATGTGAAGCTGGTCCTTAATGTGGGCAGCATCTTTTGGTGCAAGCCCTGATAAATATGGACACAAGAAGGAGTCTTTGCCTTGAGCCTGCTTGCTTTTACTTCTCCTGATAAGTTCATCTATACTGTGACTATGGCATTCTTTAGAACCAGCTTCTCTGGGCTGCCAACATAGATTGAAGAAGCCTCCATAGCATCATTGCCAGTATGGGACTCCTGAGACAACCAGCCTTGTGGACTGAGCATCTCCAGTGTGGGACAGCAGTGTTGGGCTACGTGGACCACATTCTGTCAGTCAGTTTAATAAACTTCCCTCATATGTTCATTCTGCCTGCCCTGCTACTTTAGAGAACCTGACTAATACATTTTCCTACATTGAGATACCCTAGGCATGTATCTTTACATAAAATTTGTATCGACTGTGTTTATGGTACCCATGTGACGACCATTTCCCCATAACAAAAGACCAGTTAGGCCAGAATGCTAATGTTTCTGGCCTTTTGAAAAATCTCCATTGGTCCCTGGCAGCAACAATGGACTCTATTTGCACTTGGTAGGATACTGTTGCCATGGTAACCTGCTACCTTGCAAAGGTGCCATCCTCTCCCTAAAGTAGGCAGAGGCCCATTTTGAGTCTCAGTAAGCTTGGCTGAGACTGTGAGCACATTCGTTCTCTTTGCTCAACAACAAGCTCCTCTCAGCACTGGAGACGTCTCCTTGCTCCGTTTCCTCTCTCTGTATGCACTCAGCATCCCTGACCATCAATCTCAAGACTCATCCCTTTGCCTGCACATCTCGTTCCTTGTCTTCCAATTCACCTTCCTCCTGGTACCAGCTTTATCCTCCTAAAACAAAGGTTGGGAAGGTTCCAGCATCCTCTTGATTTTTAAACACTATAATGGGGTCATGCCTCGAATTCCTCAATATAATGAATCTGTTGACATAAATTGGAAATGTAAAAGATAGCATAATGCTAGTTGAGAAGGTACTATATGTTAATATAGAAACATGACTTAATTTATTTGACCATATAGATAGTGCTATGCCACTGGAAGCTAAAGCAATGATCTTGAAATAAATTATGAAGAGAAGTAAACACTAAGGAGCCAGGAGTTGACTTATATATCATATTTATGGATTCTTTCTACCTTTTGGTATAACATGGTTAATGAATTAAATGTGATGCCAAAGCAGAATGATAGACTTAAGGTTTAATTTCTCAGGAGCCTAACTGAATGACAGAATGCAGATGCTAATAGCTGATAATAGACGTTTGGTAGACAAAGCGTGCATGTTTCATCATGAAAATACTCTGTGTAAAAATTATCACTAGGTAGACAGGGAGAGGTTTCACATCTTTGGCTGGCGCTTCTACTCCTGTATACAACCCACACGCCAGCCCTCGCTGTGAAATTGTTGTTCAGTTTGAGCTCCCCACCCATAGAACAAGCCATTATGATGAAATGAAAGAGAAAGAACATGCACCCCACTTTGTTCCCGGCAAAACCACACAGCACAGACTCATGCTGCAGGGCTCCAAATGGTCCAGGCTATTTTAGAACAACAGTGTCTATTTTTCATTCTGAATTACTGCAATTTCAGGCACAGCTGTTACACTGAAAATTATAATGGTCAACGTTTAATCAACAGAATCTGTACTTCCCCCCCATTTCATCAATCAATCATTTGCTTCACTTACCGTTAAAAAAAACAAAACCTTCAAACTTCTTCGGCAGTTAGCAACTTTCAGAGCTTCATTATCTTCCTCTTCGACCTTCTGAGCACTCGCTGTTTGCCACCGCCTCCCAACGGACTTTAGCAGCTCACTGACACAGCAGCCTCCCTCTCCTCTCCCCATACTTCTCACTTCTAGAAATCCATCTGTTTTCTTCCAATTTGGTGTAAACACTGTCCTTTTCAGTATCAAAAGCCAGTGTCACCTCCCGAAGAAAGCCATCTCTGGAGATGCTAACTCAAGCTTTGTACGACTTCGCTATTTCTTAGGCTTTGGTTAGCCTCTGCCCTTCATTCTGTAACTGAAGCATCAATGGTATGAGTGCAAATGAAACCCAGCTTACAAAATGCAATTTGTGTTCTTCTGAGTTCTGTGCAGTATACGAAAACTGTTCAGCACTTTAATCTCATGCCGTGGTAGGCAAATGGAATATAATTCACTTCAAGGTTTTAATCTTAGTATTTATTTTACTCTCAGGGAACAGCCCCTGTACTAAAGTTATCAGTATCTGTTCTGGCTTTGGCAATGGGATGGAGTTTATTCACCCTTTATAACCGTTCCATAGGTACTGTATTGTCACCTCTCTTGCTGCTGTTAGCGACAGTCTTGAGTAGGGAAGGGTTTTATTTTAGCTCCCAGTGTGAGAGTCTATCTATCATGGTGGACAAGGAAGGCATGGTGGAGCACGTGGGCCGGTTTGTCTCATGATGAGATGGAAGCACGGGCTCACTCAGCCTGCTCCTTTATATTCAGTCTGGGACCTCCACCCAAGGGATGATGCTACCCACGTTTCAGGGTGGGTCTTCCCTTACCACCTAAACTTTTCTGGAAGAGCCTTCATAGCTGCACCCACAGTGGTGCTTCCATGGTGATTTTAAATTATATCAAGTTCACAATGAAGTTAACCATCATAGGCACCCATGTTATATTAG
Source organism: Uromys caudimaculatus (assembly GCA_028551405.1). Classification (NCBI taxonomy): domain Eukaryota; kingdom Metazoa; phylum Chordata; class Mammalia; order Rodentia; family Muridae; genus Uromys; species Uromys caudimaculatus. Next base: position 36,039,776 of record CM052704.1, read on the forward strand.
GCTGTGTGCTCAGAACCAGAGAGAAAGGAAGGAGGAAACCCGTTACTACTGAAGAGCTGATTTAGTCTAGTGACCTCACGAGCAGAGGGCTCGGTGGCTTAGTAGTACAAGCCACTCACCATGGTGGGCATGGCAAGGACATATGATCAAGTTTGATATTAAAACATGTACAAGAATACAATATCAGAACAGCAGGCTGGAGAAATGGTAACTCATGTGAACTTGTAGACACAGACAGTTGGATGAGAAGGGAGAGTGCTGAAGAGGGGGAAGGAGGGCTGGGGCAGACAGGGTAGGTCAACCTCATGCTATTACCTGGGATAAAGAGTGTCCTTTACCAATTCAGTTGTCTATGGACAGGAGGTCCATGAGCATCGTGAGTTTACATGACAGGTATGATATGGTATTGTGCCATCTACAGATGAGAACTGTGTTCTACTAGTACAGAACTAGACTAGTTTTACAATTTGGCAATTTGAATATACTCCAAAATTGTGTGCAGCTTTCTCTTACAAGAATACACACACACACACACACACACACACACACACACATACATATATATGTATATATATATATATATATATATATATAATCACATATAAAAAATAAGTGTGCACATTTTTCCTCTTTTTAGACTTAAGGCAGAATTCAGTCTTACCTAAAACAAATTAAGGAGGGGCTGGAGAGATGACTCAAAAACAAAGAGCATTGGTTGCTTTCCCATAGGCCCGAGGTTGGATTCACAGCGCCCACTTGATGGATTCAATGCCCTCTTCTGGCCTCTTCTGGCACTGCATGCACATGGTAAACACACATATAAGCAAAACACTCACCAGCATGAGATTAAAATTATCTTTAAAATGTTTTAAAAGAACTAAAAGGCCAATAAACTTAGAAAAATATGAAATCATCTGTCATTGTAATGATCAAACATGAGATGAGCTAACAGGAGATTATGTGGAATGATTAGACAAAGTTCAACAAATTTAAATATCATTTTAATCCTTATTTTTAAAATTGTGAACTTTGGCATATATAGAATAAAGTGTACATAACACACATGCACAAGTCAGAGAATTATAAAAATGAGCACTCCTCCTCCTACAGATAACAATGAGAGGAAATGCTGACGGCCTGTAAGCCCATCTCTAATGCACAGCGCTCTCTCCTGTTGTGTTCCAAGCATAGCTGCTTCCCTGACTTCATGTTATTCAATCAACAGCATTTTTTTATGCAGTATATTCTTCTCCTCCAGTCATGTCACAAAGATTGCTTATTGTTTGTAGCATGCTTAGTCAGGGTTTCTATTCCTACACAAACACCATGACCAAGAAGCAAGTTGGGGAGGAAAGGGTTTATTCAGCTTACACTTCCACGTTGCTGTTCATCACCAGAGGAAGTCAGGACTGGAACTCAAGCAGCAGGAGCTGATGCAGAGGCCATGGAGGGATGTTCCTTACTGGTTTGCTTCCCCTGGCTTGTTCAGCTTGCTCAGCTTGCTCTCTTATAGAACCCAAGACTACCAGCCCACAGATGGCACCACCCACAAGGGGCCCCCCTCCTTGATCACTAATTGAGAAAATGCCTTATACCTGGATCTCATGGAGGAATTTTCTTAACTGAAACTCCTTTCTCTGTGATAACTCCAGCTTGTGTCAAGTTGACACACAAAACCAGCCAGTACAGGTGCCAAAAATGAAATAATCATGCTAGGCCTTTATTCTGCATAGTGAAAGAGAAAAAAATTGAATTGACTAAGTAACTCAAGTTTGGTATACTCATGAAATCTTCTGGTGCCGTAGAGCTACCAAGAGTTGGTCCCCAAGGAGGGTGCCTCATTAAACCCTCCTGGTTTCAAGATTCTTCAAATAATAGTAACTAACTCAGTGGTTCTCAACCTTCCTAATGCTGTGGCCCTTTAATACAGTCCCTGATGTTATAGAGCCCCCGCCAACCATAACATTATCTTTTTGCTACTTTGAAACCATAATTTTGTTACTGTTATGAATCATAATGTAAAAGCTGATATGCAGATGTCTGACATTTGACCCCAAATGGTTTGTGGCCCACAGGTTGAGAAACATTATCCTGACTAGTGTCTGAATGGTTCCCAGTCTGCACTGTGAAGAATAAGTAGTTTTTGTTTGTTAAATGCTTAATTATATTCTGTCCTAATTTCATGTGATTTTTTAAATAACCCATTTATAAGGAACCTATAGGGGTGATGTCCAACAGGAGAGGTGGTCCTTAAAGTTTTCATCATCAAAACTAACAGACAAGTTTTATTTGTTTCAGAACTGAAGACCTAAGTGAATGTCAATCACATTTTATTTAAAGCAAGTATCACCTTCTACATGATTATAAAAATGTAAGTTTAACATATTTGTTAATGATTTCTATAGAAAGGTATTATAAGACAAAAACTGGTTTTTTTCTTTTGCTATTTAGTCTTAATCTTCTGAGATAATGACGTCTATTATGTAATTATCATTTTCCATTTTTTCTTAGTACTTTCTTAGTTGCCAAATAAAAAGACTATAATACTTTTTAAAAGACTTACATGTTTTTATGTGTATGTGTGCCTGCATGCATTTATATGCACACTTGTGTGCAGCGCCTGCAGAGACTAGAAGATGGCACCAAGTCCCCAGGAACTGGAGTTACAGGAAATAGTGAACCACCATGTGGGTGTTGGGAAACTGAACTGGGTCCTCGGCGGGAACAGCAAGAACTGAACAACCACTGAGCATCTCTCCGGCCATGTAGCAATGATTTTAAAACTCAATTATTAAAATTTCTTCTCTGTACAATGTGACAAACAGGCATGACTACAACTTTCTGCCTCGAGTCAGGTCATAAGCATTTTGAGTTTAATAAAATAAAGGTGTAGTAAAGTGTTCTTATTTAAACTGACATCTTAGTTATTAAGTCAAGTATCTGTTTAGTCATTGATTTTTTCCACATCAATAATTACTTTTACTTAATATTTATTGTTGTTAAGTAAGTTGCTAACTTGAAAAATAAAGGCCTAATCCTCAATATGTTTGAAATTTCACAGAGAACATAGCAAAGTCAAGCAATGTAAATGAAAATGAGAGCTAAAGGAATGGGTACATGAATTACATTTAATTTATTAGTAAGTATATTTTTTTGGCTTGTTGCAGCAATTACTAAAATCTCCCCCCTCTCTCAGTGTATGGGTGTGTATAAGTGTTTGTGTCTTTGTGTCTGTCTGCCTCTCTGTCTCTCCCTCCCTCCCTTCCCCCTCTCTCATGGTGCATCTTTTCTCTTAATGATGTTTGGGCTTCTTTTTATCAGTACTGCAGATGCCTGCACTGAGATTCTACTCATAACCATGCTGTGTGCATCGTCAGCTATGGTAGCAGGAGCATCACAGGGAACTTCATTGTTATTGCTCATCAGAGAAGCATTCGTCTGACACTTAGTGAGTCACTTTAGTGGCCACGAGTCACAAACGAATGGCAGATGAGTTATGGTCACCATCAGCAGTCTTCAGGCACAGGTTATCTGATGTCCTCTATCTTGGTTGCTAATATTCTAAAGGTCAAAGGGCTGCTGTGAAATATGTTTTGTCTTTCCAGAATTCTGATGAAGTGTATTTGTCACTGAGATACTCTGGGGTACACAGCAAGAGGAAGAGCCTACACGTCACACATCCTGAGTGTAACCCTGACACTTCTCCTTACAGTAGCAATTCTGATCTTTACAGAGTTGGTTATGCTGGTCGAGTCATACTGTTCTTATCAGTGAAGTGGGAGACACACTTCCTAAACCTTGCAGCCCCCAGGGTCCAGAGTGCTATGTTTGGCCCGTGCCTTAGTCATCTGTGTATGTGTGTGCTTAATCCAGTGTACAGACATCGGGTCTGGGAGAAGCATTGGTTGAGTGGGCTTCTGACATTTGGTCTGTCTGGGACAAGCAATCCCAGCTCCACATCCCATTGTCTCATAGGGGCCAAGCATGCACACATAAAATGGCTGTAGTTGTTACATTTCTTATTTTCATTGATACAGGAGTTTTGAATTTTTCAATGAACATCATGCAATGTCACTTAATCTGTGAGGCACATTTTAAAATAACGCCTGGCTGTTACGATAAAGAGAACTCAATGAGGTGATATAGCTTCATTAGAGAGCACATCCATTGTCTTTCCTAGGTAACGAATATGGTAGTGTGCTATTGAACAGCAGCCCAGGGCAGCAGTGGGGTGCCAGGCCCATGTCTCCTTGTCTGCTTAAAATAACACATGCATTACCTCTGATGTTTCCAAAACAGGGTGGACAGACACCACGCTAAAACTATCCCTCCAAGTTAATGTCTACTCGCCGTGATTATTTTCATGAGATGACTCAGCACAAATAGAAAAATCAGCTCTCTAGTTACAGTTTAGCAAAGTGTCTGTGATTTTACCCCCCCCCCCTTGTGTGTGTGTGTGTGTGTGTGTGTGTGTGTGTGTGTTTGCATGTGTGTGCCCTGTGGGCAACAGGCCTCCAACATGAATAAAGAAGAATGAATGCTTAGGCATGCCAAGCTGTGCTCTGGAAGTATCCCAGCTCATAGTATTCTGCTCAGTGTGGTAGCCATTCAGATGCTGCCGTGGACCTGTTTCCTTTCTTGGGTTCATGGGACATTAATTCCCAGCCTCCATCTGGGACAGTATCATGAGGCCTTTTGTTTCTTACACAGAGCAGAGTCAACCTCATGCTATAGAGACTGAAAATGTCAGCCATGGACATACCCATCTGGGCACTGGCATTCCGCAAACAGAGGCTCAGAGACAGAGCTGGGAATCTACTGAGGTCAGTGAGTGGAAAGTATGGGAGTTTCCCCCACCCCTGCCCCTCTGCAGACTGCTGTCAGAGCTGAGAGGCTCACAGCACAAGCTTCAGTTAGTTCTTGGGCACAGTGGGGAAGGCTGTTCCTCATCAGATCACACCTGTGCATGATTTGGGTCATTGTTCCCTAGCGCAGACAAAAGCTTGGTTCTTCAGCCCTCCTGTTGACTCTGTAAAACGCCTAATTTCTTTCAACTTGCATAAATCATAGTCAAAATCCATTACTATGCAATCACATACAATAGTGGTGTGCTTGTCATTTTGAGGCTATTCTTCTTAACTGGAGGAATTTGTTGTTTCTTTTTCTCCATTATTGTAGGACATAGAATTTTAATTAATTGTACAAATCAAAGGAGGTCACCCTAAAGACCATGGTTGACCAGAGGGAGTATGGCCTCAGGCAACCAGTGAGCCAAACAAGGTCATGCCATGACTGAAACAAATGGCCAAGGCTAACTATAACACATAGCTCTAACTGTGAGCTCTAAGCAAGTTCATGAACAAAGGCCAGAGACTGACTCTGCATAGCTAACAAAATGTGGAGCAAGATTAGCATGTCCAGAATGTTTAGCAGAACTGACTCAGCTAGGAAAAGATACAAATCGACCACATTTTCTTGAGGAAATATAAAGGCATGTATCAGAAGTCCACAACCGTTGCATATGGTGTTATGGAATTTAAGTGTAAACTATGGATAGAGCCTGTTAGTTCATAGACTTTTTATTGCCCACCCTCTGAGAGAGAAAGAACAGGTAAGTACTCTTCTGACTGTATTCTGTGAGGATGTGAGAGGCTCTTGAGAGATTTCTTCTTCTTCTTTTTAATTGGTTATTTTATTTGTTTACATTTCAAATGTCCCCCTTCCTGCTTTCCCCTCTGCAAGCCCCCTATCCCATCCCTCCTCCCCTGCCTCTATGAGGTTACTCTCCCACCCACCCACCCACTCCCACCTTCTCACCCCACCATTCCCCTACACTGGGGAATCGAGCCTCCACAGGACCAAGGGGCTCCTCTCCCGTTGATGTCCCACAAGGCCATCCTCTGCTACATGTGCAGGTGGAGCCATGGGTCTCTCCATGTGTACTCTTTGGTTGGTGGTTTAGTCCCTGGGAGCTCTGAGGGGTCTGGTTGATTGATATTGTTGTCCTATGGGGTTGCAGTCCCCTTCAGCTCCTTCAGTCCTTCTCCTAACTCTTTCCCTTGGGGTCCCCGTACTCAGTCTGATGTTTGACTGCAGGCATCCACCTCTGTATTGGTCAGGATCTGGCAGAGCCTCTCAGGAGACAGCTGTATCAGGCTCCTGTCAGCAAGCACTTCCTGGCATTAGCGATAGCATCTGAGTTTGGTGCCTGTGTATGGGATGGATCCCTATGTGGGACAGTCTCTGGATGGCCTTTCCTTGAGTCTCTGCTCCACTATTAGCTCATCCAGGGTGTACATTTCTTTCCATAGTGGTCTGAGTAGGTGTGAGGTGCAGAAGTGTCCTCAATACTATTCACCCAGAAATAGATTCTGGGTATTTCCTTGTGTGTGTGTGTACTACTGTGTGTACATATGTGTGAACAGCATATGTGTGTGTGTGTGTGGTGTATATGTGTATGTATTATGCATGTGTGCTTGTATGGATGGATTTTCATGACCATGTGTATATGCAGAGGCCAGAGGTTGGCATCCGATGTCTTCCTCTCTGACCTCCACTCTATTTGTTGATCAACATCCCTCACTGAAGCTGGAGCTGTCTGACAGCCAGAGTGGCTGGCTAGAGCCCCCAGGATCCTCCTGTCTCTACCTTCCTGGCTCTGGGATTGCAGGTGAGCACTTCCATGCCTGGCTTTCTATTGATGATTGAGTTGGGGTCCTTACACATACACTGTAAGCACTTACCGGGTCACCTCCTTAACTAAGGCATTTCCTTTTATTCTTCATCTTATTAATACATTTTACTTCTATTATTTGAGTCTGTTTCCAAAGTAGATATTTATTTAGCCATTTTTTAAAAATATCATTTGCCTTTACCAAGAACTTAAGCTCATTTCCAAAGAAATGTTCGTCTTCCAAGGTAATGAACCACGCCTTGGTGTTGTTCAAGTACCTGAAATCCCCAGGCATGGTGCCTATCCTAATACAAAACGCCTCTGCAGACAAATCTCAAACTACATTCTGTTCTCTGAATGAACACAGGGAGCCTTGCCAGGGTGGCATTCTGCAAATATGAAAGACACAATTTGCTGAACAAATACCATGATTGGGGAATATTGAAAAATTCTAGTTTAAGCACTGTCTTTAGTATCAGACTATTACATCATTTGTATCTCTACTCAAAGACATATCCTATGTATTACAACAAGCTGATAGAACTGTCATCTTTACAAAAACCTTGAATGTTCATATTCCTACGATGAAACACGAAGTACCATGAGTTAATATGCGATGACCAATGTTACATTGGGTTTTTCTGTATCAGATTTGGAAGGCTCTGGTCCAGTTGTTTGTTCTGTCCTGAGGCAGACTGGTCAATTGTCTAGACCTGCCCTTTCTCGTTTGTGCAGTCAGTTGGAAGATTTCCTGGAGCTGGGGATGCTGAGGTGAGCTCAGCAACCTTAGCTTCTCTTCACACATTCTTGCACCCTGCAGAAGGAAGGCTAGCCTGGGCTTGGCTTCGCAGCCTGAGGAGATTCCAGTGAGAGTGAGTGATGCCAAGAGAGCCTTTTGAATGCAGGGACTTGTACATGCTGCCTCCCTGGCATTTAGAGGAAGCCAACGTGAACTTTAATTCCAATTCCCCTGAGAGAATTACATTTTACCTCTTGACAGATATATCTACCATGTCACTGTGCAAAGGTACATCAACATAGAAGAGGACATGGTCTACCACAGATGTCACTAAACTTTTCTTGAGTGGCTTAAGAAGATATTGATTAGATCCATTAGGTTGCTTCCAAATAAGGAAATTAATGGGGCCACAAATCCTGCATTTTTGAAGCTAATGACAGTATACATAGGACTTGGCTTGGATCTCATAGGCCATTGAAAACATTATTTGTGTTGGCAACTTTGTCCAGGCACCATATGCACGGTGATTAGAAGGCAATGGTGCCAAGGTTAGACCAAAGCCAAATGCAGAGAGGATAATAAATGAATGATGCTTCATACTGCCAGTGCCTGGGGATGAAGAAACTAAAAACCAAAGAAACAGCACATTTAAAAACCAACTGAGAACTGTCAAGTGTTTGAGAACTTGAAATTCTCTCTTATTTTTGTTCAAAAGAGCCCAAGTAAAATATAGCCTTGAGCAAGCTGATTTTCTCTACATCTAGTAAGTTTCAATAATGACCTTGCCCTTAAAATGTTGTGTTTGGGGATAGAGAGATAGCTCATTGTTAGGGCTATTCACTGCTGCTTCATAACTGTCAGAAACTCCATTCCAGGGTATCTGAGGCCCCACTTCTGGCCTCTGTGGGCACTGCATGCATAAGTTGCATATAAATATATGTAGACTAACACTCATACTCAGAAAAATAAGAAATATTTAAAAATCAAGGAAAACATTGGGTTCGCTCAGATTTATTTCTCAATTCCCCTTTTCTTTCAATATAAACCAAAATGGGAGCTGTTTAAGGCAGAAGTCCCACTGATGTAGTCTGTCTCTATCTAGCAGTGGCACATAGGAAAGACTTCACCACTGACGGATGCCTGACATAGCAGGTTCAGTTGAGGATTTCAGACTATCACGATAGGTAGCACAGAGCAACCCCACCTCCCAGCTGTTAGAAAGCAGAGGTAGCGCATGCCTGCCGGCGAGTCCAGTCTGCAAAGGTCCTCACAGGCATACTTACAGGCATCCCTTTGCCTTTTTCTTAGAAAGCCAGTCAAACAGACAGTGAGGGTTAGTCATCAGAGGTCCACCTTTTCTCAACTTGACACACAGATGGCATCTTCTTCATCTATCAGAGTGGTTGATGTGGCCGATCCCGAAAACAAAAATTGTTAAATGAACCATTACGCGGAAGGAACTTTTATTGGCTTCTCAGCTTAAATTGTGTTTTGATTTTGAGACAAAAACATCCAAAGTCTATTCAAATAGGGGAAAAAATATCTGAAAATGCTTGAAACAATCTTTCCGAGAATGTGTTGTCTGCTGTGATACCACTGTTTTTTTGTGTTTCTAATGAAATGTCTAACATATTCAAACCCTGTAAAGATGCCAAATTATCCATATACAAACACTATAACACACACACACACACACACACACACACACACACACACACACACACACACACACACACACCTGGCATGAGAGCAAGAGAAATTTTGATGGTTTTCTTACTCAAAAACCTTGAGTTCAGTAAGTACTTTTGGCCAGTAGTCATCAGAGAATAGATCTGTATAACAGAAAGTGCAGTTAAACCTATTTTACTGATAATTTTCTTATGAACTCAAGACAAAACTCAAGCATAGGCCATTTGAATTCTATCAGTGCTTCTACTGTTTAGCTTACCTCTAAAGCTGCAGAGGGGTGCCAGCTACCAGTGAGAGAGGAGTTTGACCAGCAAGTCACCTTTATTAGTAGCTAGAAGACAGAAAGAACCATTTCTTAGATATTTTCAAGTAAATATTGAATTCATTTAATGTTTAGCTGTATTGGAGGGAGAGAGAGAGAGATCCTGCATTTATGGTTTGGAAAGAACATTTTTGAGGTCAGCTTTTTTGCACAGAGTTTTTAAGACTGCAGCTGACTTTCCATGTCAGCCCAAGTCCTCTTTTCTGTCATCGTGCCCCATCCTATATCACCAGAGACGCAATGAACATGTGGAATATTTAAGCTCTGTTCTTTGAAATGATACCGTGATTTTCTTCTACAATCGAATGTCTTTAATTGCTATTTCTCTTTGAAGTTCTTGAGTGGCTTTTTATGGATGTAGTTGTAAGCCCTGTTACAACTTACTAAGTAAAATGCCCTTTCAAGTTTATGAAATCGCTTTAATTTTTTTCAAATCATATGCAGAAAAGGGTAAATGAGAGGGGGAATTTGTTGAAATTTGCCAGGAGTTTCAAAAGCCTTCATTACAGGTATTTTTAATCCCCAATTAATAGGACTGATTTTAAAAATAGCTTTGTAATTAAACATTGTGATGAAAATGAATCAAGCATCTTTTGACTAAAGACTTATTTCTCTGATACTAAAGTTTATAAGTAAAGTTTCAGATGAAAATAACCATGGTTCGCATGCAGGCAGAAAGTGCTCACACTGACCAGGGCATTAGAGGGCCTTCCCTTCTGACCACATCACGTTCATTGCTTGTAGAGGCCCACAGAGGGCCCAGCTCTGCACTGCCTGGCCCTACTGCACAGCTCCACTGCCAGCCAGTGATCATTTTGTCGTTCCACTGGCATTTGATTTTTCCATTCATTTCTTCACAATTTCTGTTGATATTTTAGGTGTTTGGCAGCCACACACCATCTTTTAAGACCTGGTCTCACGGGTATTTGTTCCTTCTTTAAGGAACTATATAGGCAGTTACATTGCAGGGGTGTCACATTCCACAGTGGTAAAGTCACCAGCATACTGCCAGTGCTCAAGTAAATGAGTCTCACTCATGCCTATGCCAGCAACCCTACTTAAATGCTTGCTATCTATCTATCCATCCATCCATCCATCCATCCATCTATCTATCACCTATCTATTGTAAAGATTCGAGGGGCCTTTAGCTTTCTGGCAACCCCAAGAGAACACCACGGAGTCGGGGATCACTGCAATCAGCAAGAGGATTTTATTATCCTAATGCATTGGGGCTGTACCACACCCGAAGGCGAGGTCGAGACCCCTCGTGACCCATTTGGAGAGCCTTTATACAGTTTTCAGAGCAGCAGTCACTAGATGCAATGTGATTGGCAGAACAGTGTGACTTTTAAACTGATTTGGCCTTAGGGAATGAGGTGATCAGGACTACCCTTGTCTGTAGTTGACCAATGGCTGGTCTGCCAGGCAGACTGTGTTTACATGCTCTGGAGGCCTCCCCTACCTGCAGGTGACCTGATGGTCTTCCCCCATCTGCTTCCCCTACCTGCAGGTGGCAGGATGGTTGTCACCAGCCTGTGGTCTAAGGAATGTAATTAGTCTCTCCTTAAAGGAAGAGAAGCCCACCTATGAGCTGTGACCCTTCTCTTCTAGGAGGGGGAGGGGTCTGGTGGAATATTCCAAAGTTACTGAGCTGATTTCTTCACTATCATCTATCTATCTATCTATCTATCTATCTATCTATCTATCTATCTATCTATGACCTAATTTCTTTCTCCCTTCCTTCCTTCCTTCCTTTCCTTCCTTCTTTCCTTCCTTCCTTCCTTCCTTCCTTCCTTCCTTCCTTCCTTCCTTCCTTCCTTCCTTCCTTCCTTCCTTCCTTTCTTTCTTTCTTTCTTTCTTTCTTTCTTTCTTTCTTTCATCCCCCTCCTCACACACACCATTATGGAAGAAAGTAGAAGGACTTGGGAGGGGAACTTTGAGCAAAGAAACACAGGTATGAACATGTGAAAGAATAAAGATTTAAGCCTTATAAGCATAAACATGCCCAAGCCATTGTAGTAGAGGTTTGTCCTCCAGGCACCATGTGACTGTTTGATCACCATCACGGAGCAGAAGCAACCTTGAAAATGAAACAAGCTAAACGATAGAGTGAAGGTTGGGGCGTGCTGCTTGTGATTGTGATGGCGCTATGAGTGAATTCTGTAAAGGTCTGAGGCGGTGGGGTCATAGGACCCTCAACCTGGAGCCCAGTCAGTACCCTCTCTTCCCTAGCTACATACAAACTTGGCAGGTGCTGGAGTAGACAGGGTGTGGAAAGGTAGCTAAAGGCAGAATTCCACAAAGCAGCTTCCATGAGGTCTTCACTATTTTGGTCTGCCATCAATGTGTCGTCTGTAACGGAAGGGTATTTGTCCATAGCATCCAAGGAAAAGCCACACAAGATACTTACTTTCTATATCTGTGGTATTATTGTATCCCCATTACTATCAGAATTTGCTGAAAGTCTTTGAAATCCAAATCTATTCCACTAACTTGAGAAGAAAAAGAGAAAGACATTCCAAGTTTGCCTCAACTTGTGTTGAAAAGAGAGACCATGTTGGCTGCCATTTTCTGGGCTAAATCCAACTTAAAACTTAGTGGCATAAAATCAATTATGCTTTGATTTCTGTGATATAAGAATTCAAAAATGACACTGTGGGAGTGGACTGACACTATTTCATGGTGTCTGGAACTTCACTTAAATACTTAAAGACTGAGTGTGACAGCTAAGGGCTAGAGGCACACCCTGCTGTGGGCGTTGTACTTATAGGCACAGTATCTGGGCTAACATGCCAAAAGGCAAAGACAAACCTGAACTAGACTACAAAAGGTACACATGGATTCTCCATAAGCCTGGGGCTTCCTGTCATTCTGTGCTAGCTTCTAAGACGCAGTGTCTCAGGAGATACCTGGAGATTGAGAACCAGGCACAAACTACAGAAACTATGTACACATACGCTGCATCAACTATTTTAGAAATATATTGCAAATTCCTAGGTGTGTCATTCAGATTTCTGTCACTCTAAACAAAATGCTTGAGGTAATTATCAGAAAGAGTTTATTTGGGGTCATGGTTTGAAAATCGTAGTCCATAATTAGTTGAATATCTATATATCTATATATATCACGGTGGTAGAGTACGGTTGAGCAAAGCCATTCTCCTTATGTCCTGGAGGGGAGAATAAAAAGGACTGTGGTCACCCGGTTTCTTCAAGGCATAATCCAATGCCCTTTTTTTCTCCCTCTGGGACCTGCCATCTAATGTCCTACCACATCCCAGTAGCATCATACTGGGCACCAAGCCTTTACTTAGCATGTGGGTCATTGGGGGCTATTTGGCATCCTCAGTGCAACACTGGAACAAAAAAAGAGAATTGGAGAAGGGATCAAAGTTGAAAAGTGACTGAAGGAGGAAAAAAATAAGAAAAATGATAACGGACCGCTTGTATCTCGTGAGTCATCACTGAGCTTGTCTGATGTTCAAACACTCGTGTGTTTAACACTTTCCTCCCCGTTTAGGTGCTGATGAAAGTGGACTCAACTACCTTTTGACTGTTATTATTGCTGGCCTTTCAAAGTAAGTATTCAAGAGCTTCTGTGATGGTCGATGTTCATGGCCAATTTGATTTTATTTGGCATGATCTAGGAGATACAGCCTGGGTGTGCCGATGAGAACGTTTCCAGAAACAAGTGAGAGAAGGGAAGAACCGCTGTGCGGGAGAGTGGTACCATATCACGTGCCGGGGTCACAGACTGAGAGAAACAGTAAGAAGTCTACTTGAGCAATGTCATTCCCTTCTTCTGCAAGCATTGGCATAAATGGCCTTCTGCCCCCAGGAACAAGAGCTGACCCCATCACCAAGTCTCTTCCGCCATACTGGATTGGATCCCTTGATACCCTGTGAGCACAAACAGACCTTTCTTCCCATAAGTTGCTTCTCCTCCGGTGTTTATGAGGAAGGTAACTAACTGTAGACACTCATACTCACAGCACTCCCTTGAGTCTCAGTGTTTGCAGTCGCCTCAGATGCGTTTCTCTTTTCCTCATGGTGGAAATGGTGCCATGGCCCTCTGATCTGTTCTTGTCCCACAGGCCTCTGTGCAGTCTAATGCTCTGTGGCCAGCGGCTCCATTTTATCTTTCAACGTGTGTTTTGTGAGTAAAGACTGATCAGATCAAGAGCCCAGGGACAGAGGAGACTTGGCATGTCACAGGGCTGTGGCGACTGACAGATGTGGGTGCGGGAGCAGTACACAGTAGGCACTCAGCCTGGTGGGCAGATTCATGCCATGGAGAAATCTGTGGAGTAAAGGAAAACACAAGGAAATCAAGCCCTTTAGAACAGGCAAAAAATTTCTGAGAAGGATTCTAACAGCACAGAAAACATCTCAGAACACAGACAAATGGGATTACACGAAATTAAAAGCCTTCTGTGCCATAAGAGAACATATTAACAGAATGAACAGATAGTCTAAGAAATAGGGGAAAATCTTTCCCAAGTGTATCTCAGACAGGAGGTTAATAGCTCAAATATACAAAGGGCTGCAAACTTAAATACCAAGATGTGAATCCAAACTGCCAACTAATAAATGGGCCAATGAAATGAAGACAGTACAAAAAAAAAAAAAAAAAAAAAAAAAGGAAGGAAGGAAGACAAATACTCAATAAACATTTTAAAGTGTTCATAGCCCCAAACTTTACAGAAATGCAACTTTGAGATTATACCTCTCCCTGGACAGAAAGGCCATCATCAAGGAGGCAAATAGCAAATGAGGTTGTGGGGAAAAGCGAAACGCAGTTTACTGTTGGTGAACTATCATCTGGGGCAGCCACTACGGAAATCAGTACAGAGGCTTGAAAAAACAATTAAAAATAGGACTACCAAAGACTCAGCCATGCCACTTGTGGGCATGCACCCAAAGGACTCTGTATCTTACCACAGAGACATTACACAGCCATGTTCATTGCTTCTTTTTTTTTTAAAGCCAACAGCTGAATTAGCCAAGAAGCTCAGTATCAGACAAACGGATAACAAAAGCATGAAATTTGTAGGAAAATGTACAGAAGTAAAAAAAAGAAAAATATATATATATGGTATTAAAGAAGCCAATCCATGCTTGGAAAGGCAAATGTCCCGAGTTCTTTCTCAAAAATGGATCTGGTCTTCTAACTGTCACATATGTCTACTTAGGTTGGAGTAAATGTGGGTGCCGGCCAGGAGACTAGAAAGGTGGGAATGAGAGGGGAGAAAGCAAGATTTAATTGAAGAGACAGGAGGACAATAAAAGATACAAGATGCTGAATTCAAAGTGGAAGGAATAAGGGTACAGTGTGTGTGTGTGTGTGTGTGTGTGTGTGTGTGTGTGTGTG
>CM052704.1:36055068-36083325 GCA_028551405.1 Uromys caudimaculatus
GGGTGGGTTGGTGGGTGGGAGGTGGAATTCCCTCATAGAGGTGGGGGAGGGGGAGGTGATAGGGAGTTTTCAAAGAGGAGACCTGGAAAGGGGGAAACATTGGAAATGTAAATAAAGTATCAAAAAATAAATAAATAATTAAAAAAATAATAAATTGGCATTCTACATTTGTTAAGAACACTCAATACTTTCTAAACCTGTTCAAATCTGAAGCATTTTTATATTAAGAGAATAAATTGTAATAACATAAGTCAGTACAAGCATGTTAGTAGGAAAACTCTAGTGTTCAGTTAATTCCCTCTATCAGTACAAAGATTCTGATTCAACATTATATCAAATTTTAGCAGTAGTATTTTTAACTGTGTAAAGTCTATGTTCTTTCTCCTTAAATTCCTGTAGTGAAAAGATTTTAAAGAAGATTCATTCTTTAGTTCCATTCCTGATTTTTTTTTCTTACCTTCAGAAAGATGACTCAGCAGTTTTACTTTTTATCATCAGGCATTTGACCTGAGACCTGTGACTTTTGTAGCAAGCCTCATCGTGATTTCCATACATTTAACTATTTTTCAAATGACAGTTTTTTAAAAAACATTACTTTCTATATTAATTACTTTGCTATTACTGTGATAGAACACCATGATCAAAGGCAAATTATGGAAGAAAGCCTTGATTTTGGTTTATGGTCCGTAGAGAAAGTTTATTATGGTGGCAGCAGGCAGCCAGAGCAAGGAGCTAAGAGATTACATCTTGGACTGCAAGCAGGAAGGAGAGAGAGTAAACTGGAAGTGAGCAGGCTATTGAACTCTTAAAACCCACCCTTAGGGATGAACTTCCTCCAGCAAGGTTGCGCTTCTCAAGTGTCCCTAACCACACCACAAACAGCACAGCCTTCTGGGGAGCAAGTCTTATAGTGGGGTGGCCTGATGCTGCTTGTATTCTAATCCTAATTTGGGCCCCCAAAACTAGTTGCCCCAGAGTCACTAAATGACCCCACTCCCAGTTAACTGTGATTAGTAAATAAAGATGCCAACAGCCAAAGCTGGGCAGAAGAGACATAGGTGGGGTTTAGGTTTCCCATGCTTGGGGTTGGAGGAGAGGAAGAGGAGAAGGAGGAGGAGGAGGGGGAGAGGGAGGGAGGAGGAGGAGAAGGGGGAGGGGGAGGAGGAGGAGGAGAAGGAAGAGGAGGAGGAGGAGAAGCAGGAGAGGAGGAGAAGCAGTCATAGGTTAAAAGTCAAGAGAGTGTGGCCTTGAGGGCTGCCCAGTTGGAATAAAGAGAAGCCCAGATGAAACATAGTAAATAATAACTTGGGGTTATTGATAGAAAAGTAGATTCGAACAACATGGAGGGTAGGCAGCTGCCCAGCTATTGTGCTGCTTAAGGTTTATTGTAAATATAAAGGCTATGAGTGTTTTTTACCCAGGAACTCAATAACCAAAGGAGGGGTAGAAACTCAAGGGCCAGGATTTAAATATTTTCTACAACAAAGCGTTAAGTACCTGAGCCTATGGGGGACGTTTCTCATCCAAACCAGCACACTTCCCAAGTCATCTCCTTCCTGTCCTGTATTGCCTATTATATTGACAATCACTCTGTCAAACAGGTTATTGTAATAGCATAAGTATTTTCCCAGCATCCACTCTTCCATCTGTATCAACCACAGTCTCCTGAGTCTGATCATTTTATTTCCATGGCCAAAAGTTACAGTCATTGTCTGTGCACTTTCCCAACTGCAGAAGGCCTTTTGCCTCCATTGCCTTCCACGTCCTTCTCCTACTGTTTCTTTAGGACGGCCATGTCCAGAGACAACAATCTCCATCATTTTTTTCCAACATTAATACCCTTCACTGAGTTTCCCAGTTTTCAACAAGCTCCAAAGAGGACAGAGAGTACACATGGGTGAATGAATCAACAGGGCACACTTAGGAAGAAACGCTGCCGAGAGCTGAAGAGAGTCCTTTTTAGTGTGCTTAAAATATCCTCAGCAGCATTAAATGACATTAACCCAACACATAAGAGCACAGCAAGCACACACACACACACAAAAGCAGGTTCTTAAGAGGATTGTAAAAGATGAGATGGAAAGCCACCATCACCGAGTGTTCCACTTGTTTTTATTATAGATTTCAAACATAGCCCCTTCCATTTTACAGTCACTCAAAACAGGTCAATGTGACATGCATTAGGCTATGCTCGTTAAAATGCCTATTTACCAAACTCTTACCTCATCTGATAGTAGTTCATTTTACATCAGTGTACCAAACTCAAAGTCTACATCGCCACTCTTGGTCATCCACCTGTATGCTAAGGCTAGGATTTCAACAGCCTTTTTTCATTTTTCCAAATTGCCCCAAATCCCTGAAAGGAATAAAGAAAACATCCTTTGAGAACTTAGCAAAGAGAGCTGGTTTGATCAAGGGCCTTTGGTGGAGAGGTGATGCTTGCTTTGAGATACAAAGAGTGAGTAAGATTTGTAGACAAGGAGAGATGAAAGAGAGAAAACAACAGCTGGTGAGATGTGTCACTGTCTATTTATGACCAGTGCCGCAGTCATTGCAGATGGCCAGGTGTGTGTTAAAATGAATTAAATGCCTGGGCAAACAAAGGAAGGCACACACCCTGTGGGTGTCTCTGCATCAAGCTAGGAGTCTGTTACCTCTGCGTTCATGAAAGGACCAGGAAAGACTGGACCGATGACAGCTTAATCAGAATTCAAGGACGGGGAAGGAAATTGCATTAGAAAAAGGTATTCTGATGGAAGTATAGAGGGGACATTGAAAGTTGGTGGGGGCTTTAGTACTCTTCTGTATACTTATTAATGGTTTCTTTAATTTGCAAAGCTCTGTCATTACTTTGAAGATCACCATTATTTTCATACTAATCACACTTCACAGGAGGCATCATTTTGTGAACAGCTTCACCAGAACGCTTATAATCTTGTTCAGTAAATCAGTGTCTTATAAACAGAATGAATGGCTTTGGTTTTAATACTAAACTACTGATAGAAAACAGCTGGAATCTCCCTAAATATGGGTTCTGGGGAAAGACTTCTGAAGAGGACTTGAACATGGTCCCAAAACTTCCTCATGAGAGGATGATTCTATGAAACTCACCTGTGATCTA
The DNA here is from genome assembly GCA_028551405.1 of Uromys caudimaculatus. NCBI lineage: Eukaryota > Metazoa > Chordata > Mammalia > Rodentia > Muridae > Uromys > Uromys caudimaculatus. The sequence continues at coordinate 36,058,190 of CM052704.1, forward strand.
GAGAAATCGGGATGGTTTGGGTGAAGCCACACAACCACATTCAGAATTTTGGTGTTAACAGAGAAGATGGTACCCAGCAGTGAAGACTAAGACCCCAGACCGGTCTTGTTTATATCTCAGCCTCTCACCTCCAGCTAGAGGGATATTTTGTCAGTCAGTGTTTTGTTTGGAAAAATAAATTGCTCTGCCTGTTTTGAGCAGCGAGAGATGTAGCCCAGGTGCTCTTGAAGCCTCTCCAAGAGTCAGAGCCCAGACACTGAGAAACTTCCAGAGTATGTATGTTCTGCTTACTGGGTTAGGTCTCAAAGAGTCAGGACCTGGCCAGGCTGCCAGGCTAGGATTTAAAGGAAACACTACATATATTTCTGAGTCAGGCCATATGTATGTGGATACCTGAGAGAAATTTCAGAACCCAGGTCTGTCAGGGACAAACAAACATTGGCAGGAACCTACTGAAAGAACAAAGGTTTCTTCTCTATTTTGTACGAAAGCATTTGCAAATGGAGTTCCCTTTCGATCATTATGAAGTCTAAAGCAGAGCGGGAGTTTTGCACCAAATTCATTTGTAAACATGATCAGCAATTTAGTGGTTATGAGAACGGGGCTCTTCACATAAATACAGCGATGCTTCAAACAACAATGCCCTGCTTTTGCCATCCGCCTTAGCTCAAGGTCCGTGGTGCACCTAAGCCCATCGCTCACCTTTCCTCTCCCTTCCTTAATGGCTTGAAGTTCTTCTAGGCCGTGCCGTAAGAGGCATGAAGTAAACACTATCAACCCCACATAACCTAACAAAACAAATTATCCATCCTTTCCCAGGCTGCCTACTCTATCTGGTCACCATGGTGTCAGGGAGCCGCGTCTGCTTTTAGGACACTTTCATCTAGATGAGATTTACTGTCCTTAGTGTCATCGGTCCCTGAGTGCATGACAAGTGCCTTCCCCTGATGGTACTCAGGCTGTTTTGCAGTAATGTTGTTTTTAAAAGCTGAGTGTGCCAGTCTCTAAGGGCTTCTGCTAGTCATCTTGATTGCCTTCTGTCGTTTTACAGATAAGTTCTCAAAATATGCTTCCCTTCATTGAACTATGAAGATGCACATTTTATTTTAATATAAATGATAAAATATATTTCACATATTAAAACAATTCAAGGGGGAAGAAGTCTTGAAGATGGAAAACTTCTACCGTGGTCTAAATTTATTAGAATTTAATTTAGAAAAATAAAGTCTGAGGGCAAGACCTAAAATCACAATTCTTTCAGAGTAGTTTTCAAATATTGCCTTAGATTACTATAAAATGTGTGTGTGATATATGTTCATGTGGATGCGTGTGTGTGTGTGTGTGTGTGTGTGTGCAGGCACCCATGTCATGTGTGCACATATGAAAGACAGAGGAAGGTGCCTGATGTCCCACTCTCTAACTCTTCATCTTACTCTTTGAATCTGGATCTTGTTACTTTTTTTCAGCTAGTCTGGCTAGCCAGCTACTTCCTGCAATACTCCTGTTTCAGCCTCCCTGAAGCATTGGCATTACAGGACGTACACAACCACACTAAGCTCACATTGAACAGAGGGGGTGGGGGTGGGGAACAACAACAAGAACAACAGGAAAACATTTCGTTCTTTTAAGGCTCGATTTTTCCCCCTGAAATTATCTGGGACAAAGGAAAGCCTCTCATTTCATTCATTCACTATTGAGACTCACAAACATCATTTGCACATATATTGGAGATAAAATACAATGCTTTTGTGTCAATCAGAATATGGGGCATTGTACACCTCCAGGATCGGTTTCCTTCTGCCATGTATACTGTTTCTTTTCTTGTCTCCAGTGGACTATATTATCGCACGAATTTGTTACTGCTGATGAGAACATGGCCCTCAAAACTGTGACACAAAGTTATTTCTTGACTCTGTTCCTTGGTTCTTTTGGAACTGAAGAATTTTTTTTCCATCCTCTCCTCATATCTGGGAGCTCAGATGAGAAAAATCTGCATTTCTAATGAGTAGTTTCATACCTCAAAACAGAAAACCCTGCTTAAGGATGGTAGGTCACTTGCTAAAGGACACAGATGTAGGAAAGGTGCTTGTAGAGAGGAGGGAGGTGGGCAGGGGGTTGGGAGTAAGAGCAACAAGAATGTATTAGGTATATGTACAAAATTGTCAAAAAAAAACCCCACAATTTAATCAATAAAATAAGGAGGATACCTGTATCTATGATGCTCCTCAAATGTCTAAATTCTGGAATACACTGAAAGGTCCATTCCCTCAGACCTCCATCTAGAGCAGTGGTTCTCAACCTTCCTAATGCTAAGACCCTTTAATACAGTTCCTCACGTTGTAGTGACCCCAAACCATAAAATTATTTTGTTGTTGCTTCATAACTAATTTGCTACTATCGTGAGTCATGATGTAAATATCCGATATGCAGTGTAGCTGGTGCGGGACCCCCAAAGGGGGTGAGACCCATGGCTGAGAACCACTCATCTAGGGTGAGGTGAGCAGAAGGATGGGTGTACAGAAGCCTCCTCATCAGGGCGACTTCCCATGTCTTTTTGATGACTGGCTCTCTCAGTTTGATAACTAATCTATGGAGAGGGTGAACATGAGAATGGGAGGGGACTTACATTGGCCTATCAAAGTTGTCAAAGTTGTTGGTACTACTGAAGGAGATAGAATATAACACAGTTCTTCATACAGGCAGTGTCTGAGTTTGGAGCAGTATTTAAAACTGCCGCAATTGTTTACATTCCTGTATGTGGGTTCTATCTGGTACTTTTTTTAAAAGCCAGGTCCTTTGCCTTTCATTCCTCGTCCTCTGGAAGGGGGGTTGCCACTGAAGCATCTCTGCAGACCCTCAAGACAACTAACTGTATTTCAAACACGGTCTTGAGTCAAGGATGGGATGATGAGCCTTTAGACAGAAATTTCAATTAACAATAAAAATAATTGCATGACTTGCTCAGAATTACATGAAATAGGAAATGGGAAAAAGACTATAGCAGGAGACTAAGATGCTGACAAGAGTGAGGGGTGGGCAAGGGCCTGACCCAACCTTAACGTATGTAGTCCTACTTAATGATGTCTCCACCCAACCTGATCCACCTGACCCACTGACCTACCTGACCCACTGACCCACTGACCCAGGCCGAACATGTGTAGTCCCACTTCTTGATGTCTCCACTCCACCTGTCCCACCCGATTCACCTGACCCACTGACCTATCTGACCCACTTGACCCACTGACCTACCTGACCAACCTGACCCACTGACCCACTGACCCAGGCCAAACATATGTAGTCCCACTTCTTGATGTCTCCACCCCACCTGTCCCACCTGATTCACCTGACCCACTGACCTACCTGACCCACCTGACCCACTGACCCACTGACCCACCTGACCTATCTGACCCACTGACCCAGGCTGAACATGTGCAGTCCCACTTCATGATGCCTCCACTTCACACGACCCACTTGTAGCAAAACCTTCTGCAGCTCAGTCTCCCATTTTAGGAAACACTGTGTTACTAGACAATCTGAGCTTCCCCAGAACTAGCTGCCTGGAAACATTATCCACTGCAGACACAGCCATTCTGAAGATAGATACATGCTCAAAATATTTGGAAATCTTTGGCAAGGCTAATGCAGGAAAAACACCACAAATCTTTCCTAAATATTTAGGCCACAGCTTTGCCCACTTTCTTTGCAGAAACTATAAAGAGTGATGTGAACATTACAACATTTTCTTAAGGGCTTCTTTGGATTAATTCCTGTCTAAAGATGACCGAACTGGCTACAATATTAGAACTGATGAAGTATCTGAATCTTCTTTGTAAGATGAGACATTGAATGTATTAGCACTCAATGGAAAATTGATTGAGTTCGCTGTCCAAGCGTTCCTGTTGTTTTCGGTTATTCAAGTCCACTTCAGCAAGAGCTACTTAAAACAGTTAATCTACTTTGTCTTCTTTCTGAGAGACTTTGCTGCAGGCGAGCACATGTCCTGGGAGAATGTCCTCTGACACTTGGCTTCAATTAGACAAGCATTGGAGAAAGCTACATGATAAAAAGGTTCATTGTAGGGAGAATCACAAATCCAGATCAAACCACTCTGATCAGAACATACCACAAACCCGGCACAAGTGGGCAGCCTGGAGGTCTGAGGCTTGACTTTGTCTCCCTGTTTGCATTTGCTAATAGATAGATATCCACAGAGTCAAAGGATCTGAAAACTGTGAACTCAGTTCACCCTTCACTCTCAACGACCCACAACTTCAAAGTCACTGACTCCAAAATTATAAGCTGACCGGGGAAACAAGGACAGTTTCATTATTTCACATGTCAATAAGCTCTGGAGACATCAGTTGTGCCCTGCCTAGCAGGCTGCAGTTGCCTTTTGAAATTCCTCAGAATTCAAGGTTCTCTTGAGTTCTTTGATGCCCCTTTCACGGCAGGACACATAGTGGAGGTGATGACATTTGTAGTAGTGCCCTGAAATTCAGGTTGAGGCAGTTTGGAGGGGCAAGGAGAGTGAGTCACTGTCACTGTACACCTGCACACCTGCAGCTGATTTCTAAGAACAGTCGTGAACAACACTTTCACCTTTGTCCTTTGGTCATTTGTTTGTTGAAACCCCTGGCATCATACACAAGAGAACTGGGGAGGCAGCAGGACCAAAGAGGAGGACCACTTATCTAGTAATGCCAAGAAGTCCTCCACATCTTCCTCCTCGCCTCCTCACTTCCGGGTAACAAACTATCAAACAAAACCAAGAAAGACTCTCCATCCATGAGACTGTTCCAGGGACTAAGACAGACTTTTGTGACTTCTTTTCTCTCACAGAAAGAATTGTGGGAAGCTAAGAAGAGCAAAGTGTACTCTCAAAATTACAGCAAGATTGCAGTTTGGGTGATGCAAATGCTCAGGGTGCAGATCCGTGGTCGAGTGTGAGTCTAGAATGCATGAGGCCCTGGGTTCTATTCCCAGCACTGTCAGACAAGACAGACGAAACCCAACCCAACCAAACAACCTAAAAATCAAAGGCATTTGGAGTGATATAAAACAATTTACACACTAGAGTCTTTATTTATTTTTTTTTACACACTTGAGTCTATTCTTTTTTTTTCTTGGTTTTTCGAGACAGGGTTTCTCTGTGTAGCCCTGGCTGTCCTGGAACTCACTCTGTAGACCAGGCTGGCCTCGAACTCAGAAATCCACCTGTCTCTGCCTCCCAAGTGCTGGGATTAAAGGTGTGCGCCACCACTGCCCGGCTTGAGTCTATTCTTGATTGACACTATGCAAATATGTTCATCAGATGTTAGATCTTTCATAATCTTTAGATTTTCTTAAGTTTATTATTTTTTTTCATGTTTTGTCAGGCTCTCCTTTAAAAGATTGAAGAATTATATTAGAATTTTCATACATATGTTCAACTCCAATTCACATGTCAACACAGCATGATAAAGGCCTCTGAGGGAGGGTGGCTGATCAGAAGCTGCCTCTGCTGGAGGCATTGACTGAGAAGAACACGGCTAAGGAGAAATGCATTTTTTTTCCTACAGAGAAATATCAGAACAGGACTAGAATCACAAAGGGTTGACAGGACAACTAAGAGGTGCTTAAAACAGTAACAACAGAATGTTCCCAGGGCCCTGATGACATGGTTTCCAGGCAGCCCCTACCACTGGGGACAAGCCCAACAGCTCTCACAATCTTGAAATTCTAACTGGGGTTTTGATGAGGCAGTGACTCTTCCAGTGGAGTTTGTCAGCAATTGGGATGGGTTTCATGGCTCAGGGAGCTGTGACAAAATGTCATATCAAGGAGGACCTGCTGTGTAATGCTAGAAGCTACACTGGGAACTTGGGAACATGGAACAATCACAAACTTTGGGTCAACTCGTAACAACTGCAGGTGAATGTCAGCCACAGGGACAGTCAAGAAGTTTGGGGATGCGGATGAGCTGAGAGCTGAACTGAGCAGCTCTGGACAGGCAGTGAAGTGGGCAATGGAGTGTAAACGTCTTCATAACTGATGGTGAGGGACTAATAGGAATAGGGTAGCCCTGACTCTGAAGTTAGTGGTTATAAAACCCTCTGGAGTCATCTATGTACCACAGGCCGACTGTCATGGAGATATGAACCCTGAAGCTGCAGTGCATTGTTTGACACATGGAGCCTCACCCTCCAGTGGGGCAGTGTTTCAGGAGTACAAGGACAAGTTCACCAACAGAGCCTCAGAGCTGCTAGTGACCCCAGAGCTGTTTGCATCCCTACTCCCAACAGACTTCAGACATGTCCCCTGTCTACAACACTAGCTACCCTGGGAAAAATGAAGATGGGAGAACATGCCCAGTCAACAGACTGCAAAGTCAAGTGTAGAATGCAGGGATTCTTGGTGTTCAAGACCCAGAAGTTTCTAAACTAAAACCAGTGGTTCTGGGCATCAGGCAACTGTCCAGTGTGGACTGAATGAGCTCTGGACTGGATGAGGTGGGAGTGGAGGCGAGAGACTGTCCAATTATCACGGCCCTAGCACCGTATCCGCCTTACAGACTGCAGTTTTACAGGACACAGGACACCCCAACATGTTGTCTTTTACTTATTTTTTTCTCTCTTGTGTCTCCCCTTTTCAATATACTTTCATTTGTATTTTGGGTTTGTTACTTTTAAAGGTTTTTGAATTCTACCCCATACATTTATTTTCAATTATTTATTTGGGCGATCATCTGTAAATCTCACTCCCCCGCCCTTTACACTCTTTGTTTTTGTCCTTCCTTTTACGTAACCACTTTGGTTCTCTGTTCTTTCTTTCGATCTCATAACCTTTGACTTTATCTCATTTATTACTACTCCTGTTTTACCATAAATAATTTGGAAAACTTCACAGAATACTATGTCATTGTTTTTTGGATGTTGGTGATATCTTACTGGGCTTTCATTGGTTTTAAATGAGTTTTTATATCTTTCTCAGCTTAATGCTGCTGTTAATAGCAGGCTGTGCTCCTCTCTTAGTGGTACCGATTTTGTGTCCTTATGAGTATGGTTAACACCAATTAGATTCTCAAATAAAACCAAGAGAAATACCCAAACCAACATGTGCCCAAATCACAACACACACACACACACACACACACACACACACACACACACACACACACGCACGGGCGCGCGAAAAATCAAGGCAACTTGATTCCTCTAAAAGATCATAGCTCTCCAATTACTGACTCCAAAGGTACTGACATGGCTAACCCATCTGATGAAGAATTCACAAGTTTAACTGCACAGCATGTCAAAGAGGATGGTTAACCAGCAAATGAGTATGATAAGGAAATGACCAATGTAGATGAGAAAGTCAGCAATGTTCATAAGAAATTTAGCAAGAAAAGCGTGATTCTGAAAACAACAATAAAACATAGTAGAAAGTTTGGAAAAGAAAGACCCAAGAAAATAAATGACTAACTGGCACAGGATGTCCAAAAAGCCACATGGAAACCCACTATCTTATAATATTGTTACAAACATACTTTTCCTTTTTTATATAGCATAGGGATTTCACTTTACCAGGATACTCATATCCCATACTTATAAGTTGTAAGTTATGTAGTTAGTAGTTTTGTTTTATTTTATGTACCATAACATTTTTATTGATTCTCTGGGACTTTTACATCATGTACTATGATTATACTCACTTCCCAGTCTTTCTATGTCTGCCCCCATACTTGTGACCCTCACTCTAAAAAGGTAAAAATAAAAAAAAGAATAAAAAAAAATAGAAAAAGATCCAAGCTGATTTGTATTGTCTGTATACTCACTGGAGTGTGGTCAAATTCTCATGACCTGCCCCTTAAATAGAACTGCTTTCTTCCAATCCCACACCCCTGCCAGAAGCCACCAATTGTGGAGAGCTACACTTCAGCATCCTTATCACACTTTTAAAGAGTTTTCTTCAATGGCTTCCTGTCTAGGATGTTACTTTGGGGCGGGGAGTGAGAAAAGGGGTTCTCACAGAAGCCTTCTATGTGCCCTGTTCTCAACTCTGCACCTGCAGTCATTTATATCACAGCAAAATTAGCCTCCTTGCTCTTCACAGTCAGTGGGAGGGCCTCCACCTGGTTTGTGGGGACAGCACAGACCATGAACATGACTTCCCTCCCAGCAACAGTAGGGCCACAAACCCAGACATGGCCATTGGCAGCAGCATGGACTCAGACATCACTATAGCCTCAAGTAGTGGTGCAGGCCACTCAGATCAGAATGACCTCTGGTGGCAGCAGGACCCATGGACATCAACATGGCTTCAGACAGTATCACAGACCATGGACATCCACATGACTTTTAGTGGTAACAGGAGTCACAGACAATAACATAGACCCTGGCTGAAACAGGACCTTGGATCCAGATATGACCCTTAGTTGTAACATGAGACACAAATACAGAGGTCGGAGGCCTGCATCTGGGACTTCTGCCACAAACACAGCCCAGCTGGTCTACAAACATAATTTTAAAAAGAGTTTAATTGGCATTTTTCTACAGAGACAATAATACTCATTCCAGAATCCATAGGTTATCAAACAGAAGCCCAGTGCCAGGTATACTATACACATTTCTTTGATTTGTTGTTCAAGAGGGGTTTCAGAGACCTCCCAAACAATACAGACAATTGCCATTGCATTTGCTTGCCCACCAAAACATAAAGATGAGAGAACATACACACACACACACACACACACACACACACACACACACACAAGTGCGTGCATGCATCCACACACTTTGGTCACAAGACACGAAGAAATCAAGCTGGTACTGACATGGGCATTTTCTCCCTGCTAGCTAGCTTTCATACTACTGAAGGGTGCTAGGTAGGCTATCGTGGGAAGGAAAACCATCAACACTAAAACGTCATGCAACCTTGTGAAGACAATAATATGAGCCTTGTGAAAACAATAATAAGCAGTATGGTGAGATAAGCATATCTTGGGTACATGAAAGGAAAGTATGTTATGGAGGTGGATGATTAGCTTTAGTTGAAAACTTAACACAACTTAGAATCACCCGCCGAAAAGGGATTCTTTGAGGAATTGCCTACATTTGGTTAGAATAGAGGCATGTCTATGGGGAATTGTCTTACATTCATTGGTATGGGAAAACGCAGCCCACTGTGGAACACTGTTCCCTAGGCAGGGATCCTGAATTGTATAAGAGTGCGTTCGTTGAGCTGGGAAAGCAAGCATTAAGCATACTGCCTTCATTGTTGACTACTCTCGATGGTGGATGTGATGTGACCGTTTCAAATGCCTACCGCCTTGATTTCTCTGCTGTTATGAACTGAAGCCTGGGATTGTGAGGGAATGGTCTTTCTCCCCTAAGTTGCCTTTCGGTTAGGCTATTTTATCATCTAACAAAACAAAGCTAGAACAGAAAGAAGTTCATGCCAGAAGCAGGAGTGTTGTTGGGCTAAACTTGGTCATTTGGTTTTTATGCCTTCTGACTATTTTGTAGAAGAGTTTGGTACATTGGACTGTTAAAGCCCCTGAGTGCTGTGGGAAGGTCTTAAGGGACGTTCTTTTGAGAGCCTGGAGGACAGGAACACTGAGAGGCATGTGGACCATGGAGGTTTCAGGAGGAAACAAAGTGCATTGCATTGAGAGCTGTTCGTATGAAATTTTGGCTAAGAGTCTGTGTGGGCTCATCAGGCTAGCACTGAAGAGAAGTGGGGATGGGGGAGTGGGGCTAACTTTCAAAGCTCAGGCCACAGAAGTGAAACCTCCTGCAATTCACAAGGACATAGGGAAGTGATTTTTCAGAGTCAGCACATGGGAGATCACATGGTTATTGTCCAAGAAGTTGGAGTTACACCTGGAGCTTGCAGCAGAACTTGGTGATGTCTATGTGGTACTCTTTTTGGAGGCATGAAAGATGCAGGGGCTTTAGACAGCAGCTGAGGCCTAGCAACATGTATAGGGTCAGAGTCCTTGTGGTGCTCCTCCAAGGTGCCACTGTGTAGAGCCGGGAAGTAAGGCATCAGCTGCAGTGAAAGCCTAAGGATATCAGAGACAACAGGACTATCAGACACTCACCAAGAAGTCACGCTGGTGGAAGCAGAAAATGTGTATCTATGATTTGAAATTCATGCTAAGTATTAACTAAACAAATAGTGAAAGAGAACAGATGAAATTCCTGTGCTAAAGAAATTGAAGTATTTTAAATATCATTCCCTGTCCCAGTGTATTAACTGCCTTCCAAAAGTCATGGACAGGGAGAAGGGATGACTGCCAAGAGGAGATGCTCACAGACATTTGTGCTCACATCTAAGCCTTGTGGACAGCAAATGCCTTTGATCTGATGAGAGTGGCTTTTCTCTGTAAGTTTCCTTCCCACCCCATAAGTCTTTCCTCAAAAGAGGAAAGTCAAAACTGAGAGAAGTTATACAGAATACCTCACCATGCTTTGCAAGACTGCTAAGGTTGTGAACCATGAAAGTTCTGGGGGCAGTGTTGGGCGTAGAGAGATCTATGGGGTATCGGTTCTACTTTGTTCTCCTTCCTAGAACAGGAGAAGCTACACAAAATGAAACATATTTGCATAAAATACAATTACTTAGTAAAAGGCCATCAGTATTTGATTTTAATGATTAAGGTACAATACATATTTCCAATGGGCCCATGTGGAGAAAATGGAACTCTCTTTAGTAAGTTTTCTATGATTCTAAATATACTATGAGACAGTCCATTTATTCCAGTATTATTTTCAGTGAAATACAAATTTATTTCTACTGGTGCTATAAACTACTGAAGACCTTAAACAATCTAAATATTTTTGACATGATCCTTACTGTGCTAAGGTCAAGACATTAGCTGAATTGTTTCTTTAGGTAGGTTTTAGAATAACATTTCTTACCTGCTTTTTTTAGGTTGATGACAATTTCTTTCTTTTCTTGAATTTTTTTAAAATTACATTTGAGTGGTGCATAAAACAAGAAAATGTAGACATGAAAGAGGTAGTGTGTGATTTTCGATAATATATACATTACTTAATATTGAAATCAGTCTACATGTGACATTAACATTTCTTCATGGTGGACACTTTCAAAGGCCTTTTCTGTAGCTGTTTGAGATTTACAGAAAATTATTGTGGCTTGCTGTGCTGTGACCCACCAGCTTCTTGTTTCTTTCTGTGGCTCAGCATATCATCACTGGAATTCTTGAATTCCCAGATAATGTGTCCCTCCCCCAAAAAGATAACTACAGAGGAAGACACTTTACATGGACCCCCGGCCTTCATATATACACACTTGAGTATATATATCTACATAGCCATAGTCTCAAGTGCACACACCTACAAACAACACATGCACACACACACATACGCATACACAGAAAAAAGTTAAACAAGCAGAGATCAATTTATTTCTAGAATACAGCCTTAGATTATTTAATCAACTCCTTCTTGGAAATGAGTCCTAGACCTTGGAGATGTTTTAAAAGTAAATTCCAATATCCACATATAGCCAAGAACCTTAATTCCAGTCAATTCTATTCCTTCCTCTTCCTCTCCTATATTCATTCTGAGAAAGCGCTTTGAAATCACAGTCTCCCTGCTCTAGCCTTGTGAGTATTGGGCTGACATGTATATACCACACACCGGTGAGAACCTCTGCTCCAGTAGCCTTCTAAGGATTAACAGTGAGACAAAGCTCCTCATGCATGAATTTCAACATCTCTCTCCAACTAGGTAACTGAGACGCCATGTACCCAACATCCTAAGTTCTCAGTTGATATTTCTGCTTACCACATATGGAAAACCCTTTGGCCAAAGATAGCAAGATAAATTATTTCCACAGGTAACATACTAAAATATTCAGTTCTCACAGTAAAAGTACAATCTATGTTTAAAGGATAAAGTTAGGTCCTGTTGAATCAGAGCCTTGATACAGTCATGTCTTTACAAACATGTCCACACAGGAGCGCAAGACGTCTGCAACTAACACCTCATTAAACCTCAGTCGTCTCAGGAGATCAGGAGAGAGACACTCAGTTCCTGCATTCAGACACAATAGAGACTCTGGGCTCCAGTCCTGGTGGATGTGTCTGCTTTGATGGAGGCTTTAACTTGAATGGTGCTTTGGAGAATGAGACTCAGCCATAATTTTCTTTACACACAGGATCTCTTACGTGTGAGCGAAGCCATTTTTCTTTGATATAGCTTATTGTTTCCAGACATAAGTCAGACTTAATTAAAGGTGCAATTAAAAGCAGTTATAGTTTATATTTCAAAACTAGCCTGTCTGTCTTTCTTGGTTTAGTATAAAGCAAAGGGGATAATAATGTACACTGGTTTTCAGAGTAGGAAGAAAAGAAAGGAACTTCTAGAGCCCTGAGTTTTACTGCCTTCTCTTCGCCTTTCTACAAGGGGTCAGAATCATAATTTCTGAATTAGCTGCCTTTACCTTGTGTGCTGGAGGACAACGTACACAAATTCCCACTCTACCTTTTTTCCTTTTTTTTTCTTTTTTCAGAAATAAAATGTGAGTTTTTTTCACAGTAAACAGAATAACCACAGATCACAATATTTATTTCTAATATTGGCTAAGTTAACAGGCTTCCCTCCAGATGAGACTATTGTGCTCATTGTAAGCAGATTTTGCTGCAAATTCCTTTAATTCCCAAAACATGTAGGTTGTCTATTAGTGCTTTTGTGTTGCTATAGCAACATACCAGAGCCTGTGTATTTTATAAAGAAAAGAGGCATTTTAGAGACTCAAGATGGCTGCATTAGCAATGGCTTAGCTTTGCTGATGCCTACCTGGAGAATGTCCCCATAGTGGTGGGTGACTGAGGGAAAGAGAAAGAGAGAGGGGGAAGGAGTGGATAGTATGTAATGGGTAAGTGCTCATGTAAAGTCAGGATTGTTTATAATTACTCTCAAGACCTCCATCCTGAGAGAACACTGCTCCCTTCCTAGGGAGGAGTCCCATTGCCTAACCTTCTCCACTAGGACTACTTGGTAAGGCTTCATTATCTAACACTGCTGCATGGGTGAATGAGCTGCCGGTACAGGAGTCTCTGGGGATGCCAACATGCCATATCTAAACTGTATCAGGCCCCACCTGACGTTGCAGCTGCCTGGGAAGAGATTCTAATGGACAGAAATACAGAGCTGATCTCAAAACATCTTGAGACAACTTTGGTTTGGAGCCAAATAAAAGCCACAAGGAGGTATTAAGGACAGCTGCTAACAACAAAGCAAAAGACAAATGCTGTCAAAAAAATCTCAGGTGCACAGTTACTGGGAATGTGAAGTGGGCACGCACTATGGTGGTTTCTCAGAAAATTGAAAGTTGAATTAGCTTATGACACAGTTATTCCTCATTTTGGGTGATATCCAAAAACTGAAGATACATATGCCTCCCCCTGTGTCCACGGCAGCATTAAACAAGCTAAAAATCTATTACAGATTTTACAACATACAATCAAATTAATTTTTTGTGCCTCTAAATTTGGAGTGTAATTTGTACAGATAGATACCTGATGATGAAGCGTAGGTTCATATTAGTTCTTATAGAATACATAAAAAGTAAATTGTTTAGGATAAAAATCGTCAAAGTGCAAAACATTAAGGATGCTTCTGAATGATACTTCTCATAATGTCAGGAGAGTTTGTACATCTCAGGAAGGAGTACCACCTTGCTGGCAGTATCAAAACTGAATTCATGGCCCCAGGTCCCAGAACTCAACTCTTCTCCTGCTTCTTCAGATGTTTCATGTTTGTCTTTTAACGAGTAAATGCTGTAAAGAGGGAAGATGCTGGTGTCCCGTTATCTAAACTAAGGCATACAAGTCATAAATGTGCTGCCTGTCTTGACTTAATTGACTACGTGCTGCTTGCCCACTTCTTTGTTCCCTTATAACTCTGGATTCCATGTCAAAGTCCAGGAGGGGACCTGACCGCAAAAACTGACTCAAGGACCCTGAGGCCAGGTGACCTGGATAAGGCTCAGTCATCAATGTTAACTTCCTTGCTTAACCACTTGTGTCAAAATATGACTGGTCAATACAACAGCCCACCCCTAATTCCCCTTGCTTTGTGTTTCCATCCTATTAAAATGTACAATCTCACTTTGAGCATGTGATTCTAATCCCAAACTGGCTGCCTCAGCCAGAAACTCACTCTGTAGACCAGGCTGGCCTCGAACTCAGAAATCCACCTGCTTCTGCTTCCCATGTGCTGGCATTAAAAGCGTGCGCCACCACTGCCCAGCTGAAGTTTCTGGTGAGTTTTCTCGGCTTTTACCCTGAACCCAACAATTCATCTGAAGGGAAGAACCATCAACTCTGACATCTAGAAAACAGGACTTGATTTTTTTTTTTTTTTATCATGTCAACATTCCTGAGAAGGAAGTTAAAATATTTCATCTGGAGAAAAAGTTTCATATTTTCATTGGCTAATTTCAAAATATTTGTCCAATTCCAAAAATACATATTTTCTAGGTAAAAGTTTTTGTTTCTTTTTTTATAGGCAGACATTGTGTTTAGACTTTAAAAATCTTTACTCTTAAGAAAAAATTCTCCTTTTAGTAAAAAAAATGATTGTTCTTCAACAATTTATTTATTCATCCTTCCCATGAGAAGTAAACTCAGCACGGTATGAGTCAGTCCCTCAGCTGCTAGAATGAAGATGGATGGTACTTGGGTAGACCAGAAGTCCAGATGAGGTAACCAAAGACCGTAGCTCTCCCTGAGTGGTTGTGTCTATGGATGGTAGAGAAAACTCTGCATTGAAATATCCTTGAAACTGCAGTAAGGCTGCTCCCCTTATATCATGAGTTAAGATCACAGGAGGCTTACTTGTTGCCCCACATTTGCACCAACGAACGGTCTGCATACCCAAAAGATCATGGCATTGTTACAATATAATTTACATTTTGGCTTTCACCTGATAATCGTTGTGGGCTTTTTGAGGGGATAATGGGGAGAGATACGTGGAAATCTGGTCCACTATGATTGGGATGGGGTGGCAGTGGCCACTCAGCATCTGCAGGGAGCAGCATATGAGTGCTTCCCTGATGTACTCTACTGTGGCAAAACCCATGGAGTCCCCTGGGACTCTACTGTGGCAAGGTCCATGGAAACCTCTTCCCACTTGTCAAGGACATGTGACTTTTGGTGGCCTCTATGCTTGTTTCCTAGATCTCGGGTGCTACAAGCTCTCTTTGCCTTTGCTATGCTGTCCGTACTCACAGCAAAATTTAGTTTCACTTTGCTGGTCACAGGCAAGGCTGGGATCATGTAGGCTGAACGCCTGTGGTTGGTTCTATGTTTTTCTCAATACTCTTTACAAGGGTGAAACCCTTCTCTCTTCTTTTGCTCTCCATTGATCCTCCAGATGTGAGCATTAATCCAGGGTATTTTGGGACATGTAATCATGTCCCTAGAGAAACAGCTACAGTTACACCGTATAAGCCTGTGGCAGTTACGGAGAGCAGTGGATCCTGCTTGCATAACTGTTCTGAGGAAGATATGTCTGATCAACAGAGAGTTAAGATGAGGATGCTATGTCAACAGAGACTCAGAAAATAGGGAAGCTACATCTGATCAATAGAGATTTAAAAATGGTTCTTGAAGAGATGGTATCAGATGCACATCAGGAAATGCTGCTTGGTACAATGAACATGTCTCTGTCTGTGATTAAGAAAGTGTTATGATGGGGGTGCTATCTGATGACTGGACTTATACCCACAAATGTTCAATCTGTCTCTCACCTTGCATAACTGTTTAACTGCATTTGCCACCAGGACATGCCTAGCTAGACATTTATTTTTGACTTGCTGAAATTGTGCTCTGTAGCGTAAAATAAGGTTAGGGGGCGACTGACCCAGTGGGAGTAGGGACGGAGGAAGGGAAACTATTGAGGGCTTTTTGTAATGATGGAGCTTTTATAATGCTGATGTTGTGATTTCTTTTAATAAAATAATCTGTGATGTCACTGCTCAGGCAAGTAGGATTGTGACTGTATAAATAAAGACCACTTGAGCTATTTTGGGCCACTTGCTTGAAAGGTAACAGGTGGTCAGTGCCTTCGCTTTTGTCAACACCCCTTCCTGGTCTCAGGATCTGAATCTTGGAGCGGGAGCTGGTCTCTGGCAAAAGATTTCTCTCACCCCCAAATATCCTCTGTACATCATACATCTACATTAAAATCTACAGCACAGACCCCAATATGCTGCTGCCCACCTCTTGCAGGGCAGTCTCCTCCAGTCCTACTAAAGCCCTGTTTAAATTGACTGTCTCATCACTGAATTCTTCAAGAAGACAAGAACTGAAGAGTAATCTTTTACCAGTTACTAGGGTACTGGAGGATTAATCTTAGAATATTAATGCATTGCCTATGTTAGAACAGATCTCAGAAACCACAGCCTATGGGCACAGTACTCTCCATGGCCCTTACATTCAGATTTTATTTCAGTTGATATCATTTGCAATTCAGAGGAAAATGTATTTGTGGTGAAACAGTACAATTCTCAGTTTTATCTTTCTAGATTCCTAGAACAAATTATCATATAAAGAAAAGTCAGAACCTTAGCATTTATGAAAAATGTGTTTTGTTCCTTTCATAGCATCTAGGATATGCTGAAGTTCTGATCTATTCTGTACAAGTTATATACTAAACTATCATTTGCATTAAGATAAACTTAGGAAACTTTAAAAACTGACATTGGCCTGAGAGAGAGTTCACACCTGCCTACCTATGGATTGCTCCCCTTACCCTGGTGTGTGCTTTTTCTGACAATGTGTGCAGGGATGGCATGCACCCCTTTTTAGTAATTTTTATTCTCCCTCCCAGAATTTACTTTGATTTTGGCATAACTGTCAGTGGCTGTTTCTCCTACTTGGTTACAATCTGCTGCTTTTTCTGCAGGTGAATCTCTACTGTTTTCTTTCAATTTTATTTTATCTTTAAAAATGCCTACCAAATACTGATTGAAATTAACCCGTTGGAGTGAACCTTCTCAAGTTTTGTTAACAAAATATAATGCCCCAAATTTAGATATTTGTTAAAAAGTTAGTCTATTTATGCTAGAAATCAGATACAATTACATAATATTTAGAGGCTCTTCATTAAGAAGTTTAAAATGAAAGAGCCCTCTAAACCTCAATAGGGTTGTCCCATTAGACAATTGCATCTTTCCTGTGATTTCCAAGTTAAGTTGAATTAGGCAATTTTGGTGCTTCCTCTAGCAATACTAAAAATCACCGCAAGTCAGAATAAGAATGTGAAAGTATAGATATACCACTCATAAAGATTGTTCTTGTACAAACAGCAGATTAAGAGCAATTTCCTCGTTGTCTACTTAGCAACTCTAAAAAGCAGATAAATGCCATTTGCTGATGTTCCCTGCAGAGGATTTGAGCCAGCATCTTTCTTCTTCCTTTCTTTTTTCTATTTTCAAAACTTCCAAGTGAATAGCACAAAGAATATATACATCCCGAGTAAATTAACAGAGAACAGTTTGCTGATGCCAACAGCATGTAGGCTCAGTGTGAACACCTCTGGAACAGCAGCTTGTCAGTAATTGAAGGTAGCCCACAGTGTCGATTGGGTTATTTATAGATTCTAAAGCCCATTTATATTCAATGAAAAGTACAGGTGTAGAGAGAAATAGTTCCTGAGGAGCCTTTAAGGGCCAAGAAGAAGAAAATTATAAGCTTGTGACTCACCCATCTGGGTGTAATTGGTGAAGAAAAGATGAGCTAGCTGAGAAAATAAACAGAGGCATCAGGTCCTGTTGAGAGATGGCCCTGCAGATGCCACCCTGCAGACTGAGGAGGTGGGAGCGGACCGAGTTTACACCAGGACCAAGTCCAGAGAGAGAGGGTATGTCACAGTCAGTCACAGCAGTGTCCCCTGTACTCTTCTCTCATCAATGCTGCCCTTTTAAAGAAAATGAATTCCACCATGGAGAACATCCTCTGTTTCCTTGACTTAGGAGTTTCAAATGCAAGAAAAGTGGAGCTGAGGGAATTCACCTTCATGACAAACAGTTGCACCTTGTTTAGCACAAAGCACTGCCAATCACTCACCCCAGAGTCAGTTCCCACGAAAATGTCAAGCGCTAATCAATGGGAATACAAGCAAACCCAACTGGACAGAGTGGAAACACATGCATCGCAATGGATCACACAAATTATTCAAATTGGATTAGAAATGACGAAATGGTGGGAGCTGAAACCTCAGAAACAATGGATGCTCGTAAAATGATTTTTCTTGCAAACTGGAAGAGACATACTAATAGCTACTGGGGCTGACATGCAAAATTAAAAACCTAATTCTTACTTGGTTTTCCAAAGTGAGAGACTCCTCAGAGAATTTGTAAATTGTCGTCTAAATTAATGATATCGTTCTTGAGAGATTTCTACCTATTTTCAAGCTGAAGGGCTTAGTGTTTCCCCCTTGTGAACTGAATAAAAACTAGATTAACACTACTCTCTTCTGGCATTTCATAAAGATCAATAAGCAATATTTGTGACATTTTGTTTAATGACAGACTCATCATTTAAATTGCTTTTAGGAGAATAATTGACATCTGATGGAATTTCCTCACATTTTGAAAATGTTTTTGGAGTTTATATACAGTAGTAATGGAACTTGGTGTTCATGTCGCCTGCTGACTCCCAAAATGAAGGAAAAGGCTTTTCTTGATAATTACAGGAAGAAGCATAAACATAACTTTCATGTTTAAATATGACTGATAAAAATCAGTTCAGAATACAATCAGGAGACATGGAAAACTGAAAAAAAAAAAAGAGGGATTAAAAGGATAAGATCTGAAAGAATCATATGTTAAAAAAAAATCAAGAAATGCCTATTTCCCAATAGTCAGGGTGGTGGTTTGAAGAAGAATGGCCCCATGCTCATATATTTAAATGCTTAAGGAGTGGCACTATTTGAAAGGATTAGGAGGTGTGGCCTTGTTGGAGTGGGGATGGGCTCTGAGGTTTCAAGAGCTCAAGCCAAACCCAGTAGCTTTTTCTTTCTGCTGTCTGTAGATCCAGATGTTGAAGCTTCAGTTACTTCTCCAGCACTATGCCTGCCTGCATGCCACTGTAATGAGAACGGACTAAACCTCTGAAATTACAAGGCAGTCTCAATTAAATGCCTTCCTTTATAAGAGTTGCCACAGTCATGGTGTCTCTTTACAGCAATGGAACACTGACTAAGACAGCCTGAAACCAAGAATAATGAAACATTGTATCAGGATATGGTAACTGTTTCACTTTACTATTCCCCATCCTTGAAGGATGTTCTAAAACAAAATAAACAAATAAACAAAAACCTAAATAAACAAATTTTTAAAAAGCAAAAAATAAACAGATCTGCACGATGTCATCTTGTAGCTAGCATATTTTGGAAATATATTATTAGAAAATAAAATAGAACTCAAACTTAATACAATAGTATTGTTCAATTTACGAAACTACTGAAGAGTAAAATACCCAGTGAAGAATTAATGGTTAGTCTATTTTATTCATGAATTTACAAAACCCTAGGGAGGGTGGGATGGCTCAGTGGGTAAAGGCACCTGCCACTGAGCCTAGCCATCTATGTTTGATCCCTGGAACCCGTGATGGAAGGAGAGAGCCAGACTCCTAAAAAGTGTCCAATTTCCTTTGTGTGTTCAGCTACGTAAAATTGAAAAGGGGATATGAAAGTTAAGCAGAAACACATTGAAAATAAGATGTTTTAATTACTATCATATTTTAATAATGTATTAATGCCTTATTAAAATCATGCCTTAATTACCAGTGCCTCCATGTAAGCAAGCAGTAAGGGGCATTTAGAAATAGTACTGCTATTTCCACTTCTAAATATTCATTTCCTCCCTGACTCTGCCTGACTTCCTGCTGATTTACACAGCTGCCAACCAAAGGATTTTCAATGCCATATGAACATTGGAATATGTTAAGCTAGTCAATCTGTTCCTTAATTTAATTAGATACAAATTCTAACTACAATGGAATGATGAATATAATTTTCCCCTTCTGGAATCTAAAGGGAGCCTTGTCTCAAGACTATGCAAATGGAAGTTTCTAGCATTCTGCTGCATACTGGTTCTGTACGTTGGGGACAACCTGGTTTATATGTGTGTGTTTGCTTAGCTGCATGCATGTGATTTATACCTTTGTTGGGTGTTGGGACCTGTCATAGAGCTCCTGATATTAACAACTGCCTAGAATCTTGGGTCTGGATGTTCTAATTTATAGCTCATGCTTTCAAAAGATTTTTTTTTTTTTTTTTTTTTTTGCCATCTCACTTCAACACTTCAATAATTACATCATACCTAGAATTTCAGTTCCAATCATGCTATTCTTAGACCATTAATTTCTGGCTTTCTATATCACAAGCTTCATCTTCTCAAGTTCATGCTTAATACACTTGATCTCCTATAACAGTCTTCCATTTATTTACTAAGTTATATCATCTTTTATGCCCTCCACCCCAGGCAGTTAAGGCTTCACAATCAAATTGTCTTCTCCTTCGAATTCCAATCACTTCAAACTCCTACTTTGCTTATACACAGTTCCTAGTAATTGTGTTTGTCTGACTTTGTGTCTGAGCAGGGCTGGAGAAAAGATGGTCTCACAGAGTACACTGTCTTCACAGTGCGCTCTCCACCTGAGCGCTCAGCTTTGTCCATCACGACCTTATTCCCCCTTAAAATCTCGAATGTCCCTGCACTCTCCTCCACATTCAAGTCGTGATCTCCTAGATCAGTGGTTCTCAGCCTTCCTAAAGTGGTGATCCTTTACTATAGCTCCTCATGTTGTGGTGGCCTCAACAATAAAATTATTTTTGTTACGACTTCATAACTGTAATTTTGCTACTGTTATGAATTGTAATGTAAATATCTATGTTTTCTGATGGCCTTGGTGTGTGAAAGGGTCATTGGACAACCCCCCAAGGGGACATGCCCACAGGTTGAGAACGTAACTACTCTGTGTCAGCAAGATTCAGAAACACTTTTGGGTAATGAGTGGATGCTTGTGATGGCCTTTATGGTCAATTTGACTGGGTTTAGAATCACTGAGAGGTATATCTATGTGTGGGGGGAGGTGGGGAGTGGGGGTGGGTAGGGAGTGACGGTAGGGAGGATGGGGGTGTTTCCACTGAGACCAGATGAGGCAGATCTATGTGTTAGTTGTTGGGTGGGAATGTGAGGGGGAGGGGAGGATGGGGGAGGATTAGCAGAGGGCAAGACTCATTTGGAGTGTGTGCTCCATGATCTGACGGTGAGGGTCTAGGTGGAATGCAAGGGAAAAAGGAAAGACCGGTAGAGTGTCCACCTTCCCTTTCCTTGGCTCCTGGCCTACTGCAGGCTAAATGTCTCTGCCCTGCCACATCTTTCCCACCAGGAAGGACCAAGCCTCCAACACCCCCACCCCAGTTTTATGGCTTTCGACAGTCTGAATGTATTGATGGCCCCAGTTCCATATCTGAAGTTCAATGTTCCCTGTTGACCTTTAAGTTCTCGTGTACAACTTAATTCCTTCTGTTGTTGTTTTGACAGTTTTGTAAAGACATTTCAAACTTCCATTGTACAAAATAGCTCCTGGCTAATAAGATATTTTAGCATAATTATAATACAGTATAACAATTGCATATATTTAGAAAAAATCAGTATGAAATTCATCCTTGACTTTGCTTATTTATGTACACCTTTTTGCATGCCATCTGTATATCATGGGTGCATGTGTGTATATCACATGCATATAGGTGACTGTAGAAGCCAGAAGATGGCCTTGTGTCAGTGTTACCAATTTGATCAACAGGTAACCACCATGTGGGTGCTGGGAACCAACCCAGAGTCCTCTGAAGGAGGAGTTAGTGCTCTTAAATACTGAATCAGCTCTCCAAATGCCCCTATGCCCACCCTGTTTTGCTTACATGTTCTTAATGGCCAATCATCAGTGAGTATTAACTGGAGCCAGTGGTGTCGACCTGTCTTACACTCACCTTGGCCTCTTGGCATCATGTGTCTGGAAGAACCTCAGCTCTCCAATGGCATGTCAGCCACCACAGTGACAGAGTGCAGCCCTGGGCATTCAGATATATCCCAGTTCAGATGGAACATCACATCACACGTTCCATTGTCTGGTTTCTTCCCCAGCGTGGGAAGAGCTATTTGGAAAGGCTGATGATCTTTCTCTTCAGGGAAAAAATTGACAGACAACAAAGGTAGTCACTGGAGAATCAGGTGAATGCTTTGTCCTTTCTCCTTTCTGTGATTGGCTCAGAGGTAGGTTCCACACTACCCAGTTCTTAGCTAAACGTTGATAACAGATGCTTTCTGCAGTGGGCGCTGTGTCTTCCTGCAGCTCACTAGGACCCTGTGGGAAGCATTGTGAGGTTCTCAGTCCTGCCTCACCTTCTCTTTTCCTTGGAGTATCAGCTCCTTAAGAAAATGAGTTTCTTAGAAGATTCTCATACATTTCAGGAGACATTTTCTGATACATTGTAAGTTGTGTTTACTGCTTAGCTAGTAAATACATTGCAGAGTTAAAGTTTGAATCAGAGGATAAGGATTAAACCTCTCCCTTCATGAATGGAGAGATCAAGTCTCAGAGACAATGTGATTTTTACTCAAAGTAAACAAACAACAAATAAAACAGTGTCTGCAAACATGGCTTGCTCTTAGAGGGGAAACAAAACAAGCAAGCACAAACAATTGATTCCACTATAGAATAAAGATATGTTTCACATCTGAAGATCCTTTAATTAACATTGATATTCTAGAAAGAAGTAGGGAAGAGGATGGAGAGAGAGCTCAGCAGCCAAGAGTACTTGATGTCCTTTCAAAGGATCCTAGATTAGTTCTCAGCATCCAGGTCAGGTGGGTTGGCTCACAATTGGCTCTCACGCCAGTTCCTAGGGGATCTGATGCCTCTGGCCTCCTGCTTACACTCATGTTCATGTACCACATGCAGACATGCACATACGCATAATTAAAAATAATCAAAATAAATCTTTATAGGAGGGAGAACATTCCTTCAATATAAACAAGGGGGAATGGGGGGCAAAATGAGACTGAGACAAAGAACAGAGATGTAGACTTCTGGTCAGGGACTATGCAAGACAGGGAACCACGGAAGCACATTTAGTCAGCAGAAAAAAAGAAAACAGACGTATTAGCTGCCACATTTGACCCAACAAAAACACCCTTCAAAAACAGAAAGCTGCCAAAGATAATATGAGCCGAAAGGGTTTCAGCAGACAGAGACATAAGAAGTGAAAACAAGGTAAAGGCTCAGGAGGGACTTTTCCTTGTCAGGGCTGTCCATAGTAGTTACAGAGCTCCCAGAAGGCCTTGCTCCTCAGGTGCCTTCTAGCTGGAAGACCTCAAGGTGCATGATTCCAACATCCCATCAAGTGAACATGAGCGCCTGAAAGAATGAGAGAGCATGGACAACCTTTTAAAAGTTTACAGATATTTCCAAAAATTGTCCTTTTGAGTGATTCAGGTAAGAAAAATTTTAGAAGCCAACTATCAACAGAAAATTATATTCCACAGAGAGTACTTTGAGCCAGAACATTTGAATGACTCTTTAAACTCTATACATAGAATAACTACTCAATGCAAAAGTATTTTGAGCAGAAAAAAATTGATACAGTGTAGGGGAATAAAATATATACATGCTCACTGTTACCAAGAATAATAAATCCACAATGTGATGGCTCCTCACACCCAGTAGAATGTTTTTCTGGTAAAGATGTCATCCAGGACTCATCTGAGTATGTGTATTATAAACATGCAGTGTTGGACACCATAAAGTTGTTAACAAAAGTTCAGTACTATTCTATGACCAAAGGGGTTAAAATCAAGAATGGAGAAAATGGTTCAATATCATGAAATATATTTGTATAGTTGACAGAACAGTATAAAGAGAAATTCTCTATTTGCTGGAAAGCCCGAAAAGCACAGTGCTGAATATCAGTTGTAAGTGCTCATATATAAATAGATAGATCAAATGGAACACCACTCTGTAAATATAATCCCATCACATACACGGAGACACATACACATGGTATGAGGATGGGAACTAGTCAGTGCAAAGTCTGAGGCATAGAATGGATGGCCGAAGCATTCATGCTCAAATGAAAATGGGAGAAAGATACTGTTATCAGCACTGTCATCTCAACATGTCTCTAGAATTATTACACTGAAGAATAAGATAAGATGTGAAGAAGAAATTCATACACATAGATGATAGATAGATAGATAGACAGATAGAGAATATGCAGTGGAAATCAGAAAAAATAGAACTGAACAAAGGAAAAAGACCACAGTTCAGAGCACGGCCGGTTGCCACTCTTCCTGCTGTAAAATGACCAAGTGTTATTCTGTAGGTATGATTTATCTCTAATAGGATTTTCTTTTTTTTTTTTTAATTTTTTTGATACTTTATTTACATTTCCAATGTTTCCCCTTTTCTGGGTCTCCTCTTTGGAAACCCCCTATCCCCTCTCCAACCCGCCTCTATGAGGGAATTCCACCTCCCACCCACCCATCCCCATATTCCCGCCTTGACATTCCACTTTACTGGGGCCTCTAACATCCTCAGGCCCAAGGGCCTCTCCTCTCTCCCTGATGGCCATCGAGGTCATCCTCTGACACATATGTGGTCCAAACCATGGGTCCATAGATGTGTATTCTTTGGTTGGTGGTCCAAACTCCAGGACGATGGGGGGGGGGGTCAGGCCCATTGACGCTCGTGCTCCCTCCATGGGGCTACCAATTCCCTCCGCTCCTTCAGTCCTTTCTCCAACTACTCCATCTGGGACTTCACTCTCAGTCCGGTGGTTACTGTTAAGTGAAACTTGGGCATTCTGAACTTTTGGGCTAATATCCGCTTATCAGTGAGTACATACCATGTTCCTTCTTTTGTGACTGAGTTACCTCGTTCAGGATATTTTCAAGTTCCATTCAATTGCCTGCAAATTTCATTAAGTCATTGTTTTTAATAGCTAAGTAGTACTCCATTGTGTAGATGTACCACATTTTCTGTATCCATTCCTCTGATGAGGGAATCTGGGTTGTTTCCAGCTTCTGGCTATTATAAATATGGCTGCTATGAACATAGT
>CM052704.1:36089177-36106612 GCA_028551405.1 Uromys caudimaculatus
CAACCTCCTGGTCTTTATTCTTTCAAAAGGGTTCCCCATTTCACTATCTTTAAAACATGCTTTGAATTGGGATGAAATTCAAAATGCCTGCTGTATTGGCTGGTTTTGTATGTCAACTTGACACAGGCTAGAGTCATCCGAGAGGAAGGAGCCTCAGTTGAGAAAATGCCTCCATGAGACCAAACTGTAAGGCATTTTCTCGATTAGTGACCAATGGGGGAGGGCCCAGCGCATTGTGGGTGGCGCCATCCCTAGCTGGTGGTACTGGGTCTTATAAGAAAGCTGGCTGAGCAAGCCACTAGACAGCATGTAGAGAGATTATCTTGTGTATTATATGGATGCATGACCTGTCAATTAAAAAGCATATGGCCTATGGCTTAGGCAGGAAATAGAGGTGGGACATGTAAGAGAGTGAGAGGATTCTGGGATAGAGCCAGGTAGTATATTCGCCAGGAAGATAGTACCTGAGCACAGGTAACCAGCCACATGGCAGAATGTAGGCTAGAATGAATGGGATATTTTAAGGTATTTCTTGTCAGAGAAGAGTCTACATATATGGCCAAGGTATCCATAAATATATTTTGAATCTGAGTCTTATTTCTGGGAGCATGGGGCCGGGAGGAAGAAAGGAGCCTAAATTCAACAGCATTTACTCCTCTATGGCCTCTGAATCAGCTCCTGCCTCCACATTCTGCCATGTTTGAGTTCCTGTCCTGACCTTTTCCAGTCTTGAACTATAGATCTGAAATGTAAGCTAAATAAATCCTTTCCTCATGGTATTTTGTCACAGCAATAGCAACCCTAAGACACCTGCATTAGCTTACTGGTGAAAATTAAACTTTAAGAATATAAAGCAAAATACAAAAAAAGAAAAACAACAATAACTCCCCCCAAAAAACCCCTCCCAAAACGAAAACAAAAACCACACATAATATGCAATTTGAGAAAGACAGGTCAAAGACCACCCAAGATCAGGACACCAGAGATACCACAGGAACAGGGACACTGCCTGGAACAGCTAATGAAGAAGACCAAACACAGGATTAGGGCCCTCCTTAGGTGGCTCTGGAGATTCTGAGGATCCATGGTTTGCTCTGGATTGGACATCGTCTATTACTAAGCTTATAGAGCAAGGATATATTTCTAGATGTTTCTAGACAGCAAGAAAAATTTCCATTACTGTCCACTGTGCCCTGGTGTGGCATGCAGCTAGCTGGGCTGACTCTTCATATTTTCCTGTTGAACATAAGTATGTTCCAAAACCTTAGCCTCAGAAATGGCCCCTCTGTGACTACAACTGCTCAGGTCAGATATAAAACCACTTCATAACCTCTGGATGGAGAACGGAAAGTTTTTATAATGAGCAAAACCGAGCAGACCCCCTCCTGTGTTGACTTGCATAAGTGAGCCCTGACTCTTTCCTAAATACAGCTTGAGTCTTACTTGCGCTGGCCCTCTGTGTATTATATACATCCTTTGGTGAACAAGTCATTCACATTTTACAGAATCAAATGGAACATAAAACTGGTTTGTATAAATTTTACCTGCTGTTTTCATGCCCAGTGAATTGTCTTGAATATTTAATAGACAGTGAGACTAATTCTATGTGGTGAAGATTCAGCAGGAAAATGCCAACTTTTTCTAGTCCTTTAGGACCACTGAGGGTGAATGTCTGTGTCCTGCTAAAATCTCTAGGCTGAATCCCAAGCTCAAGGTGGTGGCTTTAAGCAGTGGGGCTTTGGAAGACGATTGGATCACGAAGGTCCAAGCTTGTGAGTAGACTAGCCCATCATGAAAAGAACAAGGGAGCTGGCTTGGCCCTTCTGCCAGGTGAAGCAGGAAGGAATGATGGCATCAGTAAGAAAGAAGGCCTGGACCACGAGGTACTACTTTGAACTTGGACTTTCCAGCTGCCAGAAACTGGAGCAGAAAATTCTTATTCTTTGTAAATTACCCAGTCTAAGGTTTTCTGTTATAGCAGATTATAATGACGAAGATTTGCATATAGTTCTATGTTAGAACCTGACAGTCATGCTTTAGAAGAATCCAGTATCCTCTGTGTGTGTGTGTGTGTGTCTGTGTGTCTGTGTGTGTGTCTGTGTGTGTATCTGTGTGTGTGTATGTACTTACCAATGCAGGTGAG
This sequence comes from Uromys caudimaculatus, assembly GCA_028551405.1. NCBI lineage: Eukaryota > Metazoa > Chordata > Mammalia > Rodentia > Muridae > Uromys > Uromys caudimaculatus. Next base: position 36,091,321 of record CM052704.1, read on the forward strand.
TATAGAGGTCAGAAATTAATGTTAGAATGTCTTCCTCATCTGCCCCTCTACCTTATTATTTCTTTTGTATCAGCATCCCACTATGTTAACCTGGCTGTCCTGAAACACATTATGCTTACCAGGCTCGCCTTACAATCACAGAGATCTGCCTGATACTGCTTTCTGAGCGCTGGAATTAAAGGGGTGTGTTACCATGCCTGGAACTGTACCTTACTTTTTGATGCAAGGTCTCTCTGCTTGAACCTGGAGCTTATTATGTCTGCTAGACTAGCTGGTCAGGGAGCCCTAGGGATCCGTCTTCCTTGGTCATCCAGGGCTGGGATTAATTTATAGTTGTGCACAGCCATGTAAGGCTTTCTTGTGGGTAGTAAGTTTTAAACTCAGGTCTCACTCTTTCAAAGCAAACACTTTCTCCTCTGAGCAAGCCCCCTGCTTTATCTTTGGAGACAGTGTCTAGACAAGTAGCCCTGGATAGCCTCAAAGTTACAAGACCTTCCTGACTCCTAAATTAGTGTAGGGTATCCATCAGAGAAGACTGCCTGGGCATGGCTTTAAGCCAATAGAAAGCCTTTATTAGCTACCAGTGACTAAATTGGGTGTTTGTGATCCCAGCATAGCCCCAAGCCTTTTTTGAGGTAGGCTTTTAAGCACAGAAAGTGTGTTTTGGGTTGACATACTAAAGTTAACAAGAGCAGTTAGTGAGAACCAAACTACAGAAAGCAAAATTAGTACATGCAGAGACTTTCCCATAACTACACAGAGTTTGATGAATTAAGTCTTTGTTTTAGTTTTGGCAAGTGGTATTGTAAGGGTCCATAATTCACCAAAGAATGATACTCCAGATTCAAATAGTATGCAAAACAAAGAGCATTTTATTCTGCAGAAGTCTAGCATGCTAGGGTCTACCATCTACCATGATGGAGGTACCCAAGTGAGCTTGCTGGCCCCATTTAAAGCACATTAGGGGAATTCCGGGGAGGAGTAGGTGATCTTTATCTTAATCTGTTGGCTCTATCTCTAGGGACATCCTAGAACCTTTGCTGGGGTATGGGGGAGGGGCTGGAAACTGTTGCTGGGGAAGTGTGGAAACTGTTGCTGACCCATTGGCCTTGCCTCAGGCCAGGTGGCGTGGCAGCTTGTGATGGCAGGGCAGTTTCTGACTGGCTGCCTGAAGCTTGGCTTTTTTTTTTTTTTTCTTCAGTAATTGACTTGCCTGAGCTTGCCCAGTTCTTGGAAACAGAGATTTAGGCCTAGTCTCCTGAACTGGCAATTTGAAGCCTGTCATGGAGTCAGCCTGTCTCAGTGCTAAGTCTATGGTATTGAGTTTTACAGCCTGAATGGCACTTCCATTATGGAATCATGCTTAGGTCTTGGGACCTGTGACATGGGAATTCAGATATACACCACCGTAGCTAGCTTTGCAGATCTCTCTGTGGAGTTATGCCCTTAGTCTTTCTTAAAAAGAAATTTACCATAAAGCAAAATGATCTTTCAATATACATAGTTATAGAGAAAAATTAGAGGCTGGGTGACATTAAAGAGATCATTTTGTGTTCTGTGGACACTATGTGCTTTTATTTAAAACCCTGCTAAATCCAAGAAGTTTGCCTTCCATTTCTCCAAGATTGTTGTAACTTTACCAAGATAGCCTCAACTCCACTGTCCTAACTGTCTAAATCTTGTATAGATGGGCTTTTAAAAACATGTTTACACTGTTCAGACTTCCCAACTTCCATTGTGAGACTTCAAACTGTATGAGAGGTATCTTAGCTTTTTGAGTTGTGCAAGAGTTATCTGTCGTATGCATGCATGCACACATGCACACATACACGCAGGCATGCACACACACATGCATGGATGTAGGAACACTTGCATCACGTCTCATCACACCACACAGGCTGTACTTGTGTGCTTCTGCTACTTTTGATACAGCCACTTTGTCTATTCCTCTGTGGAATTGCCTCTGAGGGTGAATACCTGTGTTTGAATAAAACAATTTTAATATCTTAAGTTTTAGAAAATATTAGTCGTGGTGTTGTTTTTAATACACAAAAATCCCTGTCATCTGATTTTACCAATGAAGACCCAGGAGCCAGATGTTGGGGTGAAGGCTGGTTAGCTCAGAGAGGCAGAGAAAGCACCCAGCTGACCTTCCTACTCTACCCTGCAACTCAAAAACCCTCTTTTCTGTTTCCTTATGTTTGCTCCCTGTCAGCTGGTTGCCTGCTTTGCATCTTGACCCAGGATTGGCTGACCCACACCACAAGTACTTGCTTATAGTAAACAGAAAGCTCTAGAATCAAAAGCTGAGCCATACCACATTAGAAACAGGTTTTTACACTTCAAAATCTCAGGGTTCACAGTGTGATCAAATATTCTCCAACATGGTGGTGGAAGGGGAAGAGGCTCTCCCTTGCTTTTGTGTGAGTGAACATATTCCCCTGAAACATTTGGTTATTTCTTTCCCTGTTGTATGATCAATTGACTTTGGGTCATAGAAGTCTACCTGGTGCTCAATTTACAGGTAGAGTCCAATAAGAATACACCACTGAACATTCTTTATCATAGAACCTATTAGGTTTGTCACCTCACCAACATTCAGCACTATGCTTAGATTGGGCATGAAGAAAAAAATCCTTTAGCAGGTGGCATCTACCAAATACAAAATGCAGGTGTACAACACTCGATGTTTTGTAAAAACAGTCCCAGTCTGACTCAAAACAAAATAGAATTTTCAAGGCATTTTTTGTTCAGAGACAATTTAGGACTTGTGGATATTTCTAGACAATCTGCAATTAGTTTCTCATTTATCATTTGATAAAAACAGAGACCAAATTCATTACAAACATGAACAAGCTACAGAGTCTCATAATCACACAGATTTTAAAAGTCCATGTGGGTGGACCATTATTAAGTATTGGCACAAGCTGTTCCTGAGTAGGTGGTAGCAGCGTGCCTGACCTGTCAGGGAAAAAAAAAAAAAAAAAAAAAAAACTTGATCCAAACAAATGCAAGAAGCAGTTTCTTTATTAGAATGTACTGAAACATTCCGGGGAACTAAAAGCACTGTCAGGCTTGCTTTTAGGACAAAATCCACCTCCTCAGCTCATGCAGGAATACAGCCCTCTCTGACCTAACGTTCACCTCCTCCCTGATCTTGGCTCCCACTGCTCTGGATTTTCCACATAGTACCTTTAGCATGTGAGTTCCTTATCATTTGCCGAATCTTCTCCCAACTTTCCTGTCTGGTTAGCATCTTCCTGATGGCCAGTAACACCTTTCCAAGACCTCTCACTCTCTCAAACGTCCACATCCAGTGCCAGGAGTAGCTTGTCTTGATATCCCTGGAGGCATTGGGTTCTCTTCTCTGTCTTTCCATGGTGCCCTGTAGATCAGCACACTAGTGTTTACTGTATCACTTCGAGTCTTCCTTTGTTCACGTCTCGATCCCAGCTGCACTGTTAGACCCTAGGTGTAAGAATGTTATGATTTATACTTATATGTACATTAACCTTTATAAATAAGTCATTTAATGGATTAATGCATGCAACCCCAAGGCATATTTTTAAATAAATGGCTGTATTGACTTTGACTAATTGTATAGGATATACTTGTTTTATGTTTATTTTAAAATAATTTATCTTATATTGATTTGTATGAGTGTGTTGCTGACATGTAGGTGCACCACATGTGTGCAGTCTCTCAGAGGCCAGAAGAGGGCATTAACTCTCTGGAACTCAAGAACGTAAGAACTCTGGATTTCATATATATGAATATTTATATGAAAAAGAAATATATATGAATATATATGAAAATAAAATATATATGAATACATATATGAAAAAGAAATTACTAACCAAGTTGAGTTAGGTAGTAGATTTTTCATTAATTTATTAATTTATTTATTCACTTTACATCCCAATCACAGCTCCTTCCTCTTCCCAGTCTCACCCTCACAAATCTCTCCTCCAATCACCCCCTCCCTTTCTCCTCAGAGAAGGGGAAGCCACCTTTGGGTACCACCCGTCCTAGGATATCAAGTTATAGCAGGACCAAACACATCCTCTCCCACTGAGGCCCAACCAGGCAGTCCAGCTAGGGAAACTGGATCCAATGGCAGGCAGCAGAATCAGAGACCCTCCCCCCTCCAATTGTTGGGAAACCTACATGAAGACCAAGCTACACATCTGCTACAAACACGTAGGGGACTTAGGTCCAGCCCCTGCCTGCTCTTTGGTTGGTGGTTCAGTCGCTGTGAGCAACCCACGGGCCTAGGTTAGTTGACTCTGTAGGTCTTCTGTGGTGCCCTTGACCCTTCTGGCTCCCTCAGACCTATCCCCCACTCTTACACCCAACTTCTCAAGCTCTGCCTGATGTTTGCCTGTGTTCTCTGCATCTGCTTTCATCAATGGCTGGAGGAAGCCTCTCAGGAGTCTGTTATGCTAGGCTCCTGTCTACAGGCAAAGCAGAGAAGTATTAAGAGTGTCAGGGGTTGACTCTTTTCCATGGGATGGGCCTCAAGTTGGGCCAGTCATTGGTTGGCCATTCCCTCAGTCTCTGCTCCATCTTTAGCTCTGTGCATCTTGTTGGTAGAACAAATTTTGGGTTGAAGGTTTTGTGGGTGGGTTGATGTCCTTCTTCCTCTACTGGAAGTCCTGCCTGGCTATAGGAGGAGACTTCTTCAGTCTCCACATCCTCTGCTGCTAGGAGTCTCAGCTAGGTCACCCCTATGGACTCCAGGGAGCCTGCCCATCTCAGTCTCCAGCTAGTCCCAGAGATGCCCCACACTGATTTCCATTCTCTCTCAGCCCTCTCCCAAACCTGTTCCCCACACCTAATCCCCACTCCAGTTCCTCTCCTCACCTCCTCTCCTACCCAGTTCCTTCTGTCCATCTACCTCCAGTGTCTATTTTATTTCCCTTTTTGAGTGAGATTCAAACCTCCTCCCTTGGGCCCTCCTTTGGTTGCTTTGGGGCTGTGGATTGTAGCATGATTATCCTGTACTTTATGGCTAATGTCCACTTGTAAGTGAGTACATACCATGAGTGTTTTTCTGGATCTGGGTTACTACACTCATGATGCTATTTTCTAGTTCCATCCATTTGCCTGCAAATTTCATCATGTCTTTCTTTTTAATAGCTGAATAGTATTTCATTGTGTAAATGGACCACATTTTCTGGCTTTGTCATGTAATATTTGGTTCCTCCATCTATGGTGATTGAAAGTGTTGCTGGATATAGCAGTCTGAGCTGACATCATCTAGACTCTGTAAGAGATCTGCCCGGCCCTTTTGGTTTTAGAGTCCCTGTTGAGAAGTCTGGTGTAATTCTAATAGGTCTGCCTTTATATATTACTTGTCCATTTTCCCTTACTGCTTTTAATATTCTTTCTTTCTTCCGTACATTTAGTGTTTTGATTATTATGTGGCAGGAGGATTTTCTTTTCTGGCCCAATCTATTTGGTATTCTGTAGGCTTCTTGCATGCATTTAGGCATCTCTTTCATTAGAGCGGGGAAATTTTCTTTTATGGTTTTGTTGAAAATATTTGGGTCTTTTAGTTAAGAATCTTCTCCTTCTTCAATTTCTATTATTCTTGTTTGTTTTTTTTTCATAGTGTCCCAGATGTCTTGGATGTTTGTGTCGTGAACTTTTTAGATTTAGCATTTCTTTGACTGATGTATTGATTCTTCAATTGTGTCTTCTATGCCTGAGATTCTCTCTTCTATCTCTTCTATCTGTTGGTGATGCTTGCATTTGTAGAAACCATTCTCTTCCCTAGCTTTTTCATCTCTAGGATTCCCTCACTTTGTATTTTCTTTATTATTTATATTTCCATTTTTTAGGTCTCGGACAAATGTATTCATTTCCTTCACCTGTTTGATTGTATTTTCCTGTATTTATTTAAGCAATTTACTAATGTCCTCTTTAAAGGCCTCTATCACTGTTATTAGATTGGAAATGAGGTCATCTTCTTGTGCCTCAGCTGTGTTAGGATCTCCAGGGTTGGCTGTAGCAGGCTAGCTGGGCTCCGGTGGTGCTGTACTGCTCTGGCTCTCGATGATAGTGTTCTTATGCTGCCCTTTGACTATCTGGTTGTCCCTGGTGTTGGCTGGATGTTCCTGATGCTGGCAGGACTCCCTGGGGAGGCAGGCAGAACCTGACAATAGATCTCAGGGAACAGGACATGACTCATCTCTGCTGGTTGTGCCCTAGGTCCACCCTGTTGGCAGGGGATTAGCTGGAGAAGGATCTAAGTTGAATGCTCCTGAGGACGCGAAAGGCTCCTCAGGAAGGCATGGAGAGCCGTGGCCCAGATGATGGAGGTCAGGGGACATAGCAACTCACCTAGGCTGGCTGTGCCCCAAGTGGACCCTACTGGAAGGTAGGGGAAGTGTTGATGGGGGAGGGGTCTAAGCTGGATGTTCCTGGTGCTTCTGCAGGCTGTCTCAGGGAAGCAGGGCACTCCTGGTGTCCCTCAAATCTCCTCAGGATGAGAGGGTGAGCAGTAGGCCAGACGATGAAGGACAGGGGACCACACACAACTCACCTCTGCTCTAAGTAGTAGATATCTAAAAGAGCAAACAAACCACAAAACCACATAAAACCTTCGAACCTTTTAAAAATATTTTCATTTCATGTGTGTGAATGCTCACCTACATGGATGTGTATGGGACTTGAAGGTGATCTCAGAGGCTAGAAGAGGCCATTGCATCTCCCAGAGCTGGACTTAGGGGTGATTTTGAGCTACTGGTATAGGTTCTGGGGACCAAATATAGGTCCTCTGCAAAAGCAGCAAGTATACATCAGGGCTGAGCCATCTCTCCAAGAAAGGAAAACCCACCATATATGTTCACACTTAAATTGTTCCTATGGAATTATGCCAAATGTATTTAGACAACAATAACGTGACCAGTTCTAAGCATTATATATAAAGCAAAGATCCTCTCCTGGGCAATGTCATCACACACAGCAGCTCTGTGTAATCGCTCTTTACAGCTCACCCATCTATACACTACTTTTCTACATTGCTTCATCCAGTTATCTCTAAGTCAACAACATTCATGGGATAGTCTTAACATTGGACTTAACATTGAACAGAATTAAAAAAAAAAAAAAAGCCATCATTATTGTCTGAAGACAAGGCCATGTGTGTGCCTAAAATCAGAGCTCTAATAATGAAAGATCAAAGTTCTAAAAGCAAAAAAAATTCAAAGGTCATGTTAAACCTGGAAGGTGATGCTCATAAAGCTTGCTGCAAAACGGAAGGAAAAGTGCAGTGGCTTCAGGCAGGGGCAGCTGCAAATGCATTGTTACCAGGTGTTGGGTGTGGAACACAAGAATTCCCAGAAGCCATTGTCTTGGCAAAGGTAGAAGTTCGTTGCTGAAGTGTCCTGGTCCTGAGCCTGATTCGTGATTTCCGTTGATGGACTGCTGAGCTGCCTTCACTCTGGACTGTAAAAGCAACTCAGTGAACACAGCTAATTGGGACTTCAAGGGCAAGATATAAACTTCCGTTTGCACCAGAGTAAACTGCATAAATTCTTTGTGAAGAAGACTGCATGGTTCAGGTTACATTCAATTCAAATACATTCACTAGGATCAGGATTATTATCCTAGACCCATGGGGACCACTAAATCCTCTCTTCATTTATTTTTATTTACTTATTTATTCATTTATTCATTCATTCATTTATTTATTTATTTATTTATTTATTTATTTATTTATTTATTTATTTATATTTTTAGCAAAATAGACTAGGTCCTGTGTATTCACTCCCAATGCTGGCTGCTCTTGGGGAAAACTACTGAATCTTAAGAAGAAAAACAACAAAACAAGAACCCAACTGAAAATGCATATTCTCACTCCTAGAAGCTCTTATTTTTTGGGGTAAATTGTCATGTCTTTTGAAATATCAGCGACAGATGATTTGATTGTTAACAGTGGAAATCAGCAAATGGATATCTTTCTACACCCTCTTGATAACCTTCCCAATATCTCATGCTACAAACAGATGGAAGACTGTATAACAATTTTACTATGTAGGACCACAAGACGATGACTAAAAGACAGATCTAACCCCTTAGCAGCACAGCCTTGGCTGAGCAAATTGAAAAATGGATGCTCAGATCTCATCTTTAAAGTTTCTAGTGGGAGCGATGAGAGCCACAGTCCTGAATTTCTCTAGCTTTTGTCCTTATGTGCTCTGACCCCTGCATAAAGCTCACAAACAGAACAGGAGGCAGGAAAGTACATTGTCTCCAATTTTCATTATGGGAAAGATAACAGACTCCAAAAGTAGGTAAAGAAAGAGTGATCATAAAATGCCTTCCATCTCCCCAGTGTTTATATGGCCACATAGCAATCACGTACCCAGGCTAGAAGATGAAATACCCCCCGCGCCCCGTGATGCCCAACACTGCTCATGCAGTCCTTGGGATCGTTGTGCAAATTTTGTGGCATGGTAGCTGCTGTTTGCTGGGCTAAGCCCTTTATAAATGTGGGCTCTATGAGCTGCATCCACAAGCTATTTTCTTCGTGCATTACAGCATACATTTCCAGGAACTGGCATGCGACATAGGTGAGACTGAACCCCATGATGTAGTGGGCTGTGATAAATGCCTGCCTGTTAACATTGACTAAAACCTTCTCTGCATAAATAACAATTAGTTGGAGTATAATTTAAATACAATTAATGTATCCATTTTAATTGTAGAAGTCTGAATAGATAGGTGCTCTAATGATATATAATATGCGTTCTTATATGTAATCAAAACCATTATGTATTTATTTACATATCTCAACTTTAATTTTATTTAGCATTTGTGCAGGTGTGTGTGTGTGTGTGTGTGTGTGTATGTGTGTGTGTGTGCACGCTAGGTGGTGTTGTGTGCCTGTTGAGGAGGTCAAAGGAAAACTTTCGGTAGTTGGAAATAGGACTAAGTACATCAGGCTTGTGAGAACTTCTCCCCACTGAGCCATCTTAGTGGCCCCAAACTCTTAATACACAGGAGATGTAAAATGCCATATATTTTATGTATGCCTATAAACTTGCTTAAGAACGAAGAAATTCTGTTGTGTTCTTACTCTTCGACAGTTGAAACTCTCAGCAGCCATACACCTTCCTTCTAATTCCTTTCAAGACATCTTGGTTTTGCCTGCTTGGAACTTCATCTAACACAATCAGGTCCCATGTGCTCTTTTGGGCTGATCTCCTCCCATTCCCACTCAGTGATGTTGTGTGTGCCTTTATTATTACTGAAATCATTTTATGGATACATTAAAAGTTGGTGGAAATTTGAATCATTTCCAGTTTGGGTTTGTTGTGAAAACGTCTTCAATGGACTTGTCTGTGTGGTTATTTTTGACTTCTTTTTACATTAGCTGAGAGCTATGGAGTCAAAGTATGTAAAAATGATAATTTGTTGTTTGGATGCTCTGCTTTGAGTTGCCTTTATCCTGCTGAGTATCTTATGTGCTGGATCTAATTTGCACTTCTAAGATTCAGGTCTTTTAGAAGAATTCCGGAGGGGATGCTATGTGCTTACAAACACTGGGATTTGGAGAATCTTGAATCCAAAGGCTCTCCCACAATGTCTATCAGGTCAAAGCTGAAATTTCTGCCAACAAAAACACTTGTGTTTTCTCTTTTCCCCACCCAGGGTTCTTTATCAGTGATATGAGCACAGTTCCAAGATGCACTAAGTGTGAGAAGTGGTTTATTTGAACGTTTGAGGGCTGTCTCTGTGTTTATTCTCAGTAGGATTTTTCTTCCTCATTTTCAGATATTTTGGTCAATCACCTTACTATTTGCCCAAATTCAGTTTTCTCCATTCCCAAGTCTGGAGAGGATGTTTGGGGGGAAAACACCATCCTCAAAATCATCATGTATTTATTTATATACTTTAATTTTAACAAGTATTGATACAAATGTGCCATGATGTGAGTTCCTAATTTATTCCGTGGTCGATAACTGACCAGCAAGATTCTCTTGTGTATTAGAGATGCCTGCTGAATTTGACAAGCATGGTGAACCTGACCTGACTTGAACTAAGAGCATACATTCCCACATTTTTTGTTATTTTAAATTGTACACAGATAATCAACTAGGAAAAAAAATCCCAATATTAAGAATATCTTTGGTCTTTCAAAACAACATATAACTTTTACTTGGCAGGCTGCTCCATTTTGGTATCTTTCAAAAAAAAAAAATGATTCTGGAAGAATCAATTTTTTTTTTTGAATAAAGACATCTTCTTGCATGCAAAATAATTTTAATTTATCTATTTTAGCACTGTTGCTTTCATAGGGATAATTCAGTTACTTATTTTATCTGTGGTCTTCTTTGTGTATGCACAAGACACTGCCTGGGAATTGAGTCCAAAGAGTTGACAAAGTGCTGAAGTTTTGTTCAGTTTGAAACCAAATTGAATATTTGACCTTAGTTTCACTACATTAGGAATATGAACTGACTCCCTGTCTTGAGAAAGGGCCATGCGTGATATGTCAAATACCTTTTCCAGAAACCCCCTGGGGTGAGCAGTGGCAAGTGTCTGAATATGCATGCAACCCCAGAACCACAGACAAAACCTTTTCGTTGTTGTTGTCTTAGAACAATGCTGTTTCTGGAGTCTAAGAAAATAATTTAAAGCCCTGAAAGCTGTGTTTACAACAATAAATGACAGGAAAGATCTCACAGCTTCATGAGCTACAAATTAGTAAAATAAGCAAAATCAAATGGTATTTCTTTATAGGGCTGGGGTGTAGCTCAGACGTAAGGCACATGTCTGATGTGCACAAGGCCTTGGATTTGACCGGCTTGTTGGTGAATATATATTGATTTGGAGAAACACTTAACGGTATAATGATAATTAAATGAAGCAAAATACTGTGGACAATCTGAGCCCAGTGTTGCCTAACAATATGTAGAAAGGCAGAAGGTATCCCTCAGTCTGAACAATTCTAGTGTTTGAAGGGAGAAGTAAAGATCTTTTATTCTTTATTTCTTATTTTCTGTTTCCCCTACTTTTGCTTAGACATTGCAATTGTCTACATGTTAAATTATATTGCAATACAATTGCTGTAATAAATGTTCATTTTTCTTTGAATAATTTTAGTGGATTATATAATTTCGTTTTTCAGATTAAGTAAGATAAAGGGTTCTATTTAAATGAACCAGTACACCGAATAGAAACAGACAGATCTTCTCTTTTAGAGACCAATACTGTCATACAGTTTTTAAAAATCAAATTCAGCTCTGGACTTCTTCCATACCGACTGCATTAAAATGCAAAAAGAGAAGACTCATAAACTACAAGCAAGACAAAAAGATATAGGAAGAATTATATGAAACAAAACAAAACAAAACAAAACAAAACAAACAAGGCAAGAAGTAAGTCGGGGCAAAGGGAGCCATTGTGCATTGATCGATATAAGATGTCCCATGGCACTTTAATAACATGGCAACAGACATGTAATGGAAATAAAAAGAAAGGAAGTAGTTGGTGCACAGTAACCAGCAGAAGCCACCCCTGTGAGAAACGACAGTGCAGCAATTTCAGCCCCTGCCAGTGAAATAAGCCATAACAAAAGAATATACAGAATTGGGATAACGCATTTCACAAAGCCAGATATTTCAACCCTGCATCCCATGGTGAATGGATTTTTCTTTTCAAGCATCTTTGAATCATTTTCAAAAGCCACTGTTTATATCATTTCACAAGCACAATAGCATCATATGCAAGGAAGCATAAATCACAGAAGCCATGTTTTTCTCAGTGTTACTCAAGGCGACACACAGTCAGCTGCTGCAGCTGCTAGGGCTCAGCACAGGCACTGTTAACGGCAGCCATGTTTCTTGCTCAGACCTTACACCTCCAGCGTTGTCCCAGAAGATGTGTGGTGTTAGAGTTGCAGTTACCTGGGTGTTTTACATAGGAAACAGATTGTAACTGTAACAAACAAGAAGGGAAGCATTATCATACATCCATTGTCCTTGATTTTAGCAAACTAACTGGAGATTCTATCCAGCATGTTAGTCCAAGGAATCAGGCATGACTGAGATTTGATCTGAACTGATGAATCTATTAAATGAACTTGAGATACCAATAGAACAGGTTTTTTAAGGCTGAGAAATAGAGATTTGATATTGTCTCCTTATCTTTTTACCAACTGGGAAGGCTATAAGGAGTCTACCTCGGCAGACGCAGTGAGAATCCACCATTGCAACCATGGTAGTTGGGTTTTGTTGCCTGATTGAGAGGCAGTAGGGAATGCTTCATAGAAATGCAACTTCTGATTTCAATGATGGTGATGACTTAGCAAGTAGAACAAGGCTTCATCTCAAGAGGAAATGTGGATGTGGTTGCCAACTTGAACTGCGGCATTGGCATAGATTGGAATGGTTCGTTTGTTATGCGAAAGGGACCAGGCTAGCCCATTAAGTAAATAGATTTGGTTTGAGTCAATCATAGTGAAGTCTTAGCTTTGGAACGCCCACAGTTGATCCACTGTGTACGCTCAGGACAGAACCCTGTATGGGAAGGAAAAGACAGGGTGGATTCACTTGAAAAACATTAAGATGATGCAATAAGCCATGGAAGAGGACCCTCCTTCTGTAGCCACCTGCAGGAATACGCAGACTTCTCCGGACTGGTTCTCTACTCCAGTAGTCCTTTGAGGACCTCAAAGGCCACAGCGATCTCTCAGCTGGAGACAGTGTAGGGTTACCTGGAGCTTTAGTTTCTGTCTTTCTCACAGTAGGTCTGCTGGATCCTAGCTATACTCTAAATATACATTTGGATTTCTCTCATTTGTTACTTCTGAATTTCCAAGTGGGTTTTCAAAGCATGAAGCTAGAGCTATTTAGTGGAAAAAGCCAAGAAACCTCTGGAATAATGTCCTCAATATAAATGGTAAATCAAATGTAGCCCCGTGTCCCTGTGCAAGGCGTGAAGGACAGAGGAATCTGGAGCACTGACTCTTCACAGATCCACATTTGCTCATGTGGCCTGTGCAAAGACAAATGGGTCTGAGATAATGACAGTGGCCAACTGTACACCAAGGTGGCTCCTCCCTGAGCACCGAATCACTTTCTTTACTGCTGTGAATCAGCTCTGCTCTTGCAATCTACTATGTAACTACCATTTTTGACAAATTAATCTCCTCTATTAATTAGAACTGATTTGGAAGAATGCTGTTTTCATCAGAGGGACACTTCAGTTGCTTTAACCCAGGGCATATCTCTCTGCCGTAATACAACCCACAGGGGCCCTTTATATTTATTTTCTGTCACACACATGATGCTCTGCTAGTTACCACTAGCCTGGCTATTAGACTCAAGAGAAAGACTGAGTAAATATCCTCGAGGACTTGATAAGACATACTTTATCACAAAGGGCAGGGATTTCTTCTGCATACGAAATTACAGCTACTACCTCCATGACATTTCTAAGGGTCAACAGTTTTGAGCCTTTAGCTCAGTCCATGCAGTCTAAGGCACCTACCATTATTCTATTAAGTAGAAATCCAAGTTGTTACACCTTGTATAACCTGCCATCGTGTGCATGGTGTAATGCTTGGTGAGCCCCATTGAATCCTGGGAAGAGTACATGAATGTGACCCCATTGACTTATTTTCGCACTGAAAGGCATCTACATCAGAGCAGAAAATAGGGAGGGTTCTGTAACAAGTGCAGGTTCTGGAGTGGGTCTTGTGAACCAGGGGATCTAAGATGTTTTACCTTTACCAGGGCTGAGTTCACTATGGTCATGGACACTACACTAAGCCCTCATACGATAATACATGGGTATATAGTTCAGGAGGTGGTACATTCCCTTTGTCTGGGGGTGGGAAATAATGTCCACTGGAGTGAACACATAGGAATATGTGCAAAATCAGGTTCTCAGCAATCTTATTTATATTAAGTAATTATTCCCCTTTACACTATCTCATGTAGCACTACTTTAAATGAGATAACTATATATTTTTTTATACCACAGAGACAACCTGACTTCCATGGTGGTCTTCATCCTTGCCATGTGTCTTGTGATTTAGAGTCATCTGACGTGTTACTGGGATAAAGATAAAGGGCTGGTTGTAACCCTTACTTGGCATATCATATACATTCATAACACAGTCTGGATGCTCAAACTAGCAACTGATAGATGGTGCTGCTGTTTCTCCCACATTCAGAATACACAGGTCCATATGTCTAGATGCAGGCTTCCACCCTCCTTTCAGATCAGCTGTAATGCAGGGCTCCGGACTCCTCTCAGATCAGCTGTAATGCGGGGCTCCAGACTCCTCTCAGATCAGCTGTGATGCAGGGTTCCAGACTCCTCTCAGATCAGCTGTAATGCGGGGTTCTGGACTCCTCTCAGATCAGCTGTAATGCAGGGTTCCGGACTTCTCTCAGATCAGCTGTAATGCAGGGTTCCAGACTCCTCTCAGATCAGCTGTGATGCGGGGTTCCAGACTCCTCTCAGATCAGCTGTAATGCAGGGTTCCAGACTCCTCTCAGAGCTGCTGTAATGTGGGGTTCCAGACTCCTCTCAGATCAGCTGGAATGAGGGGTTCCAGACTCCTCTCAGATCAGCTATAATGTAGGGTTCCAGACTCCTCTCAGATCAGCTGTGATGCAGGGTTCCAGACTCCTCTCAGATCAGCTGGAATGCAGGGTTCCAGACTCCTCTCAGATCAGCTGTAATGCAGGTTTCCAGGCTCCTCAGTAGATAATTGCCACAGCCCAAAGGAACCTGAGAGTATAAGGTACATAAACCTCATGGTGGTTCTCAATGGCCTTCTGGGAGTAGATGGAGGATAACTGGAAACATTATGGAAATCTTAATTAAATATGTACTTTATTTCCTAACCATGTGTCAGTATCACATCATTAACATTGGCACATACACCACAGAGGAAAGAAACTGTTACATGGTAGATACATACAGATCCTCAAATCTGTCTTCTCCATCATTTTGTTAATTCAGTGTCAGTTGGTGGTGGCACATGCCTTAATCCCAGCACTTGGGAGGCAGAGGCAGGCAGATCTCTGAGTTCTAGGCCAACCTGGTCTACAGAGCTAGTTGCAGGACAACTGTCCTGCGCACCTCTCGCCAGCAAGAAGACACACGACACATAGGCTTCGTCTGCAGTTCAGCTTTATTCAGCCGTTGATGGAGGAAGAACCCCCACCCCAGAAAACAGCTCCCTTTTATAACCCATCAAGCGGTGTGGCACAGCCTGATTGGTGGTTTCAGCTCGTGACCTGATTAAAGAGGAGGAGCCTGCACT
>CM052704.1:36107112-36120034 GCA_028551405.1 Uromys caudimaculatus
AAGCTATCCTGGATGTCTTCTAGTGCCTCCTGGCCGACACAATATGAGACCAGAAGGAAGCAGGCAGCAATCACAATTGCCAAGAGAAGTCCCAGCAGTGCATCACCCACAAACGACCCCGTCAGAAATTCAAAATCCAGCATACCTGAGAGAGCTCACCTACCACTGCAGATTTGCGAAGCCTCCCCGTCCGTTGGGCGGGGGGTTCCCCTCGCTGTCAAGATCTCCCGGCGTCCCGGGTTTCGGCACCAGTTGTCCTGCGCACCTCTCGCCAGCAAGAAGACACACGACACATAGGCTTCGTCTGCAGTTCAGCTTTATTCAGCCGTTGATGGAGGAAGAACCCCCACCCCAGAAAACAACTCCCTTTTATAACCCATCAAGCGGTGTGGCACAGCCTGATTGGTGGTTTCAGCTCGTGACCTGATTAAAGAGGAGGAGCCTGCACTTGGCATACACTTTGGCGCCCTTTTATGGGTTGCGCATGCGCCGTGCACACGTTGTTCGTTATAGGGCACACATCAGAGCAGGCTGACGAAGACACGCGCTTCCCACAGACAACCATGACTAAACAAAGGAACCCTGTCTCAGAAAAAAAATTCCTAAAATTTAAAACAAAATATTTATTTTAAGTATCTTGAGAGAAGTGATTTTAAGTGATAAGCAGTAGATGGTACATGTCAGAAACATCAAATGGAGTGGGAGCCAATGAGAAATGACAGAGGCATCCCATAAAGCAATATCTATCATGGCAGATAGGAGGAAATGCCTTCCCAATCTCAGAGAGGAGAAAGTGAGAGAGAGAGAGAGAGAGAGAGAGAGAGAGAGAGAGAGAGAGCCTCTTGTATCATCTCATCTATGACTACTAGCTACCACTTGTACCATGTCAATCACACCAGCTAGTTTTCACATCTTCAAACCTATAGACAAACTCTCAGCAAAGCTTAGGCAAGGGTGGGCTGAGATGTGTACTCATTACAATTTATCTGGAAGTGGTAGGGTTTCACTATTCCCAGACCTGGTTTTCATACCTTGGGATGTGGTGGATTACTACTAATGAATACAATCATAGTTGCATGTGTGATCTACCGGCCCCTTGGACAATTAACTTTCATATTTACAGCACCACAGCACATTGCAGCCACCTCCAATTCTCCAGCTCACATCATCAAAATTTTAAAATTCAGTGTTTATTTGACCACATTGGCATATAATTGGATATCTGGCACAAACAGATATGCCCACTTGCTCATTTTTTTAAAGGAACGAGTGTTCTTTTGTGTGAAGTGAAGTCAATTTTAGAGTCAGATTCGCACTCTATTTCCTTTGAAGTTTTCATTTTCTTCTTCATCATGAATAATACAGCATCATGCTTTTATCTTGAAGATGCTTTTAAGACTAATGGTTCTGCACATTTCTAGCACCACCTGAGACACTGTTTGTCTGGAAGCACAAAATATCAGCCTTCTAAATGAGAAATCATTGAGTCTTTAGTCTGAAATAATTTATCTGAAGTAGCTAACCCAAATCAAAGCTTGCATATAAAGAGAAACACTTTCTCTCTTTCTCTCTCTGTCTCTCTCTGTCTCTGTCTCTCTCTGTCTCTCTCTCTCTCTCTCTCTCTGTCTCTCTCCCCTGTTTCTCCTCTGTCTCTCTCCTCTCTGTCTCTCTCTGTCTCTCTCTGTCTCTCTCTGTCTCTCTCTCTGTCTCTCTCTCTGTGTGTGTGTGTGTGTGAGAGAGAGAGAGAGAGAGAGAGAGAGAGAGAGAGAGAGAGAGATAGTATGTTCTGCTCCATGCTAGACAGCTATTCTAAGAACTCTCTGCTTGAGACAGCTCTCTCTGCTGGTAAAATTTCTAAAAGCTCTCTGGACAGCTCATGGGTTTTCTGACCAAAGTCAGAAAAGCTGCTATAAAAAATTATTGGGATCATCCGACCAAGTCAGAAATCCTGTTAGAAAAAATTCTTAAAGAGCTCTTTTCACCCTCCAGAGATCTCCAGACAGCTCAGCTCTCTCTAGAGAAAATTTTTAAAAAGAGCTGCTATCACTTTCTGCTAACTCATCTCTTGCAGACCAAAAGACCAGTTTTTTATTTACATTTCAATTCAGTCATTTACTCCAGGTTTTCTTTTGATTATCCTATGAGTTTAGCATCCCACGACCCAAGCCCTTTGATTCTTAGGAGACAGCAAGCACACATTTTCTTTTAATGTTGCAAAAGAATTCAGAGATCAGCCTACCTCTGTTAAGCACAGAGGATAAACTAGCTGGGTGGGACCCTGCCCTGAAACCACCATTTCCACCACACCTGGGCCTTACCTTGCTCTGTCCTAGCCGAACGCCAACTCAGGAATCCATCTGCCCTTGTAAGCATAAACAAAAAACTTAGCTAGGTGGGATCTCCTGTGATCACCACTCCCTAAATCTCTTTATCTCCTTCCTTAGTATCTTTCTGACAAGTTGGCTTACAACACAGCTGCTTTTGTTCCTTTAGATTCCTGAAACCCCTCATATAGTTCGTACTGCATCCTTATTTTTTGTATAGTTGAGAAATTATATGTTTCCCAACTCAGGTACTTAGAGCTCTTTCCCACAGCCTTAAGGGATGCCCTGATGGACCTAGTGTTTAATGTTTTGTCTAGACATAGCCACACCCTCAACTCCTGGACTTGTGCTATGTCTAATTATTATGGAGTCACTAATACTAACAGGGAGGACATTCTTTGGAAGGAAAGAGTCTCACTGCTAGTACTGGTTCCAGAAAATATGTACATTATTACACAAACAAGCCTTACAACCACAGCAGCCATCGACACTCATGGAGGCTCACACCATGGCTCTGTCCCAGGGGCAGGAACCATGTCACTATGTCCCCACCAAGGCCACACAGGGCTCAGCACAATAGTGTCACCTATTTACTGTGGCAGGTAGTAGGTGCCCTCTCAATCTGAATTGTTACCAGAAAGTAAGGCTACGTCTATGGGGTAAGATTGGATTGATACAGAATGCTAAGTCAATCAAAGTCAAATGATTAATTTATTGACTTTGGACTTTCCAGGATCTGACTATATGGGTGATTGCAGATTAAGCATTTGGATGAACTGTGAACCTCTGTCAGCCTGTCTTTCTGGAGATGTGGGCGGGCTCGAAATATTACTTTTCCCTGAATGTAGCAGAGGTACAGCACTATTGGGATGGGGAGAACTCTGGTTTAAATGAATGCTCTGTACTGTGGTGGTTCTAACTCACAGTCCCAGACTGTCCCCATCCATCCATCAATATCACCCAGAGGCATATGCAAAATAAAATAAAATAAAAACAAATGTAAACTTCGGCCTGGTTGCCTGGTGTGGTGAGTTAGAAGCACTGGGGTTTGGGGGCTCTTATCTGCTTGAACAAGCCCTCTGTGCACTTTTGATGTTCCGTAAGCTATGAGGACCTCGAGGGTCATAACAAGGTCTGCCCTTTGGAATCGGCTTCTCCTCTTCAGGTTAATGTCACTTATAACTCTCTGAGCCAAGAGGCATACTTTATCTCCTTGCTGTCTCTTTGTGTGTCCAGCAATAGGCATCTAGGTCTTTCCCCCATTTCAATTCTCCAAACTCTGCTAACTGCATTGAAATAAAGCCGCCCCCTCCCATTAATCAAGTCTTTTAATTCCTTCAATACTTGTTTTATTTCTGGGACACAGGTTGAAAGCCTAAATGGAGATGTTTGGTGATTTCGGTGTGAGCCTGCTAAGGTTCTGGCAGACATGTTTGTGCTTATAGTCCTCCACAGAGGGAACTCTTCCAACCTCAACATCAATATTTTATACATCTTAGTATTAAATGCTCTGGAAGTCGTCTCTCTCCCAAAGAAAGAGTTCAAATACTGCCTTGCCAACGGGAATCTCGGCTACCTTATCCTTGGATCCTAAGGATCTAGACGATGATGGTGGCAGACACAGGACAAGACTCTTCTTTGGCTTATGATATTTATTCATTTTTAATTATTATACATTTTATTTTTGAGAGTATAATATAATTACATCACTTCCTCCTTCCCCTTCCTCCATCCAGACTTTCCCCTAGACTCATCCTTGCTCTTTCAAGTTCATGGCCTCTTTAAAATAATTAATTGTTGTTGCACGTTACATGAATCTACATGTATGTATACATATTCATTCCTACGTACAACCTGCTCTGTCTGTATGTTCTCATATGTTTATTTTCAGAGATAACCATTTGCATTCTGTGGGGAAGGCTATTTCTCTCACTCTCTGCATTCTTTAGTTGCCTGTGGTTCTTTGCGTAGGGGGCCTTGTGATCTTTCCCCTATCCACTCTGGAATGTCTAATGGTGGTGTCTTTGCTCAACTCCACGTTTTGGCAGCCATTTTGGTGAGACTTTACAGACATAGCTTCTGACATTTTTAGGAGTCACAATCTCATAGAAAACCCCCTGATCCTCTGGCTCTAGTAATCATTTCATTCTAGCTTTTGCAATGGTCCTCAAACTAAGCTTGGGTGCAGGAGTGGCTTTGTAGATGTATTATTCCTTTAAAAAAAAATCTAGTCCTTCCTTACCCTGGACGGCAGAAATTACATCATTTAACAAATGCTCTCTGGTGCTTGTAGTTCTTCCTTATGAAGAAGACAGTTGGTCATCAGACTCTGTGACACTAAGAAAAAACATTGGAGTAAAACTACACAGAGAGACTTTTGGTGCAGAGCACTCTTTCACGGGAACTGTGAGTGACATTTCTGCAAAGATTACATCTAAGAAATTCTGACAAAGTGACAGCCAGTGGGCAGGGACTCTTGGTCTAAATGGTGACCATGAAGACAGCATGCAGACTCTTCCTCTTACTCATATAGAGGCATCACGCAATTATACCAGAAGGTCTGGAGTGCAGCCAGCACCGTCATTTCAAGACATGACATGGTATTTCCAGATACTGAAAGCAGATCCTTTGCATGGGCTCACTGTTGCCATTTTTTAAATACTGTTTTGATTTTTGTTGTTTTGAGGCAGGGTCTCTCTATGTAGCCCTGGATCTTCTATAACTTGTTACATAGACCAAGCTGGCCTTGAACTCACAGAGATCCATCTGCCTCTGCCTCTAGAATACCGAGATTAAAGGCATTCACCACACCACCACGCCTAGCTCATTCATTTTAATAGTCACAGGATTCCCTCTTTTAAGTTATATGTATGGCTACCCAACACAAAATCTTTTCAAGTTTATTTTCCTGCCTGCTGTAGCCTTCTGACTAAGTGATCTTGTCACAAAACAAGCAGTGGGATTCAAGAACAAAAGAAAGAAAGAAAGAAAGAAAGAAAGAAAGAAAGAAAGAAAGAAAGAAAGAAAGAAAGAAAGAAAGAAAGAAAAAAGAGAGGAAGGAAGAAAGAGAGGAAGGAAGGAAGGAAGGAAGGAAGGAAGGAAGGAAGGAAGGAAGGAAGGAAGGAAGGAAGAATCCATCTTCCTTCTAGCAAGAATAAGAACAGAATTTCAGGAACTTTGATGGCCACTTTTGTCTAAGAAGTGATCTGCAGATAGAAGTCCATTGTCAGAATGTAATTGCTTCTGGGATGCACAACTTAGTAAAATACGCCTTAGGCAGGCACTGCAACCAGGTGGGCATTCTCCATTTACTGCAGTTCACTGCTGGAAAGAGTGAACGTGGCTTGCTATTCATTTCCAATGTTTTCCTTAACAACTGTGGGCTTAGTCCCAGGATGTAAGCTTTAATGGGATGAGTTCACCTAGGGATTCAGTAAGAACACACAGCTAGAACTACTGAAAGAACCACAATAGTACAATTACCACACACACACAAATGTGCGAATGGTAATAAAACCTGATTTTATTGATTACACTTTCTGATCATGGACTCAGTATTGATCAAACTTGTCTCTGTCTGAAGCAACAGACATTCTTGGCAAGGGCAAGTTTCAGAGTTTAATTCTTGTTCTCTAGGGAAACACTATATATTCTCAACAAATCTCACATTTAGTCCAGAATAAGGTAAGTGTTATTTTTACAGCTGCTGCCATTCTTTGAGTGACTACTGGAAGACATACTTTCCTTATAAAGTACACTGGAGAGTATCATCTCCATGGCCACAGTGACAGGTATGGGTAGAAACTTGCAATCAATAGTCTAGTGGGTATATTAGCAAGGTTGTTTCCACTCCAGAGAGCAGGCAATAGTGAGCCCCACAGAACGAAGCTGGGGCAGCAAGGCGTTACTCTGACGCTAATCATTCCATCTTCTCTCTGGCAGGATCTTTAGACCAGAAGTTAAACAAGAGAAAAGCAGCACAAAAGCAAAGAACACAAGCTCTGCAGTCAGCTTCCATAAGCCCACAATCCTGAATCAATTGGCAACTGTAGCAAGATATTAAACACTTGGCTTGTTTTCTGCTTCTTCCTTTACTTAAAAAAAAAATGTAGTCAGTAACTATACAATCAACACATCACAGTTTGAATCTGAAATCTCTCTCACTTGGGAGAACCAAAGTAAAAAAAAAAAAAAAAAGAAAAAAAAAAAAAACCTCCTTTGTTTTAGTTTTGTTATTGTTTGTTTGTTTGTTTGTTGTTTTGGTAGTTACTTTGGTCACAACAAAGCAACTTATAGAGAAAACCACTCAGAGAGGTAAGGGTTGAAGGGTGGCATGCGGAGGTGGCTGTAAAAGCCTTAGATGATGTGAGATCTGACAAAGACTGCGAATATTAGAACCTGTTCAGGAAATTGAAAGAAGAGGAGGATGTGGCCTTTTCCTGCTAGATAAATATTTAGAGGTAATGCATTAAACATTCTCTGTCTCTGAAATCTTAATATATTCCCCATGACCTTTTTTTTTTTCTGAGTTGGAATATTTGATATCAGCAACTCTTTTAAAACTAAAGGTCAAACACATACAGATGAGTTATACTCAATTTAACTTGAATATAAAAAAATAAAGCTCACCCAGTCGGCAAATATTTAAAGGTAATATGCATTAACAAAATAAGCTAAATATTAAATATGCCACCTTATATCTATTTTAATTTAATGTCATATTATGGATATTATTCAGTGTGGTTATCTTTTCTATACTATACTTAAACAACTGAATTTCTCCTGTCGAACATTTATGTTAGCCCAGATTGATTTTCTTCTCGTTTTGGAAATAATACCATAATTTCAGGTTAGACATCTCTGACCACTTCCAGTGGGCACGAACCCCCCTGGAGTTGCTGGCTGAAGGAACATTTATTTGATTTTACATAACACAGCTTAGCAGCCACAGTGAGACAGTGTGTCACTTTAGCCACCATTGTCCTGTATGAGGGGTCCCAAGCACTCACCTTTGTCAACTCTAAGCTTTCTCTACTAATCTTCACCTCTGGCATTTGGAGGAGGATGGTACCTCATTGAATTATTTTGTTTTTGGTGAGTTAGGATTCTAGTCCCCCTCCCCCCCCCTTGCTTTTTCATTTCTTTTGGGTTTAAACATGTTTCAATAAGCCATCCAAATTCTATTGATCTGAAGATTCATCAATAAAGTGCTCTCCTTTTCCCATCAAATTGCAAGAGTGTTGCTAACACTGTAACTACCCATGTTAAAAACATTTCTACCTAATTTGAGGGAAATTCCTAGAACAGCAAAGTAAGAGGAGAATGACAGCTCAAAAATAATGTTATAAATTGGTTGAGCGCTGGAGAGATGGCTCAGAGGTTAGAGCACTGGTTGCTCCTGTAGAGGACCTAGGTTCATTTCCCAGCACCCACATGGGGGTTCACAACCATCTGTAAGGCCAGTTCCAGGGGATCTGATGCCTCTTTCTGGCCTCTATGTGCCCTGGATACACATGGTGCAACCAAGTGCATGCAGAGAAACACACATACAGATAAAAAACAAATCTTTAAAGGTTTGGGATTGATATGACCACACATAGTTCAGCATACTGTGCCTGTTCCCGTGTACAGACATGACACTGGATATAAACCATGTGCCCTGACCACACACAATGCTCCAAGGGAAACATGAAAATCAATAGCTAATCAGTGCAACTGTGCTGAGCACGAGACATTTACCTGTTCTATGGCTCCCCTGAGGAGGTGAGGAAAGCTACAATGACATTGAGTTTCATGTTCATCTTTGCATACTCTGAACACATAGAACATACATGTACACATGCCCTCTGTTCTAGTGTTCTTTCTTTTATAGATGTCTTTCTCCTCACTGTCTCCACAACAGGCTGTTTGGCAGAAGGAGGCAGAGGGTCATGCTGGTCTCCTGGAGACCATCTCCTGGTTACATTTCTCATACCATCTCTCTGAAATCTGTGTTCTGTTTGGTTCCTGTGATGTAGCATGTTCTTCTGTCTGGCCTCCTGCCAGGTTAATGCATGGACACTGTGGTGGTTTGAATATGCTTGGCCCAGGGAGTGGCGCTATTTGGAGGTGTGACCTTTTGGAGTCGGTATGGCCTTGTTGGAGGAAGTGTGTCATAGTGGGCATGGGCTTTAAGACCCTCATCCTAGCTGCCTAGAAGCCAGTCTTCTCCTAGTGGTCTTCAGATGAAGATATAGAACTCTCAGCTCCCTCTGCATCATGCCTGCCTGGTTGCTGCCATGCTCCCTCCTTGGACTGAACCTCTGAATATGTAAGCCAGCCCCAATTAAAATGTCCTTTATAAGAGTTACCTTGATCATGGTGTCTGTTCACAGCAGTAAAACCCTAAGACAGACACACAGACCAGGCTCAGCTCTTAGCTAACCATCCCACATTCCAGTGACTTCTGTGGCTCGTCCAAGAAAGTGAAGCAAGGACAGAGCCAGCAGGCAGATCAGAAACGATGAAAACAAATGCTTGTTTCAAGCAAAATGAAAACTGGAAGTGCCTTCGTTAAGTCAAAGTAAGCACAGAAAGTTAAAAATAAAATATTCGTTTAATGTTCTGAAGTTAAAAAACATGTACACTAGATAGAAGTACAGACACCTCTTTTTCTAACATTGTCTGCCCTTTAAGGTCAGATTTTTTTTTTCTTTCACACATACATGAAGTATAGATAGAGGTTACAGGACACAAATAACAAACACAGCTGCATCTGTGCCCAGCACGTATCTGTGAAGGATGGTGCCACTCTATTTGAGAATACAGAATATGGGCTTAGCTGGCAACCCATTCACTTACTAATGAGTCAGATGGGGGATTGTTTGTATGTTAGGAGGTGGGCAGTGTAGACTACAGAGGCAGAGCTGCTGATGGCCTATTTTGGACTTTATCAGCATAACCACTATAATTACAGTTTGAATGTTAGTGCCTCTTCTAAATTTTCTGTAGTGTAGTTGTGTTAAACAAAGCAAAACAGTGCCTTTGGGGGATAAATGAAGAGGGCAGAGATCTGGTACATGAACTCAGATAGGCTCCACAGCGGAGCTTAGTAGTGTAGGACTGTGGTCCCACCCCTTGGAAGGTGGAGTCATGGAGATTATAAATTCAAGGCCAGCCCAGGCTCCATGAAAGACTTTATGGAAGGGATGAATGTGCTTCCTCTACTCACTATATCCATATGCCGAAATCCTCCCCTGTAGCCTGATGCTGAGAGATGTGGCTTCTGGAACCATTGTACTTCTGAAGGGGATTGCTGCCCTTCTAAGAGGAGACAGTGAGTAGACTTTCAGCGTTTCAACTCCTCGGCTTTCTGCCACAGAAGGACACTCACGGCAAACCAAGGAACCTTCCAGAATTTAATCTGCTAGAATCCGGGTGGGTTGTGGACTCGCCAGCTAGCAGAACACTGAGGAATATTTGTTGCTGGTCCTGAGAGGCATCTCAGTGGGTAAAGATGCAGGACTGACATGAGCTTGACACCTCTCACCCATACAAAGGCGAACGTAGTGAACCAACCTCACACGGGTGTCCTCTCAGCTCCACAAACACACACCATGGCACATGTGTGTGGGTGTCCACACACATCAACATCAGCACTGTGATGCGTACACGTAAATAAATAAATAAGTAAATGTAACAAAAATGTGCTAAGATATCTAATCCATAGTATTTTATTATACTACACTAAGCTGACTGCTACACCTAAGGACACATTAAAACATTGTTTCGTTACACTGCAAGCATTTCTGTGCCTTCCCTTCTGTGACTGAGGGGAAGTAATATTAGCATTGCTGTCAAACAAACACAAGGTGAAATCCTACTTCCACCAATTACTTGATGTATACTTCATTCTTCCTTTTTCAAGATCCACCAAGTAAATACACCAACGGATTATAATACAACATAAAAATATTTGTTTGTAAACACACACACACACACACACACACACACACACACACACACACACGCACGCACGCACACCATCTGAGTGCAAAAATGTAAGACTTGTATCAAAACTTTTGAGTTTGGTCTTTGAGGTCCCCCTCCATTCTGTCACCACCCCAGGCTGACAACTGGCACAAGGACAGTGTTCTACTTCACTGTATTTTTAACTTTAACTGAACTCATCTAATTATCAAGTTTAGAGCTCAAGAAAGAATGTAATTTGCTCAGAGTGTCTGGAACAAATTACAGTTCCTAGGCTCCCTGAAGGATTTCTGGGGGACTGCTCCCAAGGGGTTTTCGAGAGTGGTTTATTCAGATCACTGGTAACAAAGTAGCACTGAGAGGCAATTACCTTGTGCCTGGAACCTCCAGACAGGAAGATAGTGATTATTTGGATAGGCAAGCTGGATCTTCAGTTTATAAAGGCTTTTTTTTCCTGCCCAGATTGTCTCAAAAGAAAGCTTTTAGAGGCAGATCCCCCCCCCCCAACTCTTCTATTTTAAGATGTCTTTAACAAGTGGAGATGAACCTAAAATGGGCTCTGCTACTTCAGCTTTCCATTTACTATGAAGCCTCTATAGACCCTAGAAGGTTCTTCCTGCTTACAGTTTGCTCCTTGGAGGATATTTAGGGGGTTTATGATGTTTTGTAATGCAGGAGCTGTTACTAGCTGGGTAGAGTCCTTTGTACCTTTGTTGGGTGCTTTATGGCATGGAAAACAGTCCAGACAAGTGGGGTTTTTTGAATGCTACAGCTACATATAATAAAAACCATGAAGCTAAGGTACCTCACAGGCACAGCCTTTGAGTGGCCACAGCCTCTCCCTTCCTACTCTTTATTCATGGATTCTGGTATATGGCAGCATCAGAGTAGGTGAAGGTAAGGAATAAGACAAGGAGAAATATGTGGACAAGGGCGACAAAGAGGGAGGCAAGAGCTTTCTGTATTCTCAGGACAGGCAACTTCCTGGGGGTCTCAACGGGAGAAGCTGGCTGATGATCCCCAAGAGTGCGAGGTGGCATGCTCTATGCCAGCTCGGAGTGTGACTTTGCTGCCAAGTAGCTGTGTAACATTGGTAAAAAAATGATAGAACTCAAAGAGATTGTTCTGATGGTTAAATATGAATGGAAAATCTAACATAGAGCTTGGCACATTGTAAGAAACCCATTAAGTATTAGTGTTCGTGTGTAGTAGTTTTCCCAAACGCACCGTGACCACCATTTTTATTAGTCTTCATACTTACAGCTCAGAAAAGAAGGAGCAATGGCCATATCAAAACAAACAAACAAATAAATAAAATAAAGATTATTTAATAACCCAGGAATAAATGGTATTTTTTGCAACTAGTGGTGAGAGGAGGGATTATGACAGCTACCATTCCTGCAATGGCTCTGTGGGCTCATTTACCACCCTCTAAAGACCAGCAAATATTTGTAGGCCCCTTTCATCACTTGGCTAAACCTTAGAATAGTGATCAAAACATTTTAGAATAAATACATCTTCTAAGCAGAAGTTAGAGAACCCTAAGACAGTCTATAAAACAGGATTTCTTACTACGAGAAGTTCTACGTGTCCTTAGTAAGTACCGTTAAAAAGCTTTCTCATATTTTGGCTTTGTATCCTCTCTGCTAATTCTAAGAGAAGTTCTACGTGTCCTTAGTAAGTACCGTTAAAAAGCTTTCTCATATTTTGGCTTTGTATCCTCTCTGCTAATTCTAAGGTTGCCCTCGGCATCCTCAAGGGCAGGGGTGAGGGGTGAGGTGGTGCTGCAGACCCGCCATCACCTCAGAATTCTGTACTGGCTTTCTCCTTCCCAGACGGAACATCTTTATTCCTTTAGCTTGCCTTGTTGCCGTTGATAAAATTTATATAGTGAGTTAAATAGACATTGAAGGGCAAGCATTCTGCATAGCCTCAAGCAAAAAGCATCTATAATCTCATTATTCACTTTACTATCAACTGTAAAGTTTTAAAGTTACTTTATAACAACTTTAGAAAATAACTCTCTGGTCCAATGTTCTGAAGTTTTTTTTTTTTAATATCATCATGAATCGATGTTAACATGATTTTCAAGTATGTTTTAAGTGTCAGTTGCTAGGACCACAGATTTCTACTCTGTCTGTCATTATGTATTATATGAATTAATTTTAAAATATCAAATCATTCTTGCATACAGAGGATAAAACCAGCTTGGTCACAGTATAGATTTTAGGAACACATTGCTGGATATGTTTGAATGGATTTTGTTATGGATTTTTGGATCTAAGTTCACAAGCGATACTAAGTTTTCTGTGTTCTGTTTTTAGAGATGATAATAGGTGGAAACAGGACAGAGGATTAGGGGTCAGAGGGACGGAGTCAAGTGATGAACCCTGGGGAATCGGACTGTGCAGACCAGCATGAGGGTGCAGATCTGAGTCTATGGCCTAGTGCATATGCTTAATACAGGGTTTGAGCCAATCTCAAGTCCCTGTCTTCGGCCAATCGTATCTCACCACACCAACACCGTGCTCCAATGACAGCCCGGCCTGGTGGTGAGGTAACTCAGAAGGAATTGGGCTGTGTGTGTGTGTGTGTGTGTGTGTGTGTGTGTGTGTGTGTGTGCGCGCGTG
>CM052704.1:36120134-36137634 GCA_028551405.1 Uromys caudimaculatus
GATTCCTTGAGGAGCCGCAGAGCCTGTGACACTTTGCTCTCCATCCTTATTCCTTCACAAGGCTGCTGTACACACACACACACACACACACACACACACACACACACACACACACACACACACACACACACACCCTTGCACTTGATCAGATCTATCCACCTGAGGGGCAATTCCGTGATTGAGGATACTCACTGCCTGCCAGAAGTCTCAACTCCTTTAAGCTATGGAGTGTGTTTATGTGCTCACTTCAAGCACAGATAGCACTTGAAATCTTTATTGGTTACCTTTTCCTCTGCTGCAACAAAATGTCTGACAGAAACAACATAAGAGAGTTATTTTGGCTCATGATTGCAGAGGGTGATTTCAGCAAGGGCAGTTCCATGTTGGCAAAGGTGTGCGGCCAACTTCATCCTAGGGCAATTAGAGCAGGAGGCAGGGCATGCATGCTACAAGCAGAAACAGGCTTATTCTTCAAAGCTCACCCCTAGTGACTTACTCCCAGGAGTTAGACTCTATGTCCCAAATCCTGCACGCTTTCCAATACAGCATCAGCGTCTGTAGATGGAGTGTTCTTCTGGAGGACATTTCAAACTCAAGTTACAGTGAGGCCCCATAGTCACGTGTCACCTATCTCATTACGAGTGATGTCCTTCAATCTTGTGGATACCCTGCTGGCTAGCCGCCTTCTCTATGGCTCAGCTCTAGATGACTCCAAACAAGAGTTAGGTTCTTATATAAAAATGGAAAGTAATTGTAGATAGCCCATTCCCATTATTCAGTATACTTTCTAAGTCATGTCCAGATTCCTGACACTAACAACGTAGCTGCTATATGATAGTTACATATCATTGATTGGTTGTGAAGTAAAGGGGGAGAGCTGTGCATGTAATTGCTTTTGTTTTTTAAGCAATATGATTTGTGGCTGGTTAAATTCAGATACACAGGACCTGTGACCCTGCAGCACTCTCTGTGCCTACACTCCAGGACAGTTCATCAGGTCTTCTAATATTACGGCTCTTGCTAGTTCCCCATCACCCAGTCTTGTTCCACAGACCAGGCTTGAACTTATCGACTGTTTTCGATGTCCCCTGGCCCCTCCACACCCCTTGAATTGACATTGTCTCTATACTGCTGTGTACAGCAAGCAACGCTGCAGTGCAGGACACTGATCAGGTTCAGACAGTTTATGCATATACCTGGTCACACCAAGAGTTTTTCAATAAGGTAGGCTGCATTTCCTAAAAGAAACACCACAGTCCCCTACAGTGAGAAGAGGGCACTTCCTAGGATCTATAGTTGGATGTTTCTCATCTAAACTAAACGTGATGTGCCGTAACTTACAGCACTTGATATTGTGCTATCCTTCGCTGTTCTTCTCTAGCTATAATGCCCCAAGGCAGGGGCGCTTTCCACTCTGATGCAAGCGGACAGTGCGCACACCTGAGGATACAGTAGTACCCTTACTACACGTGAATGCTTTTCTACATGCCTTTACTTCAGGTCCTTCACCAACTATTTCCATTGATCTTCGTGGTCCTTTAATCCCTGGGCCACACACCCTTAGATTCACTTGACAATGACTGAATGGCCCTCCTAAGCTAATATTAATACATTCGACCAAGTTGTGAATTATTTGAACATGGGGGCACTCGTTACCCTACCAGATGAGCCTGCACATTTTGTTGCCTCATGAGATTGCAGGCAAGTGGTTCCCACATACAAAGACCCTAGAAAGATCCTGGTAACCGCTGCACTTAAGTCAAGGATGCTCTTCAATCTCTGTGGTTGCACAGGTCAATTGAAATCTATACAACATGGAAGCCAGGTAAAACAATGGAAGGTGTGTGAGACTATCTTGAATCAGAACAAGCATTAGAGTTAGGGTTTACAAAGAAAGTAGGCAGGAGCTGGAGAGATGAATCAATGGAGAACACTGGCTGCTCTTCCAGAGGACCTGGGTTTGAGTCTCAGAACACATACGATGGCTCACAACCATCTCTAACTCCAGTTCCAGGGGATCTGATGTACTTTCCGGCCTCCACGGTCACCAAGCAGGCATATGGTGCACATACATACATGCAGGAAAAGTCATACATAGAGATCTTTTTAAAAAGTTTATCTGATAAGGACAGAAATCAGAAATACTAAGGCTGTTTAGACAACCTAATGAGGTGAGGCTGTGAAGCCCACCCCTGACATAGCTGACTATAAAATGTACTGACAGAAGGGACAAATGAAGTACACTCTGGGAAGTCCTTAAGCAGCCTCTCACAGCAAGAGACTCCTTTCAGATGTGGGGCTGGGGAGGACAGTGGGGAGAAGACACAGGGCAGGTCAGAATTTTATACTTTATACTGATTTACAACAAGGATGCCATGTCTTTAAATCCTACTTGACATTTTTAAATGTCTAGGGATATACTGTCCTAAAAATAAATATTAAAAAATATATAACCTAAGAAAAATGAGATAGAGTACATTTTAGAGAGTCCCTCTATGAATAAATATCACTCTGAAACATAGACACTACATTCACTTTCACAGGTAAACGGTGGATCCATTTAAAAATTAAATTTGGGTATGTGGCATACTCTTTCCAGCTGCGACAGCCACAGCTCAGACTTTGAGTCTCTGGTGATGAGACCTTATCCTCTCTCATGACTTCCTCTGAACTGCAATTCAAATAGCAGGACTGTACAAGTTCAAGACCACACTGACTGCAACTCCCACTCATGCCGCAGTCCCCACCACCCCACACTTTCATTTTCCAATGTTCTGAGAAGTACATCTGTTTGGCTCTATGTAGCCAACCACAACACGAGACCATCTCTACCGTTACTTTGGTAATCTACCTCCAGACTCCTTGTTTCATCCTTACACAATGTGGACATCTAAAACTGGAAAAAGTCTTAATCTGTCCACAAAACATCAAAATGAAAATATCCAGAGACTCGAGCATCTCAATACTTGTCAAAATGTTTGTGGTGCTGACAACACAAACTGCAGAACTTATTTCTATAACAACTCATCAACTGTAAACTGTACATTTAACAACTGATTTATTAAACCTGCTAGGCAGCCAAATATTGACATGATGTATCATCACGATATGCTCTCAATCACAGCTTTTACATTTCAAATGAGTTTTGCTAGAGAACCAGAGATTTATGCTCAAAACTGATTCTTCATTTGTCTGTCAACCTTGGCTGTTATTTTGTATTCAACAACAAAAATCATAACTCTATGCAAAAAAATCAGACAACGGGGCCACAAACCCTTTCAAATGACTGTTACATAAATGAATATTCTCACTGAAATGGAGAATGCAAACGATAAAACTTTCAAGGTGAGTAGCCAGTAACTGTGGGGACTATGGACATGCTGATCCAATACTAATGAGGGAGTAGAAATAGTTGAATTTTCAAAGTTTTCAAGTTTCTTTAATTACAAAGTACTTGTTATTGACAATTAAATCTTGAAACCCAGTTTTGGCTATGATATTTGTCTTGGTCCCTCTTCTATTGCTGTGAAGTGACACCATGACTAAACCAACTCTTACAGGAGAAAGCATTTAATTAAGAGTTGCTTACAGTTTCAGAGGTTGGTCCATTAGCATATGCTGGAAGGCAGGGTGGCAGCCAGGAGGCGGTGCTCTTCAGTAGTTGAGAGCCACAGCCTGATTTACAGGCAGGAGTAAGGGTGAGCGCGTGAGAGGGAAGAGAGCAGGAGACTGGGTCTGGCATGGGCTTGAGGAACCTCACAGCACCCCTAGTGACCACAACAGGGTCATACCTCCTTGTCCTCCTTAGTGCCACTCTCTCATGACTCAGCATTTGAATATCTGAGCCTGTGGAGGCTATTCTTATTCAAACCAGGATACTGGAGTTATAAAACTCATAGTTTGAGACAAATAATTCTGTGTTTAATAACTGCTCCTCAAAAAAAAAAAAAAAAAAAAAAAAAAAGTGACTAAAGTCCTAATTTGGCTTAGAAGCAGAGGCTTCTCATTCTCAGGACATGGGTTTCCTGAACTCACAGATGGGGAAGTGAAGGCAGGGACGTGTAAGAACACTGCACACCAGAGGACTAAACAGCCTCCATATAGCTGCAGAAGTAAGCCATGAGGACAGCAGTCAGAGCTGCCCATGCACAAACACCGGTCCAGGAAGGCCTCTTGTACAGACGGTAGATTCTGGTTGAGCAGAACTTGTGTTAAACTCCAGACAGTCACTGTCACCGTTTTTCTACTTATCTTTGTGTTCAGAGACAGTCTTGCTGCACAGCCCAGGCTGCCCTTGATCTTGCAGAGCTCCTGCTGGGATCCTGTAAGTGTGCCCTAAGCCTCTGCACTCTATCCATTCCGTCCTACTACGCTATGGCTTCAAAGGGTTGCCATTCATTACTACACATTCTCAGCACGCTGAGGAACTTGTTTCATTTTTTAGATGTATAGTTCAATGCAAATTAGTACTTTGCAGAAAGTGAATACAAAGATTTTTCCAGATTATATGGAGCTTCAAAGGCAAAGCCTGGCTTAAAGGCCAAGGCACATTCTTACTAACTTTCCAGTGAGTGGAAACCACTTAGCACCCATTCAACAAGTTACGTTACACTATTCTTCACACTTGAAGTTCAGCAGACTTTTACCATTTTTTCTAAATTTATGTGTACATAAGTGCTATGTGCATGTATATGCATGAGTGCAGCATTTGCAGAGGCTGGAAGAAGGCAACGGATCCCATGGAACTTGAGTTACAAATGATTGTGAGCTACTATGTAGGTTTTGGAAACAAAACCTTGGTCCTCTGCAAGACCAGGAGGCACTTTTTTAAAAACCATTATTTTTTAAGATTTATTTATTTTATATATATGAGTACAGCTGTTCTCTTCAGACATACCAGAAGAGGGCATCAGATCCCATTACAGATGGTTGTAAGCCACCATGTGGTTGCTGGGAATTGAACTCAGGACCTCTGGAAGAGTAGTCAGTGCCCTTAACTCCTGAGTCATCTCTCCAGCCCCCAAGTAGGCACTCTTAACCACTGAGCCATGTGTCTGGCCCTCATGCAGCAGTTTTTAAAGACAACTGTGCACATAATTTTACCCAGCTTTACCTAAAATTGAAATTGCTCCTTTATAGTATATCAATGCTTCCAATCTACAAACGTTTGGAGTCTCTTGGGCAAAGACATATGGTAGCTTAAAGTATTTTACATTTATGTGTGTATATAAATGTGTATGTCATAGTGTGATGTGGCAGTCATTTCTCCCCTTTCACCATGCAGGTCCCAGGGACAGAACTCAGGTTATTGTAAGGGAACACCTTTATTGGCTGCATTAACCCCCTAGGACTTATTTATATACATCTTCTTCTAATAGCAACCAAACCTAAGAAATAAACCATTCAAAACCCACTGTTTCCCAGTAGTGACCAACTGTCAGCATCTTGTATCTTTGTGCTCCATCAAATGACTCCAGAATCAAGCAGCTTAAAGGAATGACAAAGATTCCAAGGTACTCTGCCCTGCTCTCAAGGGTGGAAAGGCTGCTGTGGTCTAATACTCACGCAGCACATGCAGCCCCCAGACCTGCTTACAAAGGTCCTCGTGCCTGAGTGAGAACCCGAGGGATGACCTCACAAGTCAGTAGTTCTAATTTCCTAACTTCACTTTGGACACCACCCGGGGCTGAGATCATCAGAAGTTCTCCTATTCTGTACAAAGGATTGACATTTAGAAATATACATTTAGTTTTCATGACTTACCTTTTATCTTTGCATTTATAAAAATAGTATTAATAAACTGGCTCAACAGGTATGCTGGCTAGTAAGTATGACAGTAAAATAAAGTAGCAATGATTACAGTTTAACAAAATATATTTTCCTAAGGTATTAATTATGGACGTTTAAATTAAATACCATGCCTAAAACAATCTGCACAAAGAACTTATAGGTCACAATTATTTAATAACAACTTATCTATTTTTTTAGTAAAATATTTTCCAGACTGTATTTTCAAATCAAAGAATTGATGTGTTAGGTAAATCATTTCATATTGTAGGACTGTATAAATATTACTGATAAGCAGAATTTTGTGCAAAGGCAGAATGGAAGAAATTTAATAGTAAGCAAAATTAGGTGGAAAATATAAGGAATAAGGTCTCTGGGCACTAGACATAAACATAAAAACACAGCAAGCATCAGCCGCGCATTGCTACATCATTCAGAACCCCAGAACGTGCTCCACAAACTTGTGGACATGACAATCCCTTCATCTACTAAGGCTGCCCTTCAGATGCCAACCCTTAATTATCTTACAAGCTCCCCACCTCCCCATCAACTAAGGCCCTGTAATAGGGACTATGAGACACAAGATAAAATTTGGTCCTCACGACATCATTCATGAAGTCAGTAAATATTTATTGAGAACTTGTACCTCTAGCTCTAGGGAGCATGTGACAGACCCCTTACCTCCAAAGAGCTCACCCACTAAAGCAGAGCTGCCTAGCTCTCACTCAGTCCTGTCAGTGTTTAATTAATCCTGAAGTGTGCCAGACATGGACTTCTGTGTAAAGACAAATAGCTACTGTGGGAAGGGATTGGTTCACATTTGGGTGTCCGCGTAAGGTTAGAGGATGACTCTGGGGAGTTGGTAATCTCCTTCATTCTGAAGGATAAGAGTACTGGGCACAGCGTCCCAGCCCTGAAATCTTATGCAAATCCCTGTAGATCGCTGCGGTGAGTTTTGATGTGTGTGCCCGGTACTCACTTTCCCTTTCCCACCCCTGCTGCAGCTTCGTCCTCTGACTTCTGCCTTTGGACACTGCCAGCCTCCTGTTCCTCCTCACTTCCTCTGCTCTTCTGGGAAGAGCCTGGCTGTCTTTGCTTCCCTGGTTCTTTCTCCACTTGTGACTAATGTAACAGCTTCTTTAAAGTCCCCTCTTCATTAAGGACACCCCATCAATGCTTCAGATCAGCTCTGCAACAATACTCTTGGATACTGCTCAAAATCCTCAAAAAGAATGATTTAAGGATTTCTGTCTTAAAGCTTTATTATTTATCAAGGAATTCATAATATAGCTAAGGGTGCTTCTGTGGTACTGTCGGTTCCCACCACGACACACTCGATTTCACAAGATCTCTATTGTTGAAGCTATTTGATGCACAACAGCAACTTATGCTCAATGGTTAGAGCCTATGTTTGCTTTTGTATAAACTTAACTGGTCATTCAAATACCTACTAAGTTTGTCACAAATTATATAATTTAAAAATCTAACTAGGAGATGCTGTCAAGCCAAATGCCTCTATGTTCAATTATCCTTTTAAATTTCAAAATTAGAAAATATATCCAATTCTGTGAATTTTAATTTTCCAAATGCTCCTGAAAAAAATTAGCAGACTCATCATCCAGTTTTTCTGTTTTTGTTTTAAAGTACATTCCATTTGTCACAGAGGTACTCTCTTCTCCTGGTGAGGCAGCAGTCACCACGGTGTGACTTGTGGTGACTCCACTCAAAGGCATTCTCTCTTTCCATGAAAAAATGAATAAGAAGGGACAAGCGTCAGCTTTCCCTGCTCCGTTAACTCTTGGTGTTTTCATTGTATTGTGAAGGCCTGATTTCAATTGTTCAGCAACAACAAATACCAGTATTTATTTTGAAAGGCAGTGTATTCCAAGAAGCATGTATTAGCAGCTTCCGACTCTGTCTCTAGGAATGATTCGCAGCTCTGAGCCATGCTTCAGAAAAACATTCCCTACACAAACAAACAAAAACATGCAGTCAGGCGTCTAAAGAAGAAAAGTAACATTGTCACCCAGCAAATGATGCACTAAAGGCAAGGAGGACGTCCCAGTGTCATCACGGACGGTGGCCATTCTAAGCTCTGACCCCACTTCTCCTCCACCCTCACAGATCAACAAATGCTTAAACAGTATGGCACACCAGCCACTGGCATGCCAGCAAACCCAGTAAGTAACATCAATCAATCGTGCCACCAATAGGAAAATGGCCAATACAAGGGCAGAGGAGGCCACTGAGATATTCTGGTACTTGAGCTTGATTGCCTAATGATGTTACAATCCAACTCAATGATGCACAGAACTCAGTTTGGAAGGTGACCTAAAGGGCAACACGTGAGAGTAAGCAAGAATTCAAATTACTATAAGCCAACAAAAACTTCTAGAATCAAAAAAATAAAACCATCTACTCCAGATCACACAGGATTAGTAATACAGTGCCTCCCAATGTGCCTCAAATGAAACTTTCAACTTAAAGAATATTCTCAAGAAGACTGAGGTAGGAACAAAGATCTGCAATTGTAAAGCGCTCTTTACTGGCCGATTTGTGATTTTTTTGTGGCCTTTAATTTTTATAAAATCAAAATCTTCCAAATACAATTGTTTAGAAGCCAAGTATTGTTCAAGAGTGAGGCTACATTATAATATATTATAATGTGCTATATATAATAATAAATAGCACAGCTTCAAAGCACTACAGTTAGAACAGCAGCCCAAAGAAGGCCTGTGGAGAACTGCAGTCTTCCACAGTTTAAGCACCTTTACTAATGGGAGGCGCACTTACCCCACCAGTTGGCTGGGACGCCAGCATTTCATGTTGAGTTATGTTCATACAGCTCCCCTATGATAGCAGCCTTTGAGATGTCAGTGGCTGAGGTTGTTTAAAGGAATAGCGGCTAGCACTCTTTTTGGCATTTTCTGGATGCTAACCATGAAATATCCAGACTTGAAGCAATTCACTGACTACCTCAAAATCACTTTAAGAGGAGGAGCAGTCAGTACCTGGCAATACAGTCTCACCCTCAGACTTCCTTGTTATACACATGAATTTAACATTTTCAATTCCTAAACCATTACTAATCAGGCTTGCATTACTTGTAGGGAAAACCAAAGAGCATTAGCAGATATAAATGAAACCAATGATCAGAGAGTTACGAGGAGGCTGCCACACAAGCTTTACACAGCTGTGTCTTCTGAAAAATCCTATCTAGTTGAAATGAGTAAAAGATTCAGTTTCGATGGGCACACAAGCAGATACTCACCAGCAGTCTGTGCAGGATTTATTCCTATTCCATCTGAAAAAGAAATTATAAATCACATACGTTCTTTCTAAAGCTAAAACAATTTAACAGTAACAAGATATTTGCCAGAATATTGCAGCTATGGGCACAGGCAAAGGCTGAGCAACTTCATTAACAGAACCCAGGCAACAATCTCTGAGGTGAGTCACCTGTCTGAAGACACCTCCCATGAGTACATGTCTATAAACCCACAGGAGGAGACAAAAAGATACAGCAGAATTTTAGCAGAACCACTGTATCTGAATTCCAGACTGATGGCACCTAAGCTTTGAAATAGTCTTTTGTCACTGGCTGTTATCTTAGGTTTTGAAGGTTACTCTTTTGAAGGGTTCTCAGAGCTTTTCATAACTTAGGCTGGAGACAGGCCTGGCAAACCAGGAAGTCTCATATGACTGAGAACTGCTCATGTGATGGGTCTTTTAAGACAACCCCTAGATCAGATAAGAAGTTTTGGTGTGTGGAAATTAACTTGCTAAAGGTGCCTTCTGTGGAACAATAAAAAGAGCTTCTAGGAAGCTGTCAGCGCTCAGTTCTTCAGGGGCTGACCCCTGCTCTTGAGACGCCTGAGGAAGCAGTGCCTCTTTTCTTCCAGCAATTGTGCTGTGTAACCTAGAACACCAACAACAAGATCCTAAGTGCAATGACTCATACTTTCTATAGAAGACAGTGGTTTAATCCCATTTTACTAACGTAGTAAACAGTGTCACTTCTTGCTTGAGAAACAAACACTTTATGCCACTAGTCATTTCCGCTGTGGGGTGGCAGACAATCTCCAAGATGAGAGAGGCTATAGGTCATTTTGTTCATATTCTAGTGACATTCTGAATGTTTTAAACATTTCCACTGGAAAATCTGTAACTTTCCAGAAAGTTGGCCACTCTTCAATGTGAGCACATGCAGAAGAAGTAAGAAATCCAGTTATATCTAAATTATGCTGAGCTACTGCACCCGATCCCGTCCCCTGGGTGGAACTTCCTGCACGGGACACTTCCCATTTGCCATCTATGGTAATTTATACACAGAAGATGGACAAGTGCTCCCCTCACATCTCATTCATGGTTTACTATCTCCTAAGACCAGTTCCACTGGAATTTGTACCAGTGCTCCAAGGTATTCAACTTTTTCTTAACTGAATATATCTAAAGGGGGAAACACTGCAAGCCTGCCAACCTGCATCCTATTAGCACATTTATTCATTACAGTAAGTTACACTCCTGCTTAATTTTCTATACTTTCTGATACAACACACACACACACACACACACACACACACACACACACACACACACACACACGCGCGCGCACACACAACCTGCCAGAAAGGAAGCTGCCTGCAGTATTAATCTAGAGGGAGAGACAGATTCACTAGATAACTCTGAAGCTTCCCAAACAACAGAGT
The DNA here is from genome assembly GCA_028551405.1 of Uromys caudimaculatus. Taxonomy (NCBI): domain Eukaryota; kingdom Metazoa; phylum Chordata; class Mammalia; order Rodentia; family Muridae; genus Uromys; species Uromys caudimaculatus. Next base: position 36,130,631 of record CM052704.1, read on the forward strand.
TCATATACAGTGGCCTCCATGCAAGGTTACCATTAATGTAATGTTTATGTTAATACACACTAGGGGATTTGGGGACTCAACTCACAATGGCTCCAGTGCTTAAGGTTTAAGGTGAATTCTTACCATTAGTAATAATTGCACTTGTAGCTGCAGGAACTTTAAACTAAAAGGGAGAAAAGAAAAAAAAAAAAACAAAAAACAATTCAATATATTTGAAAGCAAACATGAAAGACAGAATAAGATTGCAGCCCCTCTTATCACTCTATAAGTCTATAATCCAACAGCCTGTAGCAGAAGCGACAACATCAGAGGAGCAGGATTACTAGAGTACACAGCACAGTGGAGCTTTGGTTAGACACAGCTTGGGTATGCACACAGCACAGGGACTCAGTCTCAGTATTTGGGGCTGGGGTGGAGGAGGAAGAAAGAACTGAGGGATTTGCTTTATGCCATGCAGGAGACTAACACCGCCACTAAATCAGAAAGCTGAAGGCTCCTAAATCACACTCTGGTGCCACTGGACCACATCACCCTACACTTCCAAGTGCTGTACCTACAGTTGCTTTGTAAATAATTCTGATAATAACAGGTAGAAAACTCTCATTTCTTAAAAACAGAAAATACCAACATGTTTTTAAAAAACTAGACACTTTTCAAAACAACCAATTTTTATCAAAAGTACACATACATATTTAGCGTACTCAGTTCAAGTGGATAAAATAATTAGCTCTTAAAAAAAACCTGGTACATTCACTACCAATAAAACTCCACACTTTTCATCTGCTTCATTAAACAGATGTGTCAACTTATTCAACTCTATTGTTTTCTAACTAGAAGATAAATTAACTTTCCTGGGTTTGTGACTCCTTTAGCATGAGCCCAGTAATGAGACAGGAAAATGAGGAGGGAGGGGGAGGGCACAGCACATGCAAATACACAAGAGACAAAAGCCAGAAGTACACTAAACGCATCATAAAGACACTGTTAGAACCCACACTTACTTCTTCTGCTGCAAACTTTAGCACTGCTGTGAAAGGTGTGCTTTCAGGAACACTGAGACTGTAACAAGTAGAGAAGAATTTCACACAGTTCATTTCATTGCAGATGGGGTACATTTGTTTGGGGCTGTGAAGGGTGTCTGTTTTCAGGGCGGCATTCCATGCACTGATGCTGAAAACAAAACACTAGAAAAGCAGAGTCCAGACGAGGAAGCACAGCTCCGTGCAAAAAGCAACACCCTGCAAGCAGAGCTCGGCCTTCTTTATTTTTATGTTTATGTGTGTTTAAGGTTTATTGTATGTTATGTGTATGTGCCTGGGTCCATGTGTGTACACATGTGCAGAGGCACTCACAGAGCCCAGAAGAGGGCATCAGATCCTTTAGAACTGGAGTCACTGCCAGTTGTGAGCCATCATGTGGGTGCTAAGAATTGACCCTGAGTCCTCAGCAAAAGTAGCCTGTGCTCTTAAGAAACCACCAAGCCATGGCTCCACCCAGGTTGGTAAAAGTGCAGATCATGGGCAGACACTTAGATGAACTTTCTCTCTCTTCTTAAAGACAAGGTGTCGTTAGGAAGAAGCTAGCCTCCAATCCAGAATTTTACTTGCCTCTGCCTCACAAATGCTGGGATTATAGGTATGCCAGTGTGCCCAGGGGAACACGGCTGTCAGCAAGGTCAACTTCTCCATATCCTCAGTTGCCTTATTGCCTCTTATCTAAGTTTTAAAATAAAATTTTAAAGAAGGCACCTCTCAAGCAGAGAAAAAACAAAAGCTTAGCTTTTCTATTTGCCATCAATGTCTTAATATTAACTACTGTCATAGGACATTTATAGGGCTAAGTCTGAATTCCTCTTCAATAGTCACACCACATAGTACTGACTTTCAGAAGTGCAAATGAACCTTTTGTGCTAGCATTTTTCCTTCCAAATGTTACTTAACAACTAAAGTAGGTATCTTGTTTTCCTTTCCTTCCATTCCCTTTTTGGGGGTAGTGGGGCAATGAATAAAAAGAAAATTTCTAATAGTCATTTGTTTTAAATACAAACATTTTGCTAGTATTTTGCAAGTACTCCAGCAGAACATCAACAGACTACACACACACGTGCACAGAGCTACACATGCACTATTATACACAGCACTGAAGAGTTAAAAAACAAAACTCATTTGGCTGTGGTGTATTCGCTGGAATGGTCAGTTCCCCAGGAAACCGACACTGTCCCACCGTCCTGTGCCATTCCACCTCAGTCTTCGTTCCAGAGCACGTTCACACACTGCTGAGCATCATCCAGCACAGTGAGACACACCAACAACCAGAGAAACGTGCCCTGCCCTATCCTACCTCAATCCTGAGCAGCATAAAGCAGATAGACTGTAGAAAGAGGCCTTCCCAACAGCAGCTATGTGCTTTATGGGAAGGGTATGGGAGCTGCTTATGGGCATTCCATGAAAAGTGAGAGAAGTCCACTCTGACTTCTTTTGAATGGTGGGAATAGGAGTTGTGGAAATTTTGAAATAAAACAAAAACCCTTCCTGAGGATAGGAAAATGGGAAAGTTTTGGGGAGCATAGTAGGGTGCCAGTCATGAGGGTTTCCATGAAACTCATCAGTGCTATTATAATTTTCTCCAGGAACAAAGTTAAGTGCGGAGAACACAAACTTAGTGTTTCACCAAGCAAAATACTCCAAGCAAGAGAGGTGGCTATCAGAATCCTGGATGCTCGCAAGAGAATGATCTAAAAGGCAGACCATGGACTTTCATCTGCACAAGAAATGTGTGGGTATGGCACTAGGGAGGCAAAAGTTACCGATTAAAAAGCCATTGGTTTGTAGAAGAGATTCTGCAGTAAATCATCTAAAGAAAGAGAATATGGCCATCTGAAAACAACATTTTAAAGAATGAGCCCTTACCAGAGAGGTGAGGGATACCTAGACCATTTTAGAGATGGAAAGATAAGGGAACCACAGGTCATGAAGCTGAATCACAGGTGGAAAGCTACATAAAACTATGATGGCTGCTATCAGCTCAGTTAGCTAGGCCTTGGTGCCACCAAACGAGTCATGAATACGATCTATGGAAATTCTGGTCTTTTGCCAGTTAGCATTTGACCTTCCAGCTGCAGTAACTCAAAAGGGGTTTACTTAAAAATCATAATAAACTCGAGATGGGTAACCCGTGTTAACCATCAACTGAACTGCTCAAGCATATGGAAGGGCCCCACAAGGTCACATTTCCCTACATCCACATTTCCCAATCCCGCTAAGCACTGTTTATGAAGATCGAAGTGTGTGTGACTTGGGGTTTAGCACTTAGGTATCCAATTGTTGAGCCTATACACCACCACGACCACCACCACCACGACCACCACCACCACGACCACCACCACCACAACACCCCCTAAAGTTAAGTGTTAGGTTAGGACCTGTCCAAAGTCCAGACTCAGGAAGTCCTTCCGAACTTCCGGTAACAGCTGGTCCAAGTAAAGACCTTTAACTCAAGTGAAAGGGTTCCATCCTTGTCCAATGTTCTTCCCGTTGCACCTGCCCACCCAGCGCGTTGCGAGGGGCGCATGCTTTCGGCAGAAATGCTGCACCCGTCCTCCTGTCCCTTTCTGTCCCGCCAGGCCTGGTCCGGTCCAGCCCTGCCTGTCACTCACACTTTGTACGGTAGCCGCGGGTCCGACGTCAGCGTGATTTTAAAGGACACCTTCGACCTGAGGGAGAGAACAAGAAGGCGTTACGGTCGGGTCCGGCCACAGAGTCAGGGCCGGGACGCAGGGCCGGACACTTACATGGTGGAACCTCCTGACACACACCGCACCCAGCAACCCGCCGCGCTTCCTTGATGGCTGGCAGCGGGGGCCTTCGCGGCCCACGTCGCCCTCCAGCGCGGCCATCTACAGAGCGCCTGAAAATTATACCGGAGCTCACAGGCTACAGAAGGCCGCGAGCCCACAGTTATAAATTTCATTCTGAGTGTTTATAGATCAAGGTGAGATACAAATGATAGATAAAGAATATGTTTCTAATTTTGATTGCTTATTGACACATTTTTAGTCAGGCAGTATAATGGAGGTCAAATAGAGTGGCCTCTAGGTCCCCACTGGCTGGTTACGGCGGAAGTAGGGACTGAGTCGAAGCCGGACGTGGCGGCGGAACTGGGGGCTGGACTCAAGACCGGGGCGGATGAGGAAGCGTTGAGGAGTTGCTAAGCAACCTACCAGCATGCACAGGTAGATACTAGAGAATCCGGGCTCAACTGCTTTAATTAACGTATTCTTTGATCTTTCTCGAACATTCCTGTTAATACGATTTACATTCATATTAACCTGTACTTTTCTTCTCATACTTCACACTTCGCTACCGACTTTTTAATAATTTCAAAAGAAAGTTATCACGATAGAATTAGGCTGAGATTCCTGTTAAGGCCCAGAAGAAAAATCTTTATCCCAGCCCTAGAAGGTCTTGGAGAAAAAAAAAAAAAAAATCACTATATCCCTTAGTTCTTGATATGGCCAAATAGAATTTAACTATAATGCAAGATTGCCAAGCAGGTACTTTTTTTTTTTTTTGGTTTTTGTTTGTTTGTTTGTTTTTCGAGACAGGGTTTCTCTGTGTAGCTCTGGCTGTCCTGGAACTCACTCTGTATACCAGGCTGGCCTTGAACTCAGAAATCCACCTGCCTCTGCCTCCCAAGTGCTTGGATTAAAGGCATGCGCCACCACTGCCTGAAGCAGGTACATTTATTCAGCTTACCAACGAACCTTGAGCACTTGTGTTCACCAGGCACTAAACCAAAGGCTGAGCTCACTGTGTACACCAGACACAAAACAAAAGCTGTGACCCCAAGGAAATCTGACATGTGTCCTTTAGAATCAATCAGTTGGCTGTATTTCTATAGTGAGTGGGGAAAGCTGTCTTTAATCTTTATCACAATGTAAACACCAAGATAAAATAAGCATTCCATCTCACAATAACTATGCGTTTTAAAAGAAATACTGCAGTGAATAGATGAAACCAGAAATAGGCACTGAATCAAGAGGGAGATCCAGTTAACCTTTAGAGTGACCTGTAGGTTCTTCATGAGAAATACTGACAGGTAAGAAGCTCCCCTGGGAAGATTGGAACTACATCTCATCTTTCCTGCAGTTCTGTAGTTAGATGGTCTCCTATAATGTTTTCTCCCAAAGGTGAGAATTTTGGTGCTGACTGTAGGTAGCACTCCAATATTCTCCTGTATGTCTTGTAGTAAATCCAAGAGACATATTCTGACTTGTAGATATGGATATCAAGAGCTGTATCTTCTAACAGCTAAAGCTACAGAGTTAATGTTCATGACTAAAGTGTCTCTGAAGACAAAATTACCAATGGCATGTACCTGTCTACCTGCTGCCATCTATTTAATAACAAAGTTAGAATACAAATTTCAGTCTGTGTCTAAGAATATATGTTGTATATTTTATATAAAATTTGCATTGTGTTACCTAGTTTGGTTTCTGCTCAAGTATAGAACCATGTGACAAATGCTGGAAAGAACACCATAAGTGTTTCCTCTGGGATGAAAAGGTGTCCTGGTAGTCCAGAGCAAGGAATACCACAAAGTCACACTGCACAACAAACCTCACCCAAGAGATTTATCAGGAGGGGAAAACCCAGGAGGGTGACTGCTTCTGCTAGGATGAGAAGCAGAGAAGCAGCAGAGAACTGGGCAAAACACAGGGTTTATATAGGGTTTCTTGAGAGGGGGATGGGGAGAGCTTTCCAGGGTGGCCTGGGATTGGAGGAATTATGTGGCCTGATCTTTGGGCAAGCTCAGGAATTGGTGGTGTTTTTTTGTTTGTTTGGGTTTTGTTGTTGTTGTTGTTGTTTGTTTTCTGTAGAGCAGGGCCTAGCTATTCTTCCTCAGGGCTGGAAATGGCAGCTAAGACCACCAGTAGGGAAGTCTAGGTGCTGGGCCTGGCCTATCTCTGGGGAAAGGGCTCACAAGGAGTCTGTGAGCATGGCAGGGAAAGTCCTCCTGCCACTCAAGTTGGCATGAATAGCCAACAACCATACTTTGTTCAGAGTTTCTGTTTTATGCACACAGCACAGTGAGAACAAGATTCAACCCCAAATGGTATGTGACTGCAATACTCAGATGCTGAGGCTACTCCAGAATACTGTACTGCTTCAAAACAAAAAGTAAAGAAACCCCTGGGATTGGCCCATTGCAGGCAGTTTTGGAGCAGATTTTGGGAGGGGCATATATGAACTTCCTTCCAAGTGGCTCCACCTCTCTCCTAACTGAACCAAGCTGCTGATTTAAGTCCTCTAAATTAATATATGCATCAGTTGTTTCTTCTGCCATACCCCATATTTGACTCCAAATTCGAGAGTCAGCTTCTTCCCCTCCTCTAACCATCTGTCTCTTTCACCTACTGGCTAACTGTCCTTCTTGGCCTCTTGGGCCTCAGCTCCTCCCTTGATCTACTTGCCCTCCTTCCTCTTCTCTTTCCTCTTCCTCTCTTGCCTCTCCCACCTCCTTTCATGACCAGGTTCAGTCTGGACCCTTCCAGATGCCTCTAGCTGAACTCTCCCCTATATCTACAATAAACACCTTGTCTTCATCAATACCTAGGAGTGGTCATGTCTTCATTTTCATTCAGTTATCAAAAGATAATGAGAAGCACCTATTTGTGGTTGTTTAGAATGCTCTTTTTCACTTTAATTCCTCCTCACTGCTACCATATGTTTGTGTTCTCAAGAATGGCCATCTCTAGTGCCCTATGAGTTTCCCCTTGATTCTAGAAAGAACACTATAGATTCATATACATTCAATGTTTTGATTTTTTTAAAAAAATTATCAAGTCATTTCCAATTGGCAAATTTTATAACAAAAGGATCCTCAAATTTGCTGAAAAATTTAAATCCTAAAATATCTTTAATATAAACAGAAGCAGACTCTGAAGTAAATTTTTATAGAATCTTGGAAATTATAGTGTTTTAAGACACCAGGCATCATAAATG
>CM052704.1:36142634-36147497 GCA_028551405.1 Uromys caudimaculatus
AGGATCCTTCTGGTTTCTTTCTGCACCCCAGAGCTGACCCTGTACCACAGCTCTCCAAACCCAAATTCCTCACAGAGAGAGCTGGTCTCCAAGGAGTACTGACAATAAGGCTTGCAGGAGGGACAAGCCACAGTCAGAGAGAGCATGACCAGCTAACACCAGAGATAACCAGATGGTGAAAGGCAAGGGCAAGAATATAAGGAACAGAAACCAAGGCAACATGGCATCATCAGATGCCAGTTCTCCCACTACACCAAGCCCTGGATACCCCAACACACCAGAAAAGGAAGACTTACATTTAAAATCACTTCTCATGATGATGATAGAAGACTTTAAGAAGGAAATAAATAACTCCCGTAAAGAAACATAAGTGAACACAGGTAAACAGCTAGAAGCCCTTAAAGAGGAAATACAGGAAAACACAATCAAACAGGCAAAGAAAATGAAGAAAACCATCCAGGAACTAAAAATAGAAATAGAAACAATAAAGAAATCACAAAGGGAGACAACCCTGGAGATAGAAACCCCAGGAAAGAGATCAGGAGTCATAGATGCAAGCATCACCAACAGAATACTAGAGATAGAATAGAGAATCTCAGGTGCAGAAGATACCATAGAAAACACTGACACAACAGTCAAAGAAAATGCAAAATGCAAAAAGCTTCTTACCCAAAACATCCAAGAAATCCAGGACCAAACCTAAGGATAATAGATATGGAAGAGAGTGAAGATTCCCAACTTAAAAGGCCAGTAAATATCTTCAACAAAATTATAGAAGAAAACTTCTCTAACCTAAAGAAAGAGATGAACATAAACATTCAAGAAGCATACTGAACTCCAAATAGATTGGACCAGAAAAGAAATTCCTCCTGTCACATAATAGTCAAAACACCAAATGCACAAAACAAGGAAAGAATATTAAAAGCAGTAAGGGAAAAAGGTCAAGTAACATATAAAGGCAGACCTATCAGAATTACACCAGACTTCTCACCAGAGACTATGAAAGCTAGAAGATCCTGGACAGATCTCATACAGACCCTAAGAGAACACAAGTGCCAGCCCAGGCTGCTATAACCAGCAAAACTGTCAATTACAATAGATGGTGAAACCAAGATATTTCATGACAAAAACAAATTTACACAATATCTTTCCACAAACCCAGCCCTACCAAGGATAATAGATGGAAAACGCCAACACAAGGAGGGAAACTAAACCCTTGAAAAAGCAAGAAAGTGATCTTTCAACAAGCCCAAAAGAAGATAGCCACAAAAACACAAAAATAACATTAAAAATAACAGGAAGCAACAATCACTATTCCTTAGTATTTCTTAACATAAATGGACTCAATTTCCCAATAAAAAGACATAGACTGACAGTCTGGATCCATAAAGAGGACCCAGCACTTTGCTGCATACAGGAAACACACCTCCGTGATAAAGATAAACACTAACTCAGAGTAAAGGTCTGGAAAAGAAATTTCCAGGCAAATGGTCCCGAGAAACAGGCTGGAGTAGCCATTCTAATATTGGATAAAATCAACTTTCAACCAAAAGTCATCAAAAAAAGATAAGGAAGGACACTTCATACTCATCAAAGGAAAAAAATACCAAGAAGAACTCTCAATTCTGAACATCTATGCTCCAAATGCAAGGGCCCCACATTCATAAAAGAAACTTTACTAAGTCTCAAAGCACACATTGCACCTCATACAATAGTAGTGGGAGACTTCAACACCCGACTCTCAGCAATGGACAGATCTTGGAAACACAAACTAAACAGAGTCAGTGAAACTAACAGAAGTCATGAACCAAATGGATTTAACAGATATCTATAGAACATTTCATCCTAAATCAAAAGAATATACCTTCTTCTCAGCACCTCATGGTACCTTCTCCAAATTAACCATATAATCGGTCACAAAACAAACCTCCACAGATACAAGATGATTGAAATAATCCCATGCCTCCTATCAGATCACTACAAATTAAGGCTGGTCTTCAATGGCAACAAAAACAACAGAAAGCCCACATACTCATGGAAGCTGAACAACACTCTACTCAATGATAACTTGGTCAAGGAAGAAATAAAGAAAAAAATTCAAAGACTTCCTAGAATTTAATGAAAATGAAAGTACAACATACCCAAACATATGGGACATAATGAAAGCAGTATTAAGAGGAAAACTCATAGCTCTGAGTGCTTTTAAAAAGAAACTGGAGAGAGCATACACTAGCAGCTTAACAGCATACCAGAAAGCTCTAGAACAAAAAGAAGCTAATACACCCAAGATAAATAAAAGGCAAGAAATAATCAAACTCAGGACGGAAACCAACCAAGTAGAACCAAAAAGAACTATACAAAGAATCAACAAAACCAGGAGCTGGTTTTTTGAGAAAATCAACAAGATAGATAAACCCTTAGCAAGACTAACCAGAGGGCACAGAGACAGTATCCATATTAACAAAATCAAAAATGAAAAGGGAGATATAAAAACAGATTCTGAGGAAATTCAAAAATTCATCAGATCCTACTACAAAAGCCTATACTCAACAAAATTGGAAAATCTGGATGAAATGAATAATTTTCTAGACAGATACCAAAAACCAAAGTTAAGTCAGGATCAGATAAACCATCTTAACAGTCCCATAATGCCTAAAGAAATAGAAGCAGTCATTAAAAGTCTCTAAACTAAAAAATGCCCAGGACCAGATGGGTTTAGTGCAGAATTCTATTGGACCTTCAAAGAAGACCTAATACCAATAATCTTCAAACTATTGCACAAAATAGAAACAGAAGGAACACTACCAAATTCATTCTATGAGGCCAGTTACACTGATACCAAAACCTCACAAAGACCCAACAAAGAAAGACTAACCAAACAAGTGAAAGATCTGTATGACAAGAACTTCAAGTCTCTGAAGAAAGAAATCGAAGAAGACCTCAGAAGGTGGAAAGATCTCCCATGCTCATGGATTGGCAGGATTAATATAGTAAAAATGGCCATCTTGCCAAAGCAATCTACAGCTTCATTGTAATCCCCATCAAAATTCCAACTCAATTCTTCATAGACTTAGAAAGAGGAATTCTCAAATTCATTTGGAATAACAAAAAACCCAGAATAGCAAAATCTATTCTTAACAATAAAAGACCTTCAGCATGCCTGACCTCAAACAGGTCTACAGAGCAGTAGTGATAAAAACTGCATGCTACTGGTACGGTGACAGTCAGGTAGATTAATGGAATATAACTGAAGACCCAGAAATGAACCCACACACTTATGGTCACTTGATCTTTGATAAAGGAGCTAAAACCATCCAGTGGAAACAAGACCGCATTTTCAACAAATGGTCCTGGCTCAACTGGCGGCCTACATGTAGAAGCATGCAAATTGATCTACTCCTATCTCCCTGTACAAAGCTCAAATCCAATTGTATCAAGGACCTTCACATAAAACCAGATACACTGAATCTAATAGAAGAGAAAGTGGAGAAAAGTCTCCAACATATGGGCACAGGGGAAAAGTTCCTGAACAGAACACCAATGGCTTATGCTCTAAGATCAAGAACCGACAAATGGGACCTCTTGAAATAAAAGAGCTTCTGTAACTCAAAGGACACTGTAAATAGGAGAAAATGCCACCAACAGATGGGGAAAATAAATCCTATGTCCTATAGAGGGCTAGTATCCAATATATACAAAATACTCAAGACGTTAGACTCCAAAAAACCAAATAACCCCATCAAAAAATGGGTAACAGAGCTAAACAGAGAATTCTCAACTGAGGAAACCTGTAGGTCTGAGAAGCACCTAAAGAAATGTTCGAAATCCTTAGTCATCACGTAAATGCAAATCAAAAGAACCCTGAGATTCTATCTCACACCAGTCAGAATGACTAAGATCAAAAACTCTGGTGACAGTAGGTGCTGCCGAGGATGTGGAGAAAGAGGAACACTCCTCCATTGTTGGTGGGATTGCAAGCTGGCACAACCACTCTGGAAATCAGTTTGGCGGACCCTCAGAAAAATGGACATAATACTACCTGAGGACCCAGCTATACCTCTCCTGGACATATACTCAGACTATGCTCCAACATGTAATAAAGACACATGCTCCACTATGTTTATAGCAGACATATTTATGATAGCCAGAAAGTGGAAACAACTCAGATGTCCCTCAACAGAGGAATGGATATAGAAAATGTGGCATGTTTACACAATGGAGTACTACTCAGCTATTTTTTAAAATTTTTTTTTATTTTTGATACTTTATTTACATTTCCAATGTTTCCCCTTTTCTGAGTCTCCTCTTTGGAAACCCCCTATCCCCTCCCCAACCCGCCTCTTTGAGGGAATTCCACCTCCCACCCACCCGCCCACCCATCCCCATATTCCCGCCTTGACATTCCCCTTTACTGGGGCCTCTAACATCCTCAGGCCCAAGGGCCTCTCCTCTCTCCCTGATGACCATCGAGGTCATCCTCTGCCACATATGTGGTCCAAACCATGAGTCCATAGATGTGTATTTTTTCGTTGGTGGTCCAAACTCCAGGACGCCTGGGGGGGGGGGTCTGGCCCATTGACGCTCTTGCTCCCTCCATGGGGCTGCAAATTCCCTCAGCTCCTTCAGACCTTCCTCCAACTCCTCGATCTGGGACCTCACTCTCAGTCCAGCGGTTACTGTTAAGTGAAACTTGGACATTCTGAACTTGTGGGCTAATATCCGCTTATCAGTGAGTACATACCATGTTCCTTCTTTTGTGACTGAGTTACCTAGCTCAGGATGATATTTTCAAGTTCCATCCATTTGCATGCAAATTTCATTAAGTCATTGTTTTTAATAGCTGAGTAGTACTCCATTGTGTAG
>CM052704.1:36147997-36189782 GCA_028551405.1 Uromys caudimaculatus
CCTTTTTCCCTTACTGCTTTTAATATTTTTTCTTTGTTTTGTGTATTTGGTGTTTTCACTATAATGTGACGGGACGAATTTCTTTTCTGGTCTAATCTGTTTGGAGTTCGGTAGGCTTCTTGAATGTTTATGTTCATCTCTTTCTTTAGGTTAGAGAAGTTTTCTTCTATAATCCAGCTTTATCTCATCGCAGCAAGCACAAGTGATAGCCAACCTTTATAAAGGAAAGGTTCTTTAGAATCCTGGTTTTAAGGCTTTATCCACAGTCATTTGCCGTTTGGGCCTCCAGCTGGTTGTCCTGGCAGAGGAGTGATGGGGGGAGGGGACTGTTTTCTAGGCTGGAAGGTGAAGGAGGAAAAAGAAATGGATGAAATCCCAGTACCTCTGTAGGGCTCAGAGCCAATGAGCTGAAAACCTCTTAGGCCCCATCTCTTAAAATTTCTACTCCTCTAAACAGGGCTGCAGGCTGCAGAGTGGGCACTAAGCCTTTGATGTGTGAGCCTATGGGATGGAGATTTTCCTAAACAGACTATAGCAACCTCCTTATCTAACTTCTGTGTATCAAATATTAATTATTTGACCATTCTAAATCAACCCTAATATAAAACACTCAGATTCCCCACGTAATGTCCCCAAACCTGTTAGAATGATTCTATCTCCCAAGTCCATGTTCATCCTGCCTCACCTTCCTGCAGATGTTCCTAGCTTCCCACAGACTCCTGCTGCTGTCTTTGCCTCTGCATCTCATCAGCCTCTGTATTCCCCACATGGCCCTGTGTGGGGTGTTGTGTTCAAATTGCAGTATAGAGGGGTGGTAGGAGGTGGGTCAGGATTAAGAAACTCCTTTGTTTGGTATTAACCATTCCTTGCCATCTTTTGGTCATTGCTGAGTTAAGATGCTGAGGATGCAAGCTTTGGGACATTATCCCATAAGTCTCTGTGTCTTCCTCCTGCATCTCCAATGAGTAAATGAGTAAATTCCATTGTTTTCAAAACAAGGACAAAACAACGGATTAATCAGTAAAATTTCCAAAGTGGATTCCTGGGATTGGGTGGATAATATTTTCACTCTAATAGAGCTTTTCTAATTTCCTTCACGGAGGAAGGTGGAACACAGAAGCACAGAGCACAGAGATTGCCAGGCAGTTTCAGTGAATCACGGCTGACAATAAACACTCAGAGTTTCTTGTGGACATTTTCTTTACTAAGGAGCTGACAGAGCTTCAAAGATGTGACAATCTCATGCACATGCTGTACATGCAAGCTGAAATACACAAGAAGTAATAGAGAGTGGACTTTGCTGAGCGTCTATTTCCCAGTTAGCTAAAATGCCAACTAGTTCATACAAAGAAGAAAAATGCAAGCGTCCCTCCCTGCTCTGAGGCATTATGCTTTCTAAGGGGGTGTTTTCTCTCTGGTAACTCAGAACTACATATGTTATTCTCATAATCTCAGTTGCAGAGAGAGCCTCCCACCCCACAAGTCTCTGCGTCTTCCTCCTGCACCTCCAAGGTTGTCTGACAGACTCAGACCGGAAAGCAAACATCAAAGTAGCTTATATGTTCAGAGCAGAACTGTCCCCAAGGCAAGAGACACAGGGTCCTTTCTGACCTTAGGAAGTTACCCACCTGCTGCCTTGCTACTGCTGCGGCCACATGTCTGATGCTTAAATATATGCCTTTCCACTTTGATTTTTAGTTTTTAACATTTTTTTTTTTTTTTTTAATCTTAAATACCATGTGCGTGTGGAGATCACAGAATGGCTTTAAAGATCTGGTTCTTCCCTTCTACCATTGGTCCTGGGATTGGACTTTGGACTCAGGTTGTCCGACCCAGTGGTAAATGCCTTTATCTGCTGAGCCATCTCCCTATACCCCTCTCCTTTAAAATCCGGCTGCCTTTAGGATTTTTTCTCTATTAGCAGTTTGCAAAGTACAGTACTTACGCAATATTGGAAAATGTTGTTGGAAAGCTCCTATAGTACTTGTGTATGTCACAAACTTCAGAGAAATCATCAGTAAAAAGAATTATAGTTATTAAACTAGAACAGAAATGAAAGCAATAAAATTTTAATCAGTCTATGTTGGATTAAATGGTGGGATGTGGTGAAGTCCTGCGTCCGCTCCCAGGGTTTGGGCCTCTGGGAGTGGCGGGACACAGGAAGTTTGACTGTGCTCACCCCATAGCACCGCCGGGTGGTGTCGGGCTGTGAGAAATGGAGGGAACACCACCCAGGGGTGGGGTAGTGCAGCCTGTGGTCCTGGGGACCGCTGGAAGCCAGCTCTGTCTGGTTCCTAGGCTCTTGGGCATCCCAGATGCCGCTGGATGCTGCGGAAGAGCTGAGAACAGAGTGAGAGGCCGCGGCTTGGATCTAGCCTGGGTCAAAGGGGAAAAGCAGGGAGGAGACCGGCTGGGTCCCGCAGGGACTGGAGTCTGTGGCTTGGAGTCGGCTAGCTGGGTAGCTTGGTTTGGTTTGGTGGTGGCTGTGGCTGGGCGCACTGGGAGGCTTTCTGTGGGAGACTAGATGCAGCTCTTTAGACGAAGACCTGTTCCATCATTCTCCACGGCAGATCCCGATGAAGAGAGACAGTCCAGGGTTTCAGAGTGCTTATTCTCGTGGCAGAGAGTGACATGAGTGAATCCATACCCCCCAAGACCTCAGGGAGCTGCGAGGTTGAAATAGTGGCTGGGAAGGGGAGTGGCTAAGCCTCTAGGTACCTCATTAACATGAGGATGTCTTGAGGCTACTTGACTGGTAGTCACAGACCTATGAAGAGCTGCAGTCTCATGTCAGGAGCCTGGTTTTAGGAGCATGGCCAAACGCCTTCCATCCCTTGTAGGGTTTTTACCCCCTACTGGGTCGCCAGGGTTTAAGCCTGTGCTTGACAGGAACCAGGCTGCCTGTCACGGTTCCACAAGTCTAAAGTCAGCATAAAAAGAAAAGAAACAGAACGGAAGTGATAAATGGAAAACCAGTAATGACACCAAAGAGTCAAGCCTAATTCTTTTGGTTCCTACATTAAATGTAATTGCTATATGCACATCAGGAACACTGCAGAGATTCAGCCAGATGTTCCCGGGGCACTGAGAACAATTTAGAGGACTATATATAGAAGCCAATAAAAGTTTACATTTCCTTATTAAAATAAATTTTATAATTTATTTGTTATATCCTATTATATCATATAATTCCATTTATCTCATTAATATGGCATAAGGTTTAATTTGGGAAGTGTTCGTTCAAAGGTTGGAGAAAGAAAACTCTGAAGCCCTGGAAGGCTTGAGGTATCTTTGTTGAGATTTTCTTTTCCCATCATGATCTGTGAAGGTTCAGCGATAATCATTGCTATAATTTTAGATTTTGTCTGCAGTTACAGAGAAAAAAAATACTTGGTTTATTTTATTTTTGGATACTGTCCATATATGATAATTCCCCAAGGCCATGATCTACTGAAAACAGCTTCTAAAATTGGAATTCGTTGGACAATTAAACATCACTGACCGGCTGCCATACAGCAAGTGGGCGGCGACAGCCAAGGCCTTTCCAAACAATATTTTTAAATGTATTTTTTGGTGGCAAAATAAATAGATTTAAACATTTGGCTGAGCGGTATCATTTAGTGTGAATGTACATGACATAAAAAGGAATTTTAATTGATTTTATGTTCTTAGAGCTATACAAGTGAGGCCTCTCTGTAGGAAGTGAGGAATGCAGGCCCAAACTATTAACATCCTCTGATACAAATGCGTGCACCTATTTGACCTTCAAATGAGTTCTTATTTGCAATTCCTTACTCTCATTTCTCCTGAACACACATAAGCTTTAACTTCTGACTAATTATCCTGTATGGTATAATTTTAATATGGATGCAATTACAACTCCAGGATTTCTTCTCTAAAAGTTTATGTCTCCCAGATGTCAGATTATTCTGCACTGCATGGTTTGCTATGATCTTTGAGTCACAGTCTTGCTTTGATTAGGAAATATCATCACTTGATTATTTTAGAAACACAGTTAATGCCCTGCAACCCCTGTCCCCCAGGTTCTTCCATCACAGACATCACACATTGGTGACTTTTTCTGGCCAGTGTAATATGCTGTCATCCTAGGCAAGACCCCTGGCAGCTTCTAGTGTGTTTTGTGCCAGCTTGTTCTGACATGTAAATTCTATGTGTGGAATACTTTGAACGATATCTAACGTTAAAAAACCAGACAGTATTTCTTACTAATATTTGAGTCAATTCAACCAAATTGTAAAGATCTTGTCACAGGACTACTCAACCTTTATAAAGCAGGTGACACTCAACTCTGAGTGAATAGTTTTCTGCAACAGATTCAAAGAAGATGAATCCCTTAGCAAATATTTTAAGTTCGGGGTTTCAAATAGCAGCTCTTGGATTTTTTTATTTCAAATTATATTCTGGGAAGTATTTTGACTTTCAGAGTAGATTTAGACATATGGGCTGCAAATATATCTCTAAATATCTATACTATATACAGATATACGTAGTATTTAATTTACTTTGTTAAGAGAAAAAGATTAAAAGTCAGTCCTGTAAGCAAACCTCCATTCTCACCGTCTTGGTTAAAAGGAGACTGAAGTTTGAATAATGAGCCTTTATATCTAATCTTCTAGGAAGCCCAGTTACTTGGAGATAGTAACTTAAACCTGCCTGCTTCAGTGCCTCAGTTTCCTTTCTGGGTGTAAAGATGAAATGAGGACAATGAGCAAAGGTAATAAAAGATTTATTTATTTTTGTGTGTATGGGTGTTTTGTCTGTAGTTATGTCTACTCACCATGTGTGTGCCTTATGGTCTCAGAGTCCAGAAGAGGACATTAGAGGCCCTGGGATTGGAGTTCCTCTGAAATTGACCCTGAAATTGAACCCGAGTCCTCTGCAATGACAGTCAGTGCTCTGAACTGCTGAGCCATCTCTCCAGCCCAATATATATATATATATATATATATATATTCTTAGAATGTTTTTACTGATTTGATTATAAACATTTGATTGGACATCTAACATTTTACTCTCTAAACTCAGCCAACTGGAAAAATAGCAAAGAACAATTTAAATATTTACATTTCCTGTAACCCATGCTATATTGTTTTAATTTCTTTTTAATTATAAATGTCATTAGTAAATTTGTTTTGTGTGTGTAGTTGCTTCAAAATTCTGTAGAAACCTAGAAACAAAAACAAAGTCATCACATCACAACAAAGAACCCAAACCCTTCAATTTTAGATTGCCTATGTGTTTTGTCATCTCTCTCTGAGGATTTTGTTATAGGCTTTGTCCTGAGCATGCTCAGTTTGGGGTACCTGCTGCATGTTCAAATACTGTGGGCAGGGATGGCTGGGTCCTCAGAATCTGGAGTTGTAACTAGACTGTAAGGGTCAGAGTGTGTGCTAAGGGGTTAGGAGGGATACTGAGGTCAGCATTCCTCCCTTGCAAGCATAGGTGCTTAGCCCTGTAAGGTTCTGTAAGGTTCTGTAAGGTTCTGTAAGGTTCTGTAAGGTAGCAGCCAACTTCAGTGTGACCGGTCCACGTCACACATGTTTGCACACTGCTGAGTAATATCCCATCACGTGGATATACATAGCCAATCTCTTTCTGTTTATAAACATTTGGGTTTGTTGTCAATTGTTAACTACTACGACTAAATTTTCTATTAACATTTATAAACAAAGCATTTTGGTCACAGATGTTTTGTTTGGTCATCAGAAGCTTCCAATAAGGGAATTCCTTCTTACCACATTTTCTTGCTTCCACTGGGACAATCCTGTGGCCCTTGTGTCCTATGACTCTTTTCATATTCATAAGCACATTAACGTCTCAGTGTCGTTCTTCCTACTGCTGATAGGAACAATGACACTCTACAGACGTCAGTTAAGTGACTGAGGAAATGACGGCTGAATAGATAGGTGGTGAAACAAGACTGTAATAAGAGTAAAACATTGTTTATTCCCCCTGCACCCTGCCCCCTGCCCCCTGCCCCCTGCCCCCTGCCCCCTGCCCTGTATTTACTTGGCAGTGGTCTGGTTGGTGTCACACCAGTTTCCACCCTGTGGCAACTTTAAATGCATGAAGGTCCCAATCCTGAGGGTTACAGCAATACCTAGAGAGGAAATACTGTTGGGTAAATTCAGTCTGCGTGTTCTTTTCTGAGTAAATCTCTGTGAACAGAGCTGCACTTTTAGTGCTGAAGTGAGAGAGAATGTGAGTCTTACAAAGACTGATGGGAATTGCTCTCTCTCTCTCTCTCTCTCTCTCTCTCTCTCTCATCACAACTTTCCTTTCCCTTCCTATTGTCCTAAGAGTTAATCCGTCTATACTCTCTATATTTGTTCCCACCTACTTATCTTTAGCTTCGACTTTCTTAGACCTGAAATGTGGTGTCTGCCACTCAGGCTGGTCATTATTTCCAACGTTCCTCCTCGGCTTTGCGCCTTTCCTGCAGTCTGGCATTTTAATCATAGGTACGATAGATGTTTGGAAATTGTCCCACAGATCTTGGATGACTTTTTAAAATTTATTTCTTCTTGTATTTAATTTTGGGAAATAGCAGTGTCCCTATTTTCAAGTTCATTTTCCTCCTGCACCTGTCGACTGTTAAGCTCATCAGAGACATTGTTGCTCTCTGCCACAGCTAACGCACTTCTCTTTTCCTTCAGAGTTTCCTTCTGCCTGGATACCCATCCATTCTTCCGTGCCATCTACTCTTGCTCTGTGTGGTGAAATATGTCACCAGCAGACTTTAAATTCCCCATTTGAGACTGTAAGCCCCTTTTGTATCTGAGTCTAGGTAACTGACTGCTTTATCTTTCCAGTTTCTGTTTCCTCCAGCCTTTTGCTATGTCTTTTGTCTTTTTTGTTTGGGCACTGGACATGCTGTGCCAAGAATAAGAACCAAGAGAGACTTTTGGAGGACAGATTTATGTTATTCTGTCAAGGAATTGGCTGTGTTTCAGGCTTGTTATCGATATGTGCCATAATGTGGCTGCATGGGACAGTTTTGCAAGTTCTTGGGTGTTTTTGTCTTCTATCCTGAATTTGCCTTTGCCAGAGAAAGTTGTGCATCTTTAAACTATAATACACTATTATTTTACTGGGGCTCTAGTGGTGCATGGTAGTCCTCTTATGCTCTTCTAATCAAACACAAGGCTTCTGTGGCTCTGTTTATCAGACCTACTCAACCCCGCAGCCCTTGCACGTGTCTGCAGCTTTTTGACATGATGTTTCGACTGCTGCTCTGGCCCTCATGGATTGCTGCTCTCTGTCACTCAGGCAGACTGAAAGGACACATGGGAGCGAGTGCCTTTCTGCCTGACGTAGAATAGTGTTTTCACTAGAAGTTGGTGTTAGGAGAGGGCATGGACATTCCAGGCTCTTTTCATCCTTCTGCCAGTGCTGCTTGCAGTTCTCTGTCACATGACTCTAAGGGCTTTTTTACAGGTAAAGTCCACAAAGTGTCTGGGTCAATCCTGAGACGCTGCTTACTCTGTCTCTGACGGTTCAGTTTAGCAGTGGTGCCCTTGTCCGCAGCTTCTAGCCTTCCTAGGACATTGTTCTGTCTCTGTTTCATGTTGCCCTCTCATAGTGGACTGCAGCCTTCCCTAATCCAACTTCTGAGATTTGACATGTGCCTGTCCTCACGCTGTACTGAACAGATTCATGACTTCCCAACAAACAGATCGTTTTGTCCTAGATCCAGGATCTTGGATGCCTACTTTAGGGATATGGAAGCTTCTTTCATTAGCTTTTCTGTCTAGAATATTTTCAATAACTGCTTACATTTCTTCCCATGCCTTTTGGAGCTTTAGGTTTGCCACCCATACCCAACTATATTTAGACATCCGGATGGCATCTCTTCTGAACCCTGTGGCTCAGGTGGACCCAGAGCCTCCTTCAGCTCGTTGACTGCTTCTGAGCCCACAGTCTCCCTGGTAGCTGTCTAAGGTCACACTCTAACCTCGATGGTTGTGATACAAATGACCAGTTTTCCTTAGAAATTCTTATGAAATCTCTCTCAGTTGAGTGATTCTTGCACATGCTACTGAATATTGTAATTTAAGTCTCTACTCTCCTTGGCTCTCATCCCATCTAACTTTGAAATTGACCTTGATATACAGCATAAGTGACTTTCATTAGACTTCAGTCTGAAGTCTCCAGGTAAATATTCCCCTCTGAGGTATTGCAATTGATCCTGATTGCAACTTACTTTGCTTTTTAGTCCCTGGTTTTCTCTGTGGTTTTATTTGGAATCACTTGTTGCTAAGGCACAGTCTTGATTAGTAGTGATTAATTTTCTATTCAGATTTTATAATAGTACATCAACAGACTAAAAGGTGAATTTTGTTTTCTTTAATTCTATGTATTTGACAGAGTGAATGTCTCCTAATGCCTTTGTTAAAGACAAAGTTAAATGATTAGGGAAAGCCACCCAGGAGTAGGTTTTTCAAAGGTACTAAAATTACTGCTTTTTATTTTAGTATGTTTTTATTTTCTCCTTAAGTATAAGCCACTAGAAAGGGATAATAACATGTTTTAAGACTCTGAATCATGCTTGAAAATGTATTTATTTAAGAGGAAGAAAGAAAAGATTTTTGACAACAGTTCTGTCTTTGAACTTTAAGATTGAAATTTTTTTCTCTCTCTATGAGAAGTAACAAAGCAGCCATAGAAAGTGTTAAAGTCAAGAAAACTGAAGTTAAAAGAAAACGTAACTGTTTATCAACAAACCATAAATCTAGCGAAACTTGAAGACGAGTGTTTGTTGAGGGAGACACGCTTTGGTCTCTCCCCAGTCCCCAGTTTCTACCCCATTTCTAGAGTAATGCCTTGCATAAAGGAAGAGCAAAGTAAATATTCATTAAATGAGCTGAAGGGAATATGGCACCAAACTAGAAAGAGAGAGATTTAAAATGCATCATTACATCATACTCTGGCACCCGTGTCCTTGCGTCTGCATAAAGGAATTCTGCTCCTTCTGAGCACGTACTGTGCCTTGGATTTTGGTTAGTTCATAATTTTGGTTATTTACAAACAACAGCCATACAACAGAATTATTAGTCTCTTTATTTTCTAGATTGAAAAAATTAGTTTAAGAGATCTAAGCTGTCCAAGATCACAGAGCTAAAATAGGGAACATTAAGGGACTAAATATTCATGTGCACATGACTCTAGTTTCCATTTTGCATCACAGAAATTCTGGAAAACATAAATGCACTATACTCAGAGGGTGCTTCATACTCTTTTGGAAATAAAATCCCATTAAATATCTAGCGTGATTTTTAAAACTATGGTAATAGCAGAGCTACTGCATGTATCTTGAAAATTTATGTAACTGGTAACAGGAGTAAGAAAATATCATCTGCAAATATTCAGTATTTCTCACAGAATCTGCAATGATGCATTTTTTATTTTCCAGAGCCTTCCCTCCTCCCAGTCACAGCCATCTGGCTTCTCTCTGCATCTTGCTTTCTCAGTAGAGCTAAAAGAACAAACCGATCTGCCAGGAGCAAATCAATCTCTCATTATTCGTAATGTGTGAAGAGGTGATTCTGACAGTGAGCGGAGCGTTCATACACTGATAGGGTTGAAAACTTGTGTTTACACAACAGAAAGCATTTTCTTATAGACGAGAAAGAAAGGGAGTTCTTGGTTGCAGGATGCTGTGTCTTAATATGGAAGCTTGTTCCTTTTAACAAATAAAGTTAGGTGCGTCTCTGTAAGGAGGCTTCTTTCTGAGAATGTGGAAGAATCTGCAGAGGGTGCATTTTAAAACTACTGTAGTGGTATTGAAGGAAACTGTCAGAATTCATGGGTGAAAAAATTGACATCAAGGAGGGGAAAAGAAAGAGAAGGGAGATCGTTGCCTCCCAGTTAGGATTTAGTGGCTCTTAAATCTGCTCACCCAGTCCACACTCAACCTTTCAGACACTGTGCAAAACCGGTGAACGACAGAGGTGGAAATTCTATTATCAATGGACATAAAGACACGGCAGAACAAAAAGAAGGGACTCTGGTGGTTGTGGAATGGTGAAATTGGGTGCTGGGATTAAATGTGATTGACTGGCTGTTACTTTGGCTATCTTCTCTCAGCAAATGACTTTTCAATAATGTCCTGGGAGTTGGTGGTGGGCTTCCAGAATCCTAGTGCTTGGGAAGCAGACAGAAGAGGGTTGCAAAGGGGAAGCTGGCTTGGGGTACATGGCAAGCAAGACCTTGTCTAGTTGGAAAGCAAGAGAGGGGGGAGGGAGAGGGAGAGCAGAAAAGAAAGGAAAAGACAAGGGCTTGCCTGGGACACCTAACTCTGTGCCAATTGGAGAGGAGACTTTCTAGAAGAAACCCAGTGCAAACTTCTGAACAAACATCTGAGGTTGACAGGAGAGAGTAAGAGTTTCCTCACTGTGCGTATAGTGTGCAGAGGGCGGGGTGTGTGTGTGAGTGAGGTGGGTTGGTGGAGACCTGATCTACAGAGTTCTGGGATTCTATAGGCCAGGGTAAGAGTTTTGATTTTTATTCTATGTACATAGCAACACTGTTGACTGTTCAGAGGTAGATGAGAGCACCTCTCTGGTTTTCCTTGCTATTCGGCAATAAGGCAAGCCTCTTTACCAAAAAGAGGCTTTTAGGGCCAATGGGTTCTCAATAGTGTACATAGCATCATGGCATGGTAAGAGGTTGGGAGGGAAGGAGAAGAGGGGGAAGGAGGAGAGAGACAGAAGCAGAAACAGAGACACACAGCATGGGAGACAGAGAGAGGGAGAGAGAGGAAGAGAGAGAGAGAGAGAGACAGAGAGACAGAGAGAAACAGAGACAGAGAGAATGAGAATGTATGCACATATATACATATGTTTGTATGTATGTGTTCGTGTGTGCACGTGCATGAGCGTGTGTGTGTGTGTGTGTGTGTGTGTGTGTGTGTGTGTGTGTGTACATCTGGGTCTCTTTCCCTCTTCCTACAGGATTCAACTACAAAGACTCCCTCTGATAATTCAATCTAATTCTCATCACTTCTCAAAGCTCCACTGCCAACCCTCACAGGCAGATTACATTTTTATTTCCTTGTTAGCTCACAATGGAGATTAAACTTCAGTACAGGAAGTCTTGAAGGGCACACTCAGTGTCTAAGACACTGGTGGGACAACGTGGAGAATGAATCTTGGAGAAGAATCTAGCTCAACAGAACTTGCAATGGTTGTATATTACATACTCATTGGTCTTACACAGCAGACATGCATGCAAGTTTTACACATATTTCCATTTTAAAATATTACACGACTAATGGAAGAATATATAGTGAAAATAGCAGTGCTAGTCTGTATCAGTGCAAGAGAAATCGCCCAAATGCCAGTCAGTTTCCCTGTTTGAATTCCTTCGGGTCAACTCATTTATTCTCTTCGTCAATCAAATGCATGTGTGCAAACTCAGTCCCCAGTGTCCACGGATGCTTTTGTTTACACCCAGAGCCCTAGACATTGTATTTCTTGGTTGTATTGTACATCTCCACTTGTCCCTTTTGTTTTGTTGAAGAGATTGATGTTTTTAGTGATATAATTTTCAGCATGTCGGCTTTATTTCTCTTCCTCTCTGTGCAGAACATACTGTATAGCCTCAGGAAATTGTGCCCAGCTGTAAAAAGGTGTAGGCTATTATAGTTTTGTAATTCTCTGTGCGACTTCCATTTCACAAGAATCCCTACTGAGAAATGTCTTTGTTTAAGACACATGGATACCTGCAGTCTTAAAAGCATAAGAAATCTGGAATCTAAAGCTGGCAAAAACATGTTTCAGATATTATTATAGTTATATAATAATTGTGAGAGATGAAAGACATTTTAAGATTTACTTTTACATTTATCCTTGACAATCAGCGCCTGCTATGATAATAAGCTGACATTTACTAAATGCTCACTGTGTGCCAGGCAATAGCTTCACAAACAATATAATAATTTTTCCAAGCATGTGCTTCCAACCATTGCTGTATGTGCCAATCAAGTACTGGATGCTTTAGGATACTTAGTTAATATATGAAGCTCTTGGCTTTAATGAGGTCACACTCAAAGAGGAAAATATTTTGAATTGTAGCAGATCCTCTTATTAGCACTATAATAAGGATCTGGATTTGGGAAGAGTTCAGTGCAAACACTTGGAGCAGTGCAGATGGGTATCTTGGTGTGTGCTCTCTACTCAGCTTCGGGAATTAGATGCAAGTCTTCGCAGATACCTACTATAGGCAGAAAAAAAACCCCATCTGTCTGCATCAACAAGGGACTTAACAGGACCTAGAGGCCCCAGAATGAAACTTACAGTCAAATACAAATGACAAAAGCAGTTGAATAGATAAATGTAGTTGACATCCTACCCCATACTAAAGAACAGATAAGACCTAGAGGGAAGTTACCTGAAGGGATGTGACAGAGTTATCCCTCTCAAGTTGTCTTCCAAGTCTTTTCTAGAAGACAAAAGAAGGAAGGAAAAAATAACAAGTCTCCCATTGACTTCATGAGCAAAACAGTCTACAGTCAGATGTCGTCAGAAACTTCTCCTTTCTTCCATCTGCTCAAAGCATCCCCAGCCAGCTCAAAACCCGGGGAACATGTGGAGCCTCCGTTTCATATTCACAGATTTGGAGGAAGATTTTAAACTTTGATTGTCCATTTTGGGGGCAAAAGAATGAGAATCCAGGGGTGGGGGTGGGTTGGGGATGGGGAAGGAAACAGGGAGTACTTGGGAGCTCTGGTGTGTGCACAGTCTAGACATGAGAGCATGTCTAGATGGGAAGCAAGGGTGGTACATGAGAAAGAGTAAGGTTGATGTGGGAACTACCCCAGAACACCAGAATGGCTCAGACCAGACGAGAAGATACCTAACGCAAATGAGGCTGGCAGGAGGGAAAGGCAACGGTAGCTTTCCATGCCCAGAATTGTAACCTGCGGAATGGGCTCACTGCGGATTTTTGTCTTCAGTGCGATTACAGCAGGAGTTTAGAGAGTAGCTTAGTGTAGGCTCTGCTACCCTGGGGACAAGAACTGGCAGAGATCTTAATGCTGGAATTCACAGATATATGATCCTTTTAAGATTGCAGGAAAATGTCCTACTTCCTGAGCAAAACACATCTTTGTAGGGAACGTATCTAATACTTTATTTTATTTTTTTTAAAAAAACGGATTTATTTTTATTTTATGCGTATGGGTGTTTTGTCTGCATATATGTCTGTTACCACTTGCATGTCAGATGTCTGCAGAGTTATAGATGGTTGTGAGCTGCCATATGGTGCTGGGAACTGAACCTAGGATCCATGGAAAAGTATCCAGTGCTTAGCAGGTGAGCCACATCTCCAGCCCCAGTGTCCAATACTTTGACCAGAAATAGCTCTACAATGTCAATGAAGGTCAAGTGCTGTGGATTAAGGAAGAGAAGAGTTAAAAGAAACCAAGTGGGCAACTATCAGTGTAATAGAAGAAATGAATCATAGGCTGTAAGTAAAAATATAAAGCATATTTTCAGGTGACAAGATTTTGGGAGGAAAGTAGGTAGAGAAATATGTGTATGGGGTGTCTCTCTCTCTCCCTCTCTCTCTCTCTCTCTCTCTCTCTCTCTCTCTCTCTCTCTCTGTGTGTATGTGTGTGCGCACTCACACATGTAGTTGTTGTTGTTGTTGTTGTTGTTGTTTGAGACAGGATCTTGCTATGAAGCCTGGGATGGCCTCACACTCCATAAAGAGACCAGCAAGGCATCAAACTCACAGAATCCTCCTGCCTCCTGAGGGCTAAGATCAAAGGTGTGCACCCTGACACCTGGCCTGAGGTACTGGATTTTAACTTACAGAATTTAAAATTTCTTGGACCACTGCAACTAGGATAGGCAAAAGACATGTGAATGTACCCCTAAAATCTCCTGGAGCTGGACTAGGAAAACAGATTTTTGTGTCCAAGAGGAAACATAAACACACAGCAATGGAAACCACAAATGTAAATTCCCTGACAATGGAGCTGAAGTGCCTCGTTAGCTACAGGACTTTTCTTTGGCCCCTTAACTGTTGTCAGGTTCCCTGGTCACACTCTTTCCTTCTCGTTTTCTGCCCTCAAGATTCTGTAATTTGTCTTTTGGGCCTCAATTGAAAACTATTTCTTTTATAGATTTTTTTTCTCCAAAAATAGGGGAAACCTGAAGAAACTGCATTTCTTTTTCTTGAATGCCCCGGGACTCATTTCCCAGCTTCTTATTCTGAAATGGCTTTTAGTTCTCATCTGCCTTTACGGCTGACTTAGAAAACTGAACATGGCCTTCTCCAGGCACTCATCTTTAAGAGGGGCAGGCAGGGTTTTCCTTTCCCTGGGGAGCTAATCTGTAGAAAGCTGTTGGCCACAGTTTGGACAGTGCTAAGTAAGTTCTGTGAGAAGCTCTAACCTAGATTTATTATTCATTGCTTGTGTTCATTCCTGCACCCTGACAACACTGATCATATGAGGAGGATGTATTTCAAGAATGTAAGGGCAGAAGCCATACATGTTTCCTTAGATATAAAAAAAAAAGTCCAAGTGAAAAGATATACAGGCAGCTCAGAAGTTCAATAGTACTGCTTCTGGAAATTACTTCAAAGTGTAAGAAAAATACAAGCCTAGTTTTCTATCATTTAAATTTTAAATGTTCCAATTTTTCTATATCTTGGCTATTTTTGTTACACTATCTTCATCTTGGCAGAAAAATAGAGCGGAATATGCAACATGCATTTGGGGCAGTAACTTGAAACTAATGTTTCAAGTGAACCTTGCTTTCTTCCTTGTGGCTATTTTACCCTAACAGTATGGACAGAGCAAACACTGGCCACCAGTGAGAAGGCTGCTGAGAGACCATCCTCAAGGTGACTGAAATTGTTAGGAGACCTGGACCACGCTCTTCCTCCTTCCAGCCACTTGAAAACACCCCTTGTCCCCCCCCCCCTTATTTGCCAATTTCTCTGCACTAGATATTTTGCAGAGCCTGGGATGCCCTGAAAGTGCATGATAATGCTTCTCTGCTTCACATTTTGAGGGTGCTATGTGGCAGAGCTGAAAAGTGAGTGAGGATTTCTAGGGTTGGCACATCAAAGGGGTTCAGGAAAGAATGAGAATCATCACCCGGTTTCATTTCACAATAAAGGTTTTATTCTCCCCTTGGCCTTAGTGCTAATCATGAGCGGTGCTTGGGACTTGGGCTGGTTTGCCAGCTCCACAAATGGTCCCTGGTAGGAGCTTAAGACCTCAGTACTTCAATACATTAAGGTAGATTGCCAGCCAAGGGCAGGGAGAAGACATGCACAGTCTGAAGCTTCAGGACACATTTGTCTTCTGTCTAATTTAGCTCAGGTAGACGATTGTACATGCATAACATGGGGTCCCAAATTCCATAGCAACAGAAGAAGCTGCAGCGCCGCGGCCACAGTGGGAACCGCGGTGTTCCTCATCTGCCCTGTTGAATTGGACTTTTCTTTTTTCCTCGGTTGTTGCCCAGAAACAACTTGTGTGCTGAGGAAAGAGGAACCTCTCCCAATGACCCTGGAGTATAAAGGAATTGGAGCGAGCACAAGGGCCTCAAAAGTTGAGTTAAAAACCCAAAAACTTAGTTGGTATTATGACAATTGTATTAGGATAATGACTCTAATGGAGACTCCAGTTTATAAAATTTTTCTTTCATACAGCAGTCTGCTTAGATACTTCAGCACGGCACATTATCTCCCTTATCAGGAACTTGGCTATTGGTGAGGCCTTTTTAAAAAAGAAAATTATCTATTTATTTACAACCCAAATGTTGCCTCTCCCCTTCCAGTCCTCCCTCAAAGAGAACCCCCCTTCTCCTCCCTCCCCTTCTCTTCTGAGAGGTTGACCCTCCCCCCCTACTCCCCCCACCGTACACCCTACCCTGGCACATCAAGTCTCTACCAGATTAAGTTCTTCCTCTCCCACTGAGGCCAGCCCTGTTGGGGACCAGATACCACAGTGAGGCTCCAGCTTTAGCCTCTGTTCCAGTTGTTGGGGGGCCCACATGGAGACTGAGCTGTATGTCTGCTGCATATGTGCCAGGGCCCCATTTCAGACCCTATGGTGAGGTTTTTATGGCCAGAATGCTGATAGTGACTATAATGTCTGTGCATACAATTTGGGAATACTGCTATCTTAAAAACCAACTGTCTTTCTATCCATGGACATGGATGTCTTTTCATTTATTCAAGTTTTAAGTTTTAGACAATGTTTTATAGATTTCCCTCTACAAATTCTATGATTTATCTGTCTACTGTATTTCAAAAGTACTTCTGATGCTAGCATAAGTTGAATTATTTTCTTCATTTTATTTTATAATTAGATCTGAATTAAAGGCTTGTCTTCCTACCTCAAAGATATGGATTAGAAGTGGATCTTCTTAATTCCAATAAAGCAAACATTCCTCACAGGCGTGCTCTGCATTCTTAAGCTTTAGTTATTCTAGATGTAGTCAAGTTGACAATCAAAATTATAATGGCACTGCCTTTATTTCTATGTTTTGGTATCTTAATTTATTTTGTCCCCATAATTTCCTCATCAGGAATTTTCAAGTCCCTGTGGGACAGAAGTAGTGAGGACCCAGGTTCTTGCTTCGTTGCTAGTTGCAGGGAGAGACCTGTGTGTCTGGTCAGAACATTCACTGTTAGTAAGGTTTACTTAGACACCTTTTACCAAGCTGAAGGGGGATCTTTGCATTTCTTGTTTTGTTTTTTGTTTGTTTGTTTGTTTGTTTGTTTGTTTTTTACATTTTTCACTGTAAAAATGTGTTGCATCTTGTGATAATAAGGGTTAGAGCTTTCATATTTGAGACAGCTTTGCATTCACTGGAAAATTCAGTTGGTTGTGCTGTATATAATTCCCCGTGGTACAAGCTCCTATAGGAAGGGGTCCCGGCATTTTCCTTAGTATTTCTATATCTCTATTTGTAAAGAATGTTAGTTTTTGTTCCTCTGCTTTTTCATGGTCTTGGCTGGTTTTAGTAACAGGGCAACTCTAGCTTTATTGAATGTGCTTCCTGCTTTTCTTCCTTTCTTTAACTCTTTCCTTTCTTCCTTCTTTCCTGGGGAAATTTCGTGACGTATTGCTAGCAAATTTTCTTCAAGCTTTTGCCAGAATTCCCTAGGTAAATCATGGGCTTTTGTTACTTGTCCTGGTATGCTGATAAAATATCCTCGCAAAAGCAACTTAAAGGAGAAAGGGCTTATTTTGGTTCAGAGTTTGAAGGACAGTCCACCATGATGGGGGTCCTGAGAGAGGGATCTTGAGGCAGTTGGTGAGACTGCATCCATAGCTAAGAGGCAGGAAAATGAGTGCTGTGTCCTTGGCTTACTATTTCCTCCCTTATGCGGTTTAGGCACTAAGGCCACAGAATAGTATTGCTCATTTTTAGTATAGGTCTTCAAACCTCAATTAACCAAATAAACACCACTCCTCACAAGTGTGCCCAGAGGCTAGCTGATCCCACCCGGGTGCTTCTAGATCCTGTGAGGTTGAGAGTTGACACCAACCACCACACTATCTTAGTCTGACCCTTCTTTGTTAGGAGTGTTTTTGATTCCTAATTCAGCATCTTATCTTGTTACTACATAGGACGGTGTGCTTTTGTTTCCTATGGAGTTTGAGTTTGTCTTTTTTCTCCAGGTTATCTACTTTGTTCTCATACCATTGTTTATAATATCATACCACATTCCTTTTCTTGTCTGGTAGATTGTCACTGATAATCTCTTTGTGCTTTCTTAAAAATTTTAGTTTGAGTATCTTTTTTTAATTGGTCAGTCTGGGTAAAAATTCTTTGCAGAGGACCAACTTCAAATTTCCCCTATTTTCTTTTTTATTAATTTTTATTCTAATCTCCATTCTTTTATAATAACCCACACCTATGAGTTTCTATGCTATCATTGCATTAGCCACATATGATATATGGTCTTAGCATCTTCATTTGGTGTCTTCCCACTTAGTAAAACTTCAACTATTTGGAAGTGTACTGTTTAGTTTTTGATGACTTGTGATTTTCTCAAAATTCCTACCTCTATTTTGTTGAGAACCAAAGAGCATACTATACATAATCTCAAGTTTTGATATTAATTAGGACATTTTGCAGTCTATTAGGTGGACTTTGCTGAGAACGTTCCCTGCGCGTGCGTGATCTGCCATTGCTGGCAGCAGTGCTTTACAGACATCTCTTAGCTGGTTTGTAGCTTTGTTCAGGTCTTCTGCTACCTCGTCCCTTTCTCTGTGTTTGTCCCTACTCTGATGTCCATCTCTCACTGGGCAATTGTCTGTTTCTTAAATCTGTCAGTTCTTGCTTCATTATTTTGAGGCTATAATATTTGGTAAATGTTTGATGAATGTGCTTATTCATATTAAATATATCTCCTAGCTCATATTAATGCTTTTTTATGATCATTTATTTGATGTTAATGACTACTCTGTCTCTGCTTTGATAACTGTTGGCATAGTGTATCTTTTACAGGCTCTGAACATATTTATGTCTGAATATAGAGCGTATCTAGTGTAAGCAGCTTACAGTTAGAACATATATTTGTATTTTACCTGTCTTTGCCTTTTGATTTTTTTGTATTTTTTGATTTTTAATTTTTGCATTGGTTTTTAATATCTTTATTGGGATATAATTTGTAAGATATGAAGTATGATGTCTTGACATATGCATACACAAAATGATTATTGTGACCTCATCAATATATCCATTCTATAGTTGATTCACTTTTCATAGTGATAATACTTATGATCTAGCAAGACTCTTAGCATGTCTCAAGAATCAAAATGTTTATTAGCAAGTATATAATAAAGCAGTGTCACCACACTGGATACTAGACCTTTAGAACTTTCTCATCCTCTATAACTGAGGCTTTGTAATCTCTGACCACCACCTTCACATCCACACCCCAACCCCGGAACCAAGTGTTCGACTCCATTTCTATGAGTTTTCTAAATCGTATATTTAAGTGACATCATATGATAGTCATCTTTCTGTCCATTATACAGCATTCATCTTTCTCTGGTATGCTTAATGCCCACCAGTTTCATCTGTGTCACAATTTACAGAGATTTTCTTTAGTATAACATGGAGAATATTATGACAGTGTATGAAAATGTGTATATATACCTTTCTCACGCATTCATCTATTGATAGGCATGTTTGCCGACTCTATAACTTGTCTATTATTAATGATGCTATGATTGACACTAGGGCTGAAAGGCTTCTGTATGCTGATTTTATTTCCCTTTGATACATTTCCAGCTTGGGATTACTGAGTTATATGGCAGTCTTACTTTGACTATTTTCTAGAACCCCTAAATATGTTTACATGAATTTAAATTCATACCATCGCTGTACAAGACTTCCTTTTTTCTATGTCCTCAGCAGCCAACATTTACTGTCTTCTCCCTGTTTCAGTAATAACCATCTAACAGATCTGATATAATATGTCATGGTCTTATTTTTGTTTCTTTAATGGCCAGTAATATTGAATCACATATATACCAACTGTTTGTGTCTCTTCTTTTGAAAAATGTTTATTAAAGTCTTCCATTTTTATATTTATTTGTTTTATTTTATGTGCATAAGTGTTTTGCCTGCATGTATGTGTGAATACCATATGCATCCTGGTGCCTGCAGGGGTTAGAAGAGGGCACTGGAGCCACTAGAACTGGAACTACAGTTGTGGGCTGCCATGTGGGTGATGGGGACTGAACCTGGGTCCTCTGCAGGGTAGCAAATGCTCTTAATCGTTGAACTGTCTCTCTGGCTTCTATTTATCCAACATTAAAACCAGATTATTTGTTTTCTTGGTACCGGGCTGTGTAAAATCTTTATGCATTTTTGCATATTGAATTCCTATGATGTCTGATTTGCTTCTCTCTCCCCTTTGTTGCTTATTCCTCACCGTTGTTTCTTTGGCTGTGTGGGAGAAGCCTTTTACTGCGATGTGATGCCACTGTGTTCTGAAATTTTATGTCACAGGTTTATTAGCTCTGGCAGTACTATCAATAATGGCTTTAGGGTTTCTCTGTAAGGCTGTCCTCGGCCACAGAGGCAGTTTTAGTTCTTATACTCTCGTTTGGATCTCATTTATTTCTTTTTCTTACCCAATTTCTCTACCTAGGACTTTCAGTGTGATGTTGGATAAGAGTTACATTGTCGGAACCTTAATTTCTTCCCTTACCTTAGACAAAAGTTCTCAGGCTTTCATCAGTGAGTTTAATGTTAGGTTAGGATAGTGATATCCAGCCTAATTATCCATGTTAGAGTTGTGCCTCCTATGGCATGCTGAGGTAAACTACTCTTGTACCCAATTCTTTGAGATTTTTAAAAAAATCACAATGATGTGGACTCTCATCAAATTCTTTTCTGTCATTGTTTAATCCTGTATTTTGTAAATGCTTTGTCTCACATTTGGTTATGTATGCTAGGCCATCCTTTCTTCTCAGCTTTCCATGGAGACATCTCATTTGATACTGATTGGTTATTCTTTTGAGGTGTGTTAAATGCACTTTGCAAGTACGGATGGTCCCTTCCTCACGAGTGCTTAGATTACAATTTCCCAGTCTTAATATGGTATAAGAGTGACACATATTCAGCAGACATCAAATATTGACTGTTTGATCGTTTTCAAAACTAATGCCAAGCAGTACAGACATCCCTCTCAGGCTAGGCAGGGTCAGCAAGACACAGCTTCCCATCAGCCACATTGACTGTGAAGTGCAGACACTGTCAAATAGGTCAGGTATAGTAAGTGCACTTTATAGTGTTTATAGTAAGTACTTTAAGCATAGGATATTTGAGCTTGGATGAGTATGTAGAATGTAATCACCTCCTAAGTTGAGAGGTACCTATATTTGTGATGGTCTTAATATTCTTATCCACCAGAAATATTGGTATAATTTTATTTTCTTATAGTTTGACTTTGGTATGAGGTAAATAGTAGCTCCATAAATGAGTTTTGAAGAATTACATTTTCTTATTTGGGGGATGATTTTGAAAGATGAGGACTTATTTTCTTTAAGTGATAGATAGAATTTGCTTATGCAACTACCAGGCTGGTGGATATTCTTTGCTAGAAAAAAAGTTTTTTACTATGTTTTTTATTTTCTTGAAGATTGTCATAAAAATCATATACTGAGGGTTCTTTTATGTTCTCTAATAATAACACGGTTTCACTAGATTCTAGTTTTACTTTGTTTCAAATAAGAATAATACAGCTCATATGAGAAATTCTCTGTAGTGTAGTGTGAGAAAGTGACATGTGTATCATTTTGATTATTAGTATCTTTTCTTTGCATGCAGCGGCAGCGAAGCCATCTCACTCATCATCCGCCGAAAGCTCCTTGAGTAATACTGCATGCGTGTTTATCAGTCGTGTGTATGTTCCAAATGGAAATCACCACGTATTTCTATGTTTCCCAATGACTTCTCTCTTTTGAGGCAGGAGGAACATGGGTAAATAAAGAGACAAGAAAGTACAGCCTTTTGTCTTCTTTTCAGATAGTCTCAGGTCTTGTCCAAAGACTATGAATTCAGTGAAGTTCTGAGCTCAACAGTAGAGTAATTTTCTCTATGTGGCTCAAGAAAATACCAGCACATATAGTAGGACATCATGGTGGTGTAAGCATACTTTCTCAATTGAGAAAATGCCTCCATAAGCTCAGGCTATAGGCAAGCTTGTAGGGTATTTTTAATATAAGGTATGTAATTAAATACTCTGTGTGTGTGTGTGTGTGTGTGTGTGTGTGTGTGTGTGTGTGTGTTCTTCACTATTTTGGTTTTAGATCTTTTTTGTTTTGACTTTTTTGAAAATTATTTATTTTTTGAGATTGTAATATAATTATACCACACCCTTCTATTTCTTCCCTCTAAAACCTCCTCTATATGTCTCCCTGCTCTCTTTCAAATTCAGGGTATCTTTTCTCATTAATTGTTTTTATATACATTTATGCATATGTAGAAAGATATACATTCCTAAATACATAAATACAATTGTGCAGAATTCATGGATCTTGGAGGAGAGCCTCCAATGGCCACATTACTAAACCAGCATACTCCCTAACTACACTCTAAAAATTTGTCTTTATATCCACAGAGAAGTATAGTCCTCATACTCCATTAAGGAACCTTCTCTTTGCAGCAGACTGAGCCCATAAAAGAGCAACCACAAATCAAAATACAGAGTTGTGGAGCCCAGTTCTAACCAGTACATCTACAATACAACTCCTATATCTAAGGCTCAGGGAACATTGTGGAAGAAGGGGAAGAAAGATGATAAAAGCCAGAGGATCAGTGAATTTGCTGTGAGATTGTAGCTCCTACTCTCAGCCACATGACAGCCTCAACATGAGCTAAACAAGGAAACAATAGACATTCCCCAGTAGACATGGGAAATAGCAAGAGATCTGAACTCTAGGCAGAGAGCTACAGGCAACTAAGGAATGCTGAGAGCATGATAAATGGTGAAAACACACTTACAAGTAACAGTGTACAGATTGGAGGAAAATTTGTGCCTAGGTCAATCTACTCATAATTGGTTGTTTGCATTTTAAACTGTGTCATCATTCTATTTTGGCCAGGTGATAGGAATGCATCCATTTTGCTAAGGTATTAAATTTGATGCTATGTTATTATGCATTCTTTTATGATTATCTGAATTATGTGATATCAGTTGTCATGTCCTCTCTTTTGATTTTACTTTTGAGTCTTCTCCTTGTTTTTTATTTATCAAAAATACATCAATTTAATTTATATTTTTAGGAAGTCAACTCTTTGTTACACTGATTCTTTTCTGTTGTTTTTAGTGTGTCTCTGAACCTAAAAATTTCTCCACTGTTGGTTATAACCTTTACCCCAACTTTGGACCTAGTTTTACTTCTTTCTCCAGTCTCTTGAGGTATAGCATTAGATTGTGTCTTTGGGGCTGTACAGGCTAGTATGATGTCATAAGAGAGAACCTTGACTGGGAAAATGCTTCCATGATGTCAGGCTATAGGCAAGCCTGTAGAGCATTTCTTAATCAGTGATTGATGAGGGAGGGTCCAGCCGATTATGGGAGGTGCCAACCCTGGGTTGGTGGTTCTGGGTTCTATAAGAAGGCTGACCAAGCCATGAGAAGCAAGCCAGTAAGCAGCACCCCCTTCATGGCCTCTGCATTAGCTCCTGCCTCCAGGTTCCCACCCTGCTTGAGTTTTTGTCTCATCTTCCCTCAATGGACTTTATTCAAAACATATAAGCCAAATAAGCCCTTTCCTTCCCAAGCTGCTTTTGGTCATAGTGTTTTATGATAGCAAGAGTCACCCTAATTAAGACATACATTGTTACCAAGATAATGGGGTGATTTAGTTAGGATTTCCATTGCTGTGAAGAGATACTATGACCAAGGCAACTCTTACAAGGACAGCATTTAATTGGGGCCTGGCTTATAGGTTCAGAGGTTCAGTTATTATCATCAAGGTGGGAGCATGGCAGTGTCCAGGTAGGCATAGGACAGGAGGAGCTGAGTGTTCTACATCTTCATCTGAAAGCCACTAGGAAAAGATTGGCTCCCACATGGCTAGAAGGATCTCAAAGCCCAAAGAGTTGTATTGTAGATGTATTAGTTGAGACTGGGTTCCACAACTCTGCATTTTGATTGGTTGTGGTTGGTCTCTAATGGGCTCAGTCTGCTGATACACAAGGCCACACCTACTCCAACAAGGCCACACCTTCTAAGAATGCTATTCCCTGGACCAAGCATATTCAATCCACTACGAAGGGTACTGATGTGACAGATATTACCATGTTTTTGGTAGGATTGTGGAAGGACTTTAGAACTTTGGTCTAGAAAAGTCATTGATTGTTCAAAGCTTGGTAAACTGCTCTGTGAGAGCTTGGAAGATAAGTGAGAAATGCAAATAATGGATGCCTGACTTGTGATGTTTCAGAGGAAAGTTTAAGAGTCACTTAAAGACCATTATCAGGGCTGTTGCAAAATTTGAGTAAAGAATCTGTGGTTCAGGTTAGCTGGGACTGAAGAGTTAGCTCTGATTAATAAGAAAGCAGAACCATTAAAGTGAAACCTTTGTTGATGGAACAGTTACTGTGTTAAATTTGAGAACCACAAGGAGAAAAGACCAAAGCCACAATTGGCCAATTAAAGCAAGCTGTATTATGGGGTACACCAAGGACTGGCCAGCCACCTGTCTCACTATAAGTTAGGATTTGAGAGAGCAGCCCCTACTGGCCTCTTGATGTCTCCATTATAGGAAAGATAAGGTATTCACCGGGGTTAAAGAGTTAGCTGTTAATACATTGCTAGAAAGATATAATGAAAAGGAAGGAACAAGTGTAAGAATATAGAGGATAAACACCACGTGAATGGGGTCGCAAATTCAGTATAGGTTGAAAAACATGTTTTGAAGTTTACATAAAATCTAAGAAAGAGAAACAGAAATTGTATTCTAAATTACAAATAGAAATCTTAACTTCTAAAGACTTAACACAGAAACTTACTCTTTAATTACAAACAGAAACCTTAACTTTTACAGGACAAACAGGAATTTATTCTTAGCAGGTTTAACTGCAATCAGAAACCTTAACTGGCATGGTATATTGTTCCCATTTTGGTCTCACAGATTATCAGCTAGAGCTGAGAAATTAGCAGTGATTAAGAAGATGCCAGCATTGTTGAGGTAAAGTCCACTGTGGGAAGTGTTTCCTTAGAGATGGCACACATAAGCTGTATCCAGAAGTGGCCAAGGTTGCACCTCATGCTGGCAACCAATCTTGGTAGTGAAAGACTCACCCAAGTGGTACTGGTTTTGAAGGCATGAAGTGGTCATGGAGAAGAGATGAGGCTTGGCACTGGGTGATAGGGATGGAGTCCCTTAAGAGAGTCCAGGAGAGGCTCATTGGTGAACAAGCAGCCCAGTTATAGGAAGAGACTTCAGAATTTTGGAGATGTTAATACCGTGGGACAACTGTCAAGAACAGCAGAAGCCATGGAGTGGAGCCACCCCAAGCTTAGGTGAAAATCTGTCTGTGCTGTAAAGTGAACTGGAGAAGTGACCCCGATCCTTTGGAAGAGCCCTGAAGGTCATGACTGGATCCTAAACATTGAACATTGAGTCGTTTACACAGTTGGAGTTCAGTTTTGCTTTGCTTTGATTGTGACTGTGCCCTGGTTCTTCCCTCTTAAAGTATTTACATTATTATTATTATTATTATTATTATTATTATTATTATTATTATTATACATGTTGGCATTCTGTCTAAACTCCACCTCACAGTTACCTGGCAACAGACAGGTATGCTCCTCCCTAGAGTTGCCTGGCAACAGTCAGGTGGGCCTGGCCTACTGTAAAAGGGGCTGCTTGCCCCCTCCTCTCTCTCTTATCTCTTTCTCTTGCCTCTCTCTTACTTCCCTTACCTCTCCCCAGTCCCTTCCCCCTTCTCTCCACGTGGTCATGGCCGGCCTCCACACCTCTATTTCTCTACTCTTTTCCTCTCTCTGCCTTTCTCTGCCTCTACTACCCTCTTAACTCCCCTCCCCATGCCCTAAATAAACTCTATTTCTATACCTTTGTGTGTGGCTGGTTCCTCAGGGGGGAAGGGATGCCTGGGCTCGGGCCTACTGAGGCACACCCTTCCCCCACACCTACCTCCCCATAACCCCATATAACATATATCTCTCTATATATTTTTATAAACACAACATTGGTGCCGTGACTCGGATTAGAAACTCTGCAGGTTTGCATCCCACCTCAGCCAACATGAGAGATCCACGCTCGCTGGCTCAAAAGAGCTGGTAAGCCCCCATCCCCCACTGGTCAGAGTAACCATCCACATGGACTCAGGGAAGAGTTCTTGAGCTCGGAGCTACCCTGTGTAGTCCTTGAGGATGGGAGATGACATTTAGTCTTTCACTGATCCTCGTGTTAGGACTTATTCCCTTGAGTGGGACATTCCTCTTTCCTTAAGCTTTCTTGCTGCCGCTGTGAATTCCAGGCTGAGCCTGGACAACTGCTCTCTCAGGAGCACCGCCCCCACCTCCCATGTGTCTTGCCCAGGGATCAGTCTTCGCCGCCTTTGTCCCTATTTAATGGGATGTCTTGGTCTAAAGCAATCTCTCTCCATCTCGCTAAACTGGCACTTTCTCGCTGAAAACCCATAGCAAGACTCTTCCCTCTCCCCGTATGATTTGCGACTTGCTGAAACCACTGGTTCAGCTAGTTAGCCTGAAAAGCAAGTCTGCTTAAGTGCTCCCTGCTGGGACACTC
Organism: Uromys caudimaculatus; assembly: GCA_028551405.1. NCBI lineage: Eukaryota > Metazoa > Chordata > Mammalia > Rodentia > Muridae > Uromys > Uromys caudimaculatus. The sequence goes on from CM052704.1 coordinate 36,174,294, forward strand.
CACTTGCTGCCCTTCCCCCCTCTACTCCTTGGCTCTGCTCGGCTCTCAGCAGGAAAGGTGGGTCCAGCTCTGCCCCGTGTGTCCTGCCAGAGGTCTCCTCCTTTAGACTTTCTTTCCCATGGGCATTTGAATACCTGCCGCCCTGCCAAAGCTCACAGCTGAGGTAAACAAACACAGCCTTGTTCCTGTTCATTCCCTATGTGCCCCTAAAAGAGCTTTTGCCTTGCCTTAGCAGCCACTTCTACACATGTGAGCCCTTTCTGTCTCTGTCCCCTGCCAGGGACTCTGCTGCCTCTCCTCTCCCTCCTGCTCAGCCAGTCCCTGATCCCTGAACTCCTCTCCACCTTCCAGCACACGCAAGAGACTTTCTCCCTCTTTCTATGTCACTGCTGCCTGCTTCCTTATTCTGGTCCTAGCCATATGTCTCTTTGCTACTGCTATTAAATTCTATTCAGTTATAACCAATGTATACAGTTCTTAATCCTGTCAGAAGTTTGTTAATTCTTAAGTTATGGCAGACAGAATTCCCAAAGTCCTTGACAGTTGGCAATGGTCGATGGTCTCAGAAGATGTGGACACAGCTTCAGGATACTGCCTAGATTGTGATATGACAATCACTGAAAACGCAGTGGACAAAACCGGATACCTTGGGTCAAGGGGCTTGGCTACTAAACCAAGGTAAGCTTACTTCCCATGTCACGTGTATCCATTCCAGAGAAAAAGCCCTGCGTCTTCGCAAGTCAGACCGACTCTGCCTGAGTTGCGACAGAGACCAAGGAACTGTTGATTAGTGGACTCTGTCATTTTTTAAATAATATAACTGCTAGATTATTGTTTATTTCTCAGACTTCTGACAATATTGACAGCTAAGCTTTCACAGAATGTAATCTGTTATCTCCTTGCCTTCCTCTTCTGGATATACCATTGTCCTAATGTTATCTGAGTTCCTATAATTTGCCTGACTCTATTAAAACATTCCACTATACGATCCAGCTTTTTCAACTTTTTAATCTTGTCCCTTCTGCTCCACAAAAGGTTCATCTTAAAGACTGTTCATGTTGTTAACTCATGTTGTTATCTCTTTTATAAACTTATAAGCTACAGAAAATCCACTCAGATCTGCCTCTCATGGACCCATTAGACTCCATCCAGATAAGTACATCTGTCCAAAGTTTCCATTTACTACCTATTCCAAAGGGTGGGATTCCTCTGGGTTTAAAATGTATATCTTAAAAAATTTTCTTTCTCCCAAATGTACTTAACCTCATTTTTCTACCTATAATAATGTGTTTCAATATCTTGTCAAGTCCAGGTGCTTACTACACCCAGAACAGCTCCAGAGAAGCAACTGTCAGATGCTCCAATCTCCTCTCAGACACAGACGCTGCTACTGGACCTGTTCCTTCTGACCTACCCTCAGATGGCTCCACAGACCCTGGACAGCAAGGAAACTGCCAACTCTCCTACGACTGGACAAACATCCCCTACCCCCATTCTTCTAGGTTCCCCAGAGACACGTCGCCCCCAATGCCAGCATGAAGCAGTCAGATATTACGACGATCCTATTCCTGCTTTACCATTGCCTCTTTCTAGTTTTCTTTTTAATTAAACCAAAACGGGGAATGTTAGCATTCTGTCTAAACTCCACCCCACAGTTACCTGGCAACAGCCAGGTATGCTCCTCCCCAGAGTTGCCTGGCAACAGCCAGGTGCGCCTGGCCCACTATAAAAGGGGCTGCTTGCCCCTCCTCTCTCTCTTATCTCTTTCTCTTGCCTCTCTCTTACTTCTCTTACCTCTCCCCATTCCCTTCCCCCCTCTCTCCACGTGGTCATGGCCGGCCTCCACTCCTCTACTTCTCTACTTTCTCCCTCTCTCTCCCTTTCTCTGCCTCTACTACCCTCTTAACTCCCCTCCTCAGGCCCTAAATAAACTCTATTTCTATACTATACCTTCGAGTGTGGCTGGTCCCTCAGGGGGAAGGGATGCCTGGGCTTGGGCCTACTGAGGCACACCGTTCCCCCACACCTTCCTCCCCATAACCCCATATAACATATCTCTCTATATATATTTTTATAAACACAACAATACAGAAGCCCACAGTTGAGAGATTTTGAAATTTTAAAGAGATTTTGGAGTTCTACAGGATTTTGGATTTTAAGAGACTATTGATTTTTCAAGAGACAGACTTTTTAAAGTATTCAAATTGATAAAGACTGTGGGACTTTCTAGGTCAGTAAAATGTATTATGTTGTGATGCCAATATTAATGTGTGTCCTTGGGGATGAATAAGAAAGCAAAGGTTGTGGCTTAACAGTGAAGTATATATGTGTCAAGTTGAAAAGGGGTCAATTGCATAGGCCAGTTTTATTAACATAAACTTGACACAGCTGGAGTCATTGAGAGGAGGAAACCCCAGTTGAAAAATTGTCTCCAAATTAGGCTGCAAGTAGGCAAGTCTGTATGGCAATTTTTTTTAGTAATATATAGGAGAGGACCCATCCCATTGTGGGTAGAGAAACCCATGGGCTAGAGGTGCTGGGCGCTATAAAAAAAGGCTGAGCAAATGTGGTGGTTTAAATATGCTTGGCCCATGGGAAGTGGCAGTATTAGGGGGTGTGGCCTCATCGGAGGAGGTGTGGTCTTGTAGGAGGAAGTGTGCTATTGTGTAGATGGGCTTTGAGGTCTCCTAGTGCTCAAGCTCTGCGCATTGAAGAAGAGACTCTCCTGGCTACTGTGGAAGGGAGTCTCCTCCGGTTGCCTTTGAATCAAGATGTAGAACTCTTGACTCCTTCAGCACCATGTTTGCCTGCAGTCTTTCATACTTCTCACCATGATGATAATAGACTGAACCTCTGAAACTGTAAGCCAGCCCCAATTAAATGGTTTCTATTATAAGAGTTGCCTTAGTCATTATGTCTCTTCACAGCAATAAAACCCAAGCTAAGACAGCAAGCCATCAAGAGCAAGCCGGTAAGCACTTCTCCATGGCCTCTGCCTCAGATCCTGCTTCGAGGTTCCTGCCTAGGTCGAGTTCCTGACTAACTTTCCTCAGTGGACTGGGGTTTAGAATATGTAAGCTAAACAACCCCTTTCCTCCTCTACTCGCTTTTGGTCATTGTATTTCATCAAAGTAATAGTAACCCTAACACATGGGTCTTCTTTTTCTTCCTTGTGTAGATATTAGCCATTGCTAAGCTTCTCAGGGGGACTCCCATCCGTTTTGGAGTGTTTGTTTTCATGGCGTCTTGTAGTCTTGAATATATCTTGCTGCTCTGTTTAATGCTCTTCATCCCTGGCAGTCGTTGCCACATCTTGAAGCTCAAGGAGATTTTCCTTAGCCATCACTTACATACTCAGTATACACTCTTCATTTCTCTTGCCTGGTTTTGATCTTAGGATTTATTTTTTATTTTTTCCTTAGAATTTACAGTTATTTGCTTCTGTGGTGGTTTGAATAAGTATGGTCCTCATAGATGCATGTGTTAGAATGCTTGGCCCATGGGAGATGGCACTATTAGGAAGTGTGGCCTTTTTGGAGTAGTTGTGGCCTTGTTGGAGGAAGTGTGTCACTATGGGGACGAGCTTTGAAGTTACCATGCTCAAGATCTGCTCAGTATAGGACACAGTCTCCTGCTGCCTTTGGATCAAGATGCAGAATTCTCAGTTCCTCCAGCACCATGTCTGCCTGAATGCTGCCGTTCATCCCACCATGATGAGAAAGGATTAAACCTCTAAAACTGTAAGCCAGCCCCAATTTAAATGTTTCCTTTATAGGAGCTGCCATGGTCATGATGTCTCTTCACAGTGATAAAACCCAAAGTAAGACAGCTTCTGTAGAGACGGAAATTATAATAATTTCAACAAAACTGTTGTTTTAACTTTGACTCTGATGCTTGTTCGGTCCCTTGAGATTGTGTTTTTAATTGACTGACTAACTGACTCTAGATTGTCTCAGAGATTCAAGATTGTATCTATGAGAGTACGTGGGCACAAAAAAAGCATTTGCAATGGAGGCCAGAAGAGGGCGTGATCCCTGGAGTGGGAGTTACAGGAGATTGTAAGGAACCAATGTGGCTGTCTGAAAGACTAGTGTACACTCATCTGCTGAGCCATTTCTCCAGTCTCCACATTGTGTTCTGAAAGATGAATAAGATGAGCTGTGTAAGAGGGACTGTAGTCCATAGGCCTTGGTGATGTAACTGTAAGCTGTAATAGGAAGGGATGCATTCTGATTAGTTTTGAAGAATTCTTTGATCACAAAGAGAGAGAGAGAGAGGAAGAGAGAAGAAGGAGAGAGAGAGAGAGAAGGAGGAGGAAGAGGAAGGAGAGGAGGCGCATATAATATATATAGTACATTTCAAAATATTTCCTGATGGAAGAAATTCTTCATTCCAAAAGAAAATATTTGAAGCTTTATTTATTTTAAAAAACTATCAAAAATAACAATATATCAGAGAACAGTGCCAGTAACACATTGCAATAGAGAAATATACCCAGAACGTGACAGAAATGGATGCAACAAATTACAGGATATGATGAACTAAGTGACAAAGAACATTCTATGACAACAGAGAAAGAAGTGATTGGTGTACAAGGAGAAGAAAGGTGGGTCATTGGGGACCAGATGGGCTCTTTTCCCTGTGGACTAGAAAAGGAGTCTGGAGACCCTTCGACTTTGGCTTGAGGAACTGTAAGGCAAATGTACCTGGGTGAAAAGGGGCCATTGCCTGAGAGGACAGGTTTTTCTCTTTGAATGATATTCCATTGGCATCCATGTAGCTCTGCAAGTTAAATCACATAAGGACTTAAAAGAAAAAGAAGAAAAAGACATTAACACTCTAGTTTTTTTGCAGTCTGCTTTAGAATGAAAAAAAAAAAAACCTTTTGCTACTCAATATTTCATATTTAGGCTTCCACATTGCCAGGAGATTAATTTACCTAAAGTGCAATTCCCCATGACAGTTTGCATTTAGAGATTCCAGGACTGCACACCATGGGTCGCAATGCTAGTTCCTGAGCTGAAGAGGTCTGTGCTGTCCACAGCAGGCCTTTGCATGGTTCAGAATCTTCTTTTATCCCGTAGTACTTCCATGTCACCAGGAGAAACACCTATTTGCTGCAGCTTTCTGGATGGAGCTTGCTAATCCCTAGCAATATTTAGGTGTGGTAGCACTGACAAGTGCTACTTAACCCTGAAAATCAACACCCTTCACATCGTACCTACTTTGGGTAGCAAGAGGGTCTTGTGTAACTGCTGAGATTTGGAGTAGACACTAATGGTTGGCTTCTGAGTCAGACTGAAATAGCTTGAAAATCATTTAAAATGATAATTTTTTATTTTAGTGTGCACAAGGCTGACAGTTTTTACAGGATATTATTCTCTTTATTAGCATTGCTGCGAACTCTGAAATGTGCCGTGTATTTGGAAGACTATAAGGAATTTGAAGAGGATTGAAATTCTATGGACTGACTGCCATGGTTGGTGGTTCACAGGACAGAAATATTTAGAGTGCTTTGACCACTCTTGAATTTGAAGTATCTCAATTTTATTCATGTAAAATTTCAATACAATAGCTTGTGAATAGTCTTTAACTTTGGTCAATTTGCTTCGTATACAAACACAGCCACATTATATACATATCATACACATGAGTTCATTCTGCTTGCTGCTTAGTTCCTACAGTGGACACAGGTCTACTCAGGCACAGTTGATTTATCTCTCCTCGCTCCGTGGCAGTCCACTGTCACATGCCGCAATTTATCTGTGGGCAACATGGCCGGCAGCATGTGGGTGACGTCCTTGTGGTAAATGGGATTGTAATGAGTTGTATGTGTCTCTGTAGAATGATGCACATGTGACTTTTTTTGCTTGATGTTTAGTCTGAAGTGGAATTTTCTGGATTGTACACAAGCTTATGCTTAGCCTTGGTAGGGTTTGCCAACCACACCCCAAAGCCATTCAACTCAGTTCCACTCTCATTAGGCAGTCCTCGAGGATCCTGGCATCCACCTCTTCTGAGTTATTTTCTGCTGACCCTGCTTCTCAGTCTGTTCATTCCTGTAGCTGTGACTGTATCATGTGGTTTTAATCACATTTCATTCTTGATTAAAGGAGTTGAGAAACCAACATCTGTATGTTGAAGACATTTAAATGTCTTCCTCTTAAGTTGTCTGCTAGCACTCTATGTGGGCTACTACCATGTTGTGGGTACTCTTGGTTTCCTTCAGTTTGTGTGTGCCTTGATGCTCTTGATTTATTACACTAATTTTTATTTCATTGCTTCTAATTTCCTTCAGTTGAATCTGTCCCTTTTACCTTATTTCGTGAAAAGTCCTTCATTTTAATGTGTGGTGTTCTCTTGCATATTCCTTTAGGGAAATTGTTAGCATTAGCTGAGAACCATTTTACTTCCATTAGCATTACTCTTGGCTCATGTCATCTTGCATGTTTGCCTTATGCACAGCTGTATGTGCACACATGTGTGCCTGTGTGCATGAACTTCAGGTGTCTCTCATTGGTGATCTCCACTGTCCTTTGGAACAGAGAAGGGATCTCTGAAATTTTTCAATTTGTCTGGATTAGCTGTCCAGTGAGCTTCCAGTTTCTACCTGTCCATCATCAGCAGTGGAGATATAGGCCTATGCTAGCATCCCTGACCTCTTAGCTCCCAGGTATATGCACTGTTGTGCAATGAGCACTTTATCCCCTGTACCTTCTTGGCAATCCCTTAGAATTGTCTCCTACAGGTCACTAGAGATTTTCCAGTATACTTCTGTTATAAATTTCTATATTAGAAATTAGAAATTTGTTGTGTTTCACTTGCTGTTTGGGTTATCATCTATATTGGTGAATATTCTGTGGAGATTTGAAATGTCTTAGGCATTTTTATATATTTTTTATAACTATTAATAAGATCATTACCATATTTAATGTGTTACTAATGGTGCATATGTTGATAACTGTTAATAACTAATACATAGTTATTAACTACCTATCATATAATTATAATTAATAACTATAATGTATATATTTATATATGTACCTAGTTAATGTATATAGTTAGTAACTATAATGCATGTATGTAAATATGCATATGTGTGTATACACACACACACACACACACACACACACACACACACACACACACAAGTCGATCCCAGAAGTTCATTGGCCAGCTAGTCTAGACAAATTGATGAGTTTTAGAGATCCCTCTCCCACCCCAAATGCAGTGGAGGTCACCAGTGGGAGACACCTGAAGTTCATGTGTGTGTATATATATATGTGTGTGTGTGTGTGTGTGTGTGTGTGTGTGTGTGTGTGTAATATACATACAATGATAAATAATGTATATAATAATAGGCATTATATAATATATAGTTATAACTAAGGTATAGATACACAGCATGTGCATATATGTGTGAATATATATATACACACACATATATACATTATACATACACATATATATACATTATCTCTCTTTGTTCTCTATACTATTGTGAAATATATGTTCAAATATTTTTAATGCAATTGCAAATTTATCTATTTCTCCTTTTGCCTCTCAAATTTTTATTTATAGATAGTAAACTATTACATATGTATTTAACAATATTTTATCCTTCTTCAGATTTTATGCTTCTGATTGTGGTTTCTATAAATTCAAGTGCCATTTCCCATATCCAGCTCAACCTGATGACTAAAAGTTTAGGTCAACCTTTTTTGGTTGGTGTCAGAACGATGCTCATTTCCCATTCTCTCGCATCCAATGATCCAGTAAGAGCCACACTGAACATCACAAAAGCAGAATGTAGTTAGTAGCTTCTTAATACATGTGATTTTCTTATTTATTTGGAATATTTACTTTATTTACATAAAATGTAATTTATCATAAAATTGAGCTTAAATTTCAAATTTTGCTTTAAAAATACATTTTAATTTTTATTCTTAGACTGTAGCCTAAAGTCTTTATTTTATATTAGTCAAATATTTGTGTGTGTGTGTGTGTGTGTGTGTGTGTGTGTATGTTAGTGTGTATGTGTGTACGCATAGGCTGTAGGGTATAGATGTGTGTACATGCATGTGTGTGTGTATGCTAACCATGCACATGTTCATAGACAAGAGGAGGTTTTCCAATGATTTTTCTGTGGATCTCTGCCTCATTTTTTGAGTCAGGCTCTTTCACTGAACTTGAAATGCTGTGCTTCAGCTAGGCTGGGTGGCCAGCAAGCTCTAATATGCATCCGCCCCTGACTCCTTTAGGCTAGTTCTACAGACCAGCATGCAGCCACACCTGGCTTTTATGTGGATGCTGTGCTCTGGTTAGACCTTAATGCTTGCTCAGAAGTGCTCTTATACACAGACTGCTAGCCACTATTTAAATATTTTTATTTTACTAATTCCACCTTACATTTATGTATTTCCTTTGCTTTTTCTTGCCTTGGTTAACATACAGGCAAACAACCTACTTGTTCTAGGTGAAATCTGATTTTCCCACTTATTGGATGCAAATTAAAATGAACTTTCGGTTTGTCCCCACGCACCCCTTCCATGGAGTGGTTAACACATTGCATTTTTACAAACTCTCTAAGATCCCCTGATGTATTATTTCTTGTCAGTTTTGGAGTAGGTAATGTCCTAGCTTTATACTTCAGGGACATGCCATTCTTCCTTACCATTTCACGCTTCTGCCTGGGATCATTTTCACTCTGCCTGAAGAGTAGTCCAAGGAACTTTCAGCACCCTCAGTGAACATAGTCTCACACGTTTGTCTTTGTAGGAAGTCTTCCTTGAATCCTCACTTTCAGGAGGAAAGTGCTGAAGCAGCTGTTTGTCTTTGTTTTTCTTCCTTTTCCTGCTTAAATGTCGTCTTTTGAAGAACTGTGTCTATTGTACCTTGGGTTTCATTGGTTTTATTTATAACTATCAGCTTTATTGTTGTTCCTTGAAGATATTTTTCCCTAGGGTTATAAATGAGATTTTCCCATTGTTTTGGGTCTGTTAATGTGGTTTAGGGTCATACTTCATACCTACTCAGAGTTATCAATCTAATCATGTTTTATGGGTACTTACCTTTTAATTATTCTGACATTTAGTTTTCAGCTAATTTTCTTCCTCTTTTTATCTCTTCTGTTTTTTTCCTCCAGTTTTGCGAGTGGTTTTCATACAGAATTCCTTCCTAACCTAGGGCGTCTGTGCTCACTGTGGGCTGTGGGCTGTGGGCTGCCTTTTCTCCCTGTTCACTCTCATGCTTCATTTTCCCCACTGAGGGTCACTCTACAAGTGTCCTAGTTAGGGTTTGCATTGCTGTGAAGAGACACCATGACAGAAGCAACTCATATAAAGACAACATTTGACTGGGGCTGGCTTACAGGTTCAGAGGTTCAGTCCATTATCATCAAAGCTGGAGCATGGCAGCATCCAGGCAGGCATGGTGTAGGAGGAGCTGAGAGTTCTATATCTTCATCTGAAGGCTGCTGGGACAAGACTGGCTCCCATGTGGTTATGAGGAGGTTCTCACTGATCACCCCACAGTGACACACTTCCTCCAACAAGGCCACACCTACTTCAATATGGCTACACCTCCTAATAGTGCCACTCCCTGGGCCACGCATATTCAAACCACCACAACAAGGCTTTCTTTAACTCTATTTCCTACATTCATAAGTAAAAATAATTTTTTACTAGTTCCTTTAGAGTTTAATCACATGAGTTCTGGTTATTTTTACCCTTTCCCCAGTCCCTCCCAGACCCACCCTGCCTTCCCTTCCCATCCAACTTCTTATTTTTACATGTCAAGTCCAATTTGTGCTGCAGTCTTTGGAAGTGTGGCCTTCTCCTGGAGTGTAAGGAAGCTGACTCTCCCTCTCCTAAGGGCTATCCATGGCTAATAGCTCCTACAGTAGGGTCAGAGTCTCATGTCCACCTCCTGTTCTCATTCAGGGATTTGGTCTGCCCTGAACTTGCATGAGACTTGTGCATGCCATCACAACCTCGGTGAGTTCACGTGTGCAGCTGCCTTGCAGTGTCCAGAAGATGCAGTTTCCTGTGTTCATCCATGGTCCCTGGTTCTACAGTGTTTCTACTCAGTCTCCTGCATGATTCTTGGGCCTTACATGGAGGGAATGTGATCTAAGTGTTCTACTTAGGGATTAACATCTTGAATTCTTTTATTCTCTGCATCATGAACAATTGTGGGTCTTTATATTAATCACCATTTACTACAAAAACAAGCTTCTCTGATAAGGCTTTAAAGATGAATTATGCATATAATAATTATTCATAAGGATTTGGATTAATATTATATCCATTCAGCAGAATAATAGTAGGAGGTTTTCCCTTTGGGCCTATGATCTATCTAGCCACATGTATAATAGTGACAGACACCAGGTATAAGTTTCATCTTGTAGAGACTGAAATCTGACCAGAAAGTGCTGAACTCATTTTCTTTATAAAGATGTACAGATTTTTTTTTTCACAGAATTGGGAAACTATCACATGATTTTCAGGATTTTAAGGATTGTAAAGAAAATGGCTATCCTTTTCATAGATCATACTTTATTTTAAGATAAAATATTATTTATGTTTTATTTTTAGACTTGTGTTTATTGGTGGTTCTAATATATTTTCTTGACTAGCCTTAGGTGGCTAATTCATAGATTCATAGTAACTAAGACTGTCTTGCTTATACAGATTTGTGTTACCAACAAGTGGGTTATCTTTGGTACAGCAAACTGATTATGCCAAACTTATAGTGAAGTACCTGCAAATTGATTTTGCTAAAAGCCAAGGAATATTGGGCTGTCTCTTCTGTTTTCAAGTGTATGGTGGCATCAGTCTCTGGGCCCAGATAGCCTGGAAGTTTAGGCCACAGGAAGATAAAAGGCCCAACTTGAGTTGAAAACCAGCAGTTTAGAGTGGTACTTGCTTGTTTTCTGGAACTAGCCTTATATTTTTAAAATATATGACATTTAGCACTCTTTGTGACCACCTTCATTAAGAAAATTGAATGTCCAGTGGATAAACACTCCAGGCTTGCCTAAAAACAGAGCTGGCTTGGGAAATCTGTGTTTATGAAACACATGGCAGTGAGGATTAGAAATAAGAGTGACAGTAAAGTTAAACTGTATGAAATCTGTGAATTGGACACATTATTTGGTACAAATAAAGCTCTCTATAAAACTGAATCAAGAAATCAAATGATTGACAGGAAGCGTACACTTACAAAGCTTCAGAGTTACACCGACATCTGACCAGAGACACAATTGTATGGCCCTTAAGTTATTTGCAGATTTTTCTTTCTTTTTTAAAGTAAGATTTATTTGCTTTTTTTTTTTAGTAATGTATAGCACATGAGCAGGTGTGCGTTTGTACATGAGAATGTAGATGTCCTTGGGAGACCAGAGCATCTGATTCTTTTGGAGCTAGAGTTACAAAAAGTTGTGAGCTGCTTGACATGAGTGTTAGGAAGTAAGCCTGGGTCCTGTGCACTTCACCACTGGGCCAGCTCGCTAGCCCAGGCTTTTCCTAAATAGAAGCTAGTACTTTTGATGGATTACAAAGGCTTTTGAGTCTCCATATTGCTGTTATGGTTAATACAGTCTTATCTTTTATGTCCACTAAAACAAACAACAAGACACCTCCTTGGCTTCACAGATTTCTTACCCCATCAGCCCAAGTCCTCCTTCTGCAGTGCCACTGGCTGCTGCTGTGGCTACAATTCTGTATTTGTCACCAACTCATAACAAGGCTCGGGGTCCCATGCTAAATCCTTTCTTTACTATTTAATCGCATCTGTCCTTTTGTTTTTCAGGTTGGTGCTGTTCTGCCCTGTACTCTGCATGTTTTGAATTTTTTTTTTTCCAATATAGCATGTCGTTGTGTAGAGTGAACCACAAGCCAAGCTTTCTACCACTAAAACATTTATTTCTTTTACTATTTCAGACCTAGAGTATTGAATGTCTACTTCTCTTCTGCTTCCTCTTCTTGTGCTATTTTGGGTGTCATTCTCATGCTACTCTGAGATGCCAGGCGCCTTAGCATTCCACCACTGAGTGGAGTCCTCAGTCCTCAAGGTAAGTCATCAACACACCGATGATCTTGGAGTCAGATCTCACTATTCCTGTCCTCGCCGGAGTTATTCTGTGTCTCACAGCTCTTCTTGGGTTGTTAGCTCCACCTGTGGTCTCCTCTCAGGACAAGGCTCCACGTACTTACAGTGAGAGGGTCCTTAGCTTCCCATTTGCTCTGTGTCTCAACTCTCTCCCCTTCATTTCTTGAGTAAGAAGTTTCACTCTTGTTTGGAAATGCTAGTTTTCTAACTGATCTCATCCCATCCTGTTACTTCAGCACCTTGCTTCATCAACGTTGTACCCCTGAATCCCACATTGTTATCAGCCTCATCTCTGTTTTCTCACTTGTTTCTGATGTTCTGTTCAGAGTCATCAACAGACTTCCCTTACACACAAAAAAAAGGTAGGTCCCACTCATAAGAGACATCTTGTCAGGTAGTACGAGATCTGTGATCAAACAGATGCAACGTGACTACTAATTCTACTGTGTCTTGTCAAGTTTATGACATCACAATCATTATGATCAGTTTCAGTATGAAATTAAAATTCATTCAAGTAAGATGTTCTGACTTTTGATAATGGCATCTTACACAGGCTTTTCTACTGAAAAAAAAATTGTAAAAGGCAGCAATTTTTATTTGAAAAAAAAATGTCATGAAAGATGAAGAAACCAACTATCACAAGTCTCAATTTGAAGGTTAACATTTTGAGAGAAGGAAAATATATGTGCAATTTTCACATTAATATTACCTGTTTTTCTTGGGACAGTTTCTAGTTTATCTTTTGAGAAAAGAGAGCCCAGCTAGAAAGCAGAATTACTCAGTTGAAGAGAGAGAGTGTGTAGAGTTTTGGAGCAGAAACTTAAGCAACCAATGTGTTGAGCAAGGAATCACAAGTCAACCAGAAAATTCATTTGAAAATCATTTTAAATGGATGGTAGATCCTCAGCTGTGCAGAGGAAACTCAGGAAGTCAGCAAGAGAATCAGTCTGAAGTCTCAGTTATTGAGGTGAATTTCCAGCGTTTGAGTGATTCAGCTTGGCTTTAATTTCTAGAATGAATATATATATATGTATATATATGTATACATATATATATACACACACATATATATATATATGTGTGTGTATATATATATATATATATATATGACAGAATGTGGGAATGAAGCACAGCAAAGGGCATTTAGAGGCCAACATACAATATGTCAGCCACAGCAAAGCCCAGATGAGTGCTTGAAAAGATTCAGGTGATCCACAGCCAACTAAAGAACACAGCGTTACTGAACAATAGGTAGCACACCCAGAGTTGCTACAGTAATACACAGCAGCTTTCCAGAATCTAACCCACAATGACAGGGAGAGATTGAAACAAACCAACAAGAAAAGCAATAGAGGAGCTGAAGGTGTTTGCTATCCCCGTAGGAAGAACAACAATATTAACCAACCTGTTCCCCCAGAGCTCCCAGGGACTAAATAAACCACCAACCAAGGAGTACACATGGAGGGACCCATGGCTCCAACCACATATGTAGCAGAAGATGGTCTTGTTGAGCATCAGTGGGAGGAGAGGCCCTTGGACCTGTGAAGGCTCGATGGCCCAGTATAGGGAATTCCAGGACGGGGAGGTGGGAGTGGGTGGGTGGGTGGGGGAGCACCCTCATAGAAGCAGGGGGAGGGGGAATGGGATAGGGAGTTTCCAGAGGAGAAATTGGGAAAGGGGATAACATTTGAAATGTAAATAAATAAAATACCCAATTAAAAAAAAAAAAAAAAAAAAAAACGGGAAAAGCCTTAGGATCATCAACCAAAAGGAACAGAAAAAAGCAAAACAGAAAAGTCTGTGGCTGAGATTTTTCAGTTATCAGACAGGAACATTAACATGTGATTAAGCACAGCCTGTGGACTGGCTCAGTCACAGATAAGACACAGACAAGAGGGCTTGAGTTTGGGTCTGTAGAACGCAGGCCAAACGTCAGGCCCAGTGGTGCACATTAACCCTGTCCTGCGAGGAAGAGAGGTGATCTTAGCTATTCAGTATTACTGCACCGAAGCCAATGCTTACAAATCCATGGTATTCGTCGGTATCTTAGTAGCAGATGTAATTTATTTTCAGGTAAAACTTTTTTTATTTTACTTTATTTTTTGACACTTTATTTACAGTTCCAACGTTTCCCCTTTTCCAGGTCTCCTCTTTGGAAACCCCCTATCCCCTCCCCTTCCCCCGCCACTATGAGGGTATTCCACCTCCCACCCACCCACCCGCCCACCCACTCCTGTGTTCCCACCTTGACATTCCCCTTTACTGGGGCCCTTAACACCCTCAGACCCAAGGGCCTCTCCTCCCCCTGATGGCCAACAAGGCCCTCCTCTGCCACAACATATGTGGTCCGAACCATGGGTCCCTCCATGGGTATTCTTTGGTTGGTGGTCCAGCCTCCAGGAGGACAAGGGGAGTCAGGCCAGTTGACACTGTTGCTCCCTCCATGGGGCTGCAGACTCCCTTAGCTCCTTCAGTCCCTTCTCCAACTCCTCCATCTGGAACCTCACGCTCAGCCCAACAGTTGCTGTGAAGTGAATCTTGGGTATTCCGAACTTCTGGGCTAATATCCACTTATCACTGAGTAATACCATGTTCGTTCTTTTGTGACTTGAGTTACCTTGCTAAGGATGATATTTTCAAGTTCCATCCATTTGCCTTCGAATTTCATGAAGTCATTGTTTTTAATAGATGAGTAGTACTCAATTGTGTAAATGTACCACATTTTCTGTATCCATTCCTCTGTTGAGGGACATCTGGGTTGTTTCCAGCTTCTGGCTATTATAAATATGGCTGCTATGAACATAGTGGATCATCTGTCTTTATTACATGTTGGAGCATCTTGTGGGTATATGCCCAGGAGAGGTAGAGCTGGGTCCTCAAGTAGTATTATGTCCATTTTTCTGAAGGTCCACCAAACTGATTTCCAGAGTAATTGTACCAGCTTGCAATCCCACCAACAATGGAGGAGTGTTCCTCTTTCTCCACATCCTCACCAGCATCTGCTGTCAGCTGAATTTTAGATCTTAACCATTCTGACTGGTATGAGGTGGAATCTCAGACTTGTTCTGATTTGCATTTCCCTGATGACTAAGGATGTTGAGCATTTCTTTAGGTGCTTCTCAGCCCTATGAATTTCCTCAGTTGAGAATTCTCTGTTTAGCTCTGTTCCCCATTTTTTGATAGGGCTATTTGGGTTTCTGGAGTCTAACTTCTTGAGTTCTTTGTATATATTGGATATTAGCCCTCTATTGGACGTAGGACTGGTTAAGATATTTTCCCAATCTGTTGGTTGCTGTTTTGTCCTAGTGACAGTGTCCTCTGCCTTACAGAAGCTTTGCAGTTTCATGAGGTCCCATTTGTCAATTCTTGATCTTAGAG